>CM051274.1:36780667-37195667 GCA_027921565.1 Artemia sinica
CTGAATTCTTTGACGCTCAATACTAATGAAATATCACAAAACATGATGAAAATATAATACTTTGGAAACAAATTTGGGCTATATATTTGCACATTAGGGGGTGGGGTAGATCAGGCACAATGAAATCATGAATCTGTAGTAAGTTTTTACTGGAATATAAGGACAAAACATTAAAACGAGTAACTGTTAGCATTTTAACGAGTAAAGTATATAGCATTCCTTGCTCGTGTGGTAAATTTTAAATCGGTTGAACCCTCAAGCAGTTTGTGGAACGCTTTATTCAGCACTAAAATTCAATAGATAATGCTCACAAATTTATAAAGTATCCCGACACTTTTGTTTTGGCTTTAGCGGAACATATGTTTTTTCATCCCGGCCATTTTGTACGATTCGAGGAAGCAACGGCCATTTCCAATGATAAAGGCTTTATGCAATGGGAGAGGGAAGCATTAGGAAAAAAAAAAAATATAGTTTCGGAGGTTTTGCAGATTTGGCAATTAATACGGACACTAGAAATTTAAATGTTGATTCTATTTATGACATCATTAAAAAAAAAATGAACCTATAATCAAAAACAAAGTCTTGCAAAATCTCCAAGAGACCAAATGAAATTAAGAACCACCAAGATTGGCAGCATTGGATGCTAACCGAAGAATTATTTCTCGACAGAATACTTAAGTTCATTTAAAATTTCAAATTTATAATCTTATTTTTGCCAGTTGCTTTTGTTTGCTCATGGAAGTAGCTGGCTAGTTGTATATGTGAATATTAATCGTGTATATATATATATATATATATATATATATATATATATATATATATTAGTTGGGTTTAGCTTCTGTTTTTTATGTTATAGCTTCAATTTTTTTTATTTATATTCATATAGTTTTAGATTTTAGTGTTTTTTTCTCTCGTTTATTTTAGCACTGAAGATACCTTAGAAACACGGGCGAAATATTCGTTTGATTGTTTTCTTCTTTTTCTTTATACTGGCCATAGACAAAAGTTTGTCGTCTCCAGATTTATTTCTTTGTTTTGTCTTGGTAGGCCTCTTCGGCTTTAGATATTTTGTTCATCTTTTTCTATTTGACAATTCTCGTCGTACCTTTCCCACTTCAGCTTTAGATTTTTATTCATCCATTTCTATTTGATAACTCTCTTCCTTCCTTTTCCTCTCTTAATACTTTTAGAAAAAAAAATATATTAAAAATAGGATGGTAAGGTGGAATCATAACACAAAAACACATGATCTTCAATCAAATGCTGCGAATCCATAATAGCAAAGAAACGTAAAATGAGAGCAATAACGCAAAACGAAATTTTTTGAAATAATGTTGTTTTCATTTTCTACCAAAGTAAGCTTTTAAAAATAATCGTAATTTGGAAGTCCAAGCCCTTGTATAATGCTTATGTTGCCAGATACCAGTTCTAAAGGTAAACAACATCTAATTAAAGGTTTTACACCGAAGATACCAGTTTTAAATGTTAGGCATCAAGTTTTAGAAAAATGAAACGCTTAAGTCCGAAAAACTTTCAAGGAAGTGATTTCAGTTTTTGAATCCTATAATTCCTAGTATATACAACCTATTAAAACGAAATTTTAGCTTCATTTTTGTGTGTTTTTCATAGCAAGATCGTTGTACAAGATAAATACCTTTTTATGACAACATTAGCAAAACAGTTCTAAAAACCCCTTTTGAATCGTTATATTCTTTTTAACATTGAAAGCGCTCACGCATCGCATTTTCTTTTGTATTTTTTTACTGTTGAAAAGCAGCTCTAATAAGTAAGTAAAACCAAAGAATTGGTGAGTGGGGGGGGGGTGAATCGTATGTTGTCTACACTTTTATATCTGATTTTTGCTCCTATTCATAAAATATCCAAGTTCTCACAAGCTGGTCCATAATGATACATAATTTACCCTCGTATTGTTTCTCTCTCCCTTTCTCTCTCTCCCCCTCTCTCTCCTTCAATATAGACAATCAAATTATTAACAGTTACACTATTTTATTTCTTTGAGTTTTCCTTATCTCATTTACTGCTGTAATAATTGATGAATTTTCAATTCATCAATTTTTGTGATAAGTCTTACTTATACTATTTTTGATTACTTATAATAAATACTATAATTAAAATAATATAGGCCACAAATAAAGTAATATAAAAGTATAATATAATTCCTACAATAAATATGCTTACTTACAATACAAATACTTATTAAGTTGTTAACTGCAAGTAGACACTCCGAAACTTATTTTAAATTTCAGTCATACTTTTTTTTTAAAGAATGTGACAGTTAATTTTCCCCACTTTGATATGACTTGGTGGTCATCCCTTCGGAAATGCGGAAGTTCCCGGATGCTGTCTCTTCACATTGAAATAGTTGAGGTCGCCAGAAACATTTGGACTTAAAACACATGTTTACCATTCTAATTGAGTAGCATAAAAAGAAAGAGTTTTCCCAATAAGTGTTTTGTCTCCTTTTTTCAGTTTGAAAAATAGTTGGACTTCGGTGCTTCGACATCAGTATTTGTTTGGGGCATCTTGAATGCCTAAAAAAGCCTAGGAAAGAACATATTATCTAGACAAGGTTTAACCCTTGGATGACTCTAGTATATGTTCAGATAGGGTTCAAATAGGATCGTCAAATAGGGATCGTCAAATAGAGTTCCCTACCCCCTTATTTGAATCATCACTCACTACGCATTTTATACCATACAATTGATAAACAAAAACTTTGAGGTCGTTCTTTAGAACAGGGCTTAACCTTTTGATGGCTCAAGTGGATTGTCAAATATTGTTCCCTCCTCCTTTATTATGATTGTAATAAAAATCTCCTCACTATTATTTTTACATTTTCTCTGTGGTTTTCGTATTACATCATTGCATAATATAATATCGTATCCAGAAATTGAGTCACATACCCTCAGAATTCGGTTGCCATGCCTCAAAGGATTTGAAAAAGCTAGATTAAGGGTCCCTGGTATTGGCAAGAGTGCATAGTTGCATCAACAGCCTCTCTGGAAGCATAGAAATGAGCTTCTGTATAATTCTAAATTTAAAGTTTAAGGCGCGTCGTGACGTTAAGGTGCACACCAGAGAATAATTTATAAATTTCATATATAATATTCCAATTTTTTTTTTAAGTTTTGTTTCCTTATTTAATTAATTTATGTCTTATTATTTTTACATTTTTCATCTTAAGCGTCTTTCTAGTCAATAATCACCGTTATTGAATCGTGTTCATTTACAGTAGTTGTAATAAAACATAAAATCGCGAAGAAAGGAAGAAAATGAGGACAATTTACAGCCAGTGAAAAAATCGAAACATTATGCAAATATTTCGGTCAAGACCTCCGCTTGACCGTCCTCAGTGCAACTACCCTTTTCACCGTTACTAAGAAAGGGTCGTTCAATTTTAGTTTTGTGTTTTTATTTTAAAGTTTGGTTTTTATATTTTTATCAGTTTTATTCTGCACTGAGGACGGTCAAGCGGAGGTCTTGACCGAAATATTTGCATAATTTTTCAATTTTTTCACTGGCTGTTAATTGTCCTCGTTTTCTTCCTTTCTTCGCGATTTTATGTTTTATCATGATTAGCCAATGTGGTCTCAGAAATTATTTACAGTAGTTGTACCTTTTCATCTGATTTACAGCGTCTAGTTCAAACCCATTGTAAGTTTCAAAAGAGATTGCTCGTTCTTTAACGTATTTTTTCCAGTTCTTATTCTATGATTTTATTCTGGAGGCATACGGGATTGCTTGTGTAATTGTAAACATTGAAAATATCAAATATGAAACTATTTTTGAAATAAGATAAAAATGCAGCTGTTACACCGTCCTTCCCTTTTTTGGAAAGTGGAAATTCCGACATCAGTGGCGAAAAGTAAATTGCTAATTTAATTTAATAAACTGCTGTTCCTAATATATATTTTTTTAGACATTATTCTTAGCCAACGTTGTTCAACGCACGGATCTTTTCCAGTCAAGAACCAATGTTAATGAATCATGTTGATTTACAGCAGATGTACCTTTTCATCTGATTTACAGCGTCCAGTTTAAACCAAGTGTAACTCTCAAAAGAGAGTGCCAGCGCCAGCTTTTTAATATATTTCTTTTGCTTTCCAATTTTTATTCTATGATTCTTTGCCAACTAGAAAAAAGGGACTATGTACTATGTTGTCTCGGGTACACCAGCTATGGAGGCAAGGAAATAAAACTAGAGGCAAGGAATGAAAATTCATCACAGGCTCGGAATTACAAAAGAATATATTGGAGCCACAGGAGACATTTTTGAAGGTGCAAAGCTGTGTATATCCAAGATAGAAAGTGTTTAACCCCTTGAAAAGAAAATTTGTCAACGATTGGAAATGTTATCTGAGGAAAGAGACGTCATAATAGAGCTATTAAGTTTTATATTGATGTCTTGGCTATTGTCAACAAACGTAGCTTTGGGTTTTGGATTAAAAAGAAATGTGCTCGCGTAGTTGAAAATTGCTTTTTTATTTTAAAAAAGGACAGAAGGTACCAAATTTACAGGCTAAAAAACTTGCTGAAATTACCCTGTATAAGAGGGGTCCTCACCAATTTAAATCTTCTGTTGATGCTACAGTATAGTTTGCTCTTTACTGAAGCTGCAAGATAACATGAAATAAACTGTTTTTAAATAGCTGAAAAATGACAGAACTCTAGTCAAAAGAATGACTAAAAAAAGCGTGTTCATCAAGACACACTTATCTATAGAACACAGTCAAAAGAAAAAGAACAATAGAACAGGAAGAACTCGAATAGTTAATCTTGCAAGGATATGATAATTTAAAATGCAAAAAGGACATTTAAACGTTGATATTTAAAAGTAAATACCGTACAAAATCCAGCGGGTACCCGTCCGTTTTGCACGAAATGGGTGACAGTGGCGATTCATTGTCTTTCTATTTTACTAAAGGAAACTTAAAATAGTTCATGGAAAATTTGGTTATGTGCATTTTTGCTCCGTTTTTACGAGTTGGACAAAAATCTTGGGGGAGTTCAAACGCACTAATCCCCCTTGGATATGGCCCTGCTATGCGCCATATAAAGTCCTGCGAGTGACTCTGATTTTATAATTTTCAAATTAAAGATTACTAATATTCACTACGTTTTTATGCTATCTATTTTACAGGGGGAAGTTATTCTACCTCCAAGAAGAACTGCAAGTCTACTAGAAATAGCTGCCACATTGTGTATTGCCGGCGTCACTGCAAGACCATCGCCTGCCTCTTCACCTGCCAATTCAGAACTGAGAAGTAACTTTCAGAATGAAACTCCAGACTCAGCAGTTGCTGATGTGAAGTCAGGTTATTATAGGGATGATCATAGTCTTTCACCGACAAGTACAGATGAACCTATTAACTTAACTTACACAGAGGTAAATAATAATCCGAATAAATTAGGAAACTAAATAGGGATCATTGGTGTCTTAGCATTGGAGTGATTGAAATCAAAGATTACGACCACCTCTGGCAGTGCAGCGTTAACCAGCAGAACTAGAAAGTCCAAAACAAATGCAGATTGTATTTAATACTAAATCCTTAGAATTTAATGCTAATCAAAAACCAATAATGTAAGCATATAGTATAATAAAAATTACAAAAATGAAAGTAAAAAGAGCCGAAAATGTAGAAAAAAAGTCATTTTCTCCCTTTTGGCAAAAGTAATTCACTTACTTCCTAATTGGAAGCAGAAGAAAAAAAGGAGAATTAGATAATTCTCGCTAATATTTGTGGCAAGGTTTTTATAATTATATTTGCTAGGTAAAGGTAGTAAGCCTAATGATATTGGTGCCTGGAAACAAGGCCGTACCCAGAGGAGGGGTTAGGGGGGTTTGAACCCTTCCCGAAATGTTTTTTTGACTCGTAAAAACGTAACAAAAACGGATATAAACAAATTTGTATGCGTTGTTTGAGGTTTTTTCGTGTAAACCCCCCCCCCAAAAAAAAAATATCTTTGAGCAAAACCCCCTCCGCAAAATAAATCCTGGGTACGGCCTTACCTGGAAGATTGCACTCACAGAAGTTTCTTATCTCCTAAAGGCTGCTGTTGTTTGCCCATTTGCCGACTCCCAAGTCTACCAATTACTCTACCAACTCTAGCTCCAATCCTTTATGGTAGCAAAATCTTTCATGTTACCTTTAAAATAGTTCTGCAACAAGCTGTCACACCAGATCATCCACATTATAGGCTTAGTAAAAAATATTCCTCAGAAAGAAGGGAAACTAGGGGGAAATTTGATAACATAACCAGCCCAGATATAAGAAAATAACAGATATAAGAAATTTACCAGCCCATAAATTTTTCATACTTATGTATTATGGATTAATACAGATTCGAAAACTCATACAACGAATCAAACTTTTTAACACAGCATTTTTAAGGTAGCCCGATCAAAAATCAACCTTCCAAAGCTCAGAACATTTTTGGTTGTAGTCATTTAAGAACCATATTTTGAAGTCTATGCCTCAATCAATTAGAGTTTGGGTCCTTGGGCTGCAGTTCTCACTATCCTATAGAGACATCAAATTATCAGTTTAGTTTAACTAATTATCAGTTCAATTCATGTATTATCAGTTTAATTTAACTAATTATCAGTTCAATTCATATGTTATCAGTTTAATTTAACTAATAAATATTTATATATTTGTTTAAAGGTTTTATTCAGGCATAAGGAGACCAGTGTACGAAAATTCAAATTGAATTACCTGATTTTAGATTTTGCTATTGATTTCCTTTTAATTTTGTTAATTTCATCCATACCTCATTGCTTATTTTAGTAAAATTGTGCCATCTATCTAGAAATTTAGACTTCGATCTATGGCCAAACGAAAAGCGGACAGGCATGGGAAGAGGTCAAAAGAAAGTATTTAAGAAAATTGAAACTTCATGGGAGGGGTTGAACAGTGAAGCTTTGAATAAATTGTTGGCCTCTGCAGGGTTGGTGCTGTAATGAGTGATTAGCAGTAGTAGTAGTAATAGTAGAAGTCGATAGTCTGCTGAGAGAGACGTTGAAATTAATCCAGGTAAAGAGACGTGGTATTTTTGCCATAAAAGTACCAGGTCACTTTGACTTTCTTAGTTAATTAATTTAAAAAACTTTTTCCCCAAAACAAGTTTTTGAAAAAAAGCAGAGCTCCATTTAGCCTAAAATGAGCAGAAATAAAGTAGGATTATCTTCCAATCGTAAGACTATCATAAACCACTATCAATAAGTATATAAAACTCAAAACAAACAGAAATTACTATAAATAGCCGAGTCAAGCTCAAAACGAGCAAAAATTAACATACACAGGACTAATAACTCCCATGCCTTCTCAAGACCAGAACATAATTTGCGCTTTATGGAAAAAAAACAAGCAAAAACAAATGACCCTGGACTGTCAGTTTAATTTACATATACTGATATTTATTCCTAACAGTTTTAATAATTTCATATTTCTTAAAGAAAAAAGGGAAAACATTTAAAACGTATTTTGTTTTCAGTAAAGTGTTAATTGTGTTCTGGTCTTGAGAAGGCATGGGGGTTATCAATCCTACTAATGCTAATTTTTGCTTGTTTTGAGTTTGATTTGGCTATTTATTGTAATTTTTGTTTGTTTTGAGTTTCATTTATTTATTGATAGTGATTTATGGTAGTTTTACGGTTGGAAGATTATTTGACTTTATTTCTGCTCATTTTTGGCAAAAGGAAGCTCCTTACTTTTTTTTGAAAAACTTGTTTGTGGAAAAAGTTTTTTAATTAATTTCTGTTCGTTTTTATTGACATAATCTTTTTCATGGACAAAAATATTTTATATCTTGTCGGTTATTTCCTTTAAAAATCTATACTTTGGCTTTCTTTTTTTATGTTGGAGAAATTTTTTTTTTACAATATTTAATCCTGACACAAGTAATATTCTTTTATTTAATTTTATAGCTCCTCAAGTTGACCTGGAAAATAAAACTGAAAAATATATAATTCCCAAAAGATTCTATCTATGCTCTTTCACAACCTGGACGCACTTACATTCTTTTTGTTTATTTAAATCGTGGGGGAAGGAGTAGTAGAAGTAGTAGTAGTAGCCCAAAAAGTTTCAACATAATACACGCTGTCGCTCTCAATATGTTGCTGAAGTAACTTATTGGCAAACACAATGCATTTTCATTTAGGTTTAAAGCAACATTTTTTATTAAGTATAATGGGCCAATTGCATAATTGTGGAGGGTTCAACATACCCAATATTCCTAAAGACATAGTTGCTGGACCATTTTACTATGCTGATCAAAATGGCTCTCTCAAAATTTTGACTGAATGTATTTCGAAAATGAATGGGCTTGAGAGAAGGGCTGCTTGCCCTCCAAGTTTTTGTACTCATAAAAAGGGTACTAAAACTAATTTTGAATCAAATTAGCTCATTTACAAGTTTTAATGATATTTGTAGTAATTATAGAATGGTGCTACCTATAATATTGCTTATATGCCCTTTTGAAAACTTGCATGCATACAGTTTAAACACAATTTAATATACTCGTTTAATTGAAACTCCCTCTAAACTCTAAACGTTCCCTAAAAGTTTCACCTTAATACCCTTAGTGTCATTAGTTACAGTAACTGTAGTGGTAGTATTAAAGTATACACACAGTGCCTTCTCGCTAGTTAAAAATCCACCACGGCTTACCCTTAAAAGTCTAACTAAATAATATAAGTCGTTCTTGAGATATTGTTTTGTCACCGTTTTGGAATTGCACATGCTCATAGCTTGTTTTGATTAGTTCAGCATCCGCCTAAATATGTCTAATAGCTTCACTTTAATACCCTTAGTCTGCGTAGTAGCACCCGTAGTACCCGTAGTACCCGTAGTAGCAATAGTTGTAGCAGCATTAGTAGCATTACGCGCATAGCACCTTTGGTTTCTTCAACATCCCCTTCAATACATGATGAAAGTTTCAGGTTAATACCATCAACCCTTCCTGAATCATATCTGATACGTCCGCTTGAAAACCTGTGTGGGCATAGTGTGTTTCGATTTAGTTCCATATAGTTTCTATATATCCCAAATTTTTTGCCTTAATACCCTGAGTTTTAATAGCATATGTAGTAGTAGTAGTAGCAGTAGAATTAATAGTAGTAGCCTAGTAGTCTAAGCTTTAGTGGCATTAGTAATAATAGAAGTAGTAATAATACTAACAATAGCAGTAGCATGAGTAGAAGCAGCAGCATTAAGATGCAAATATTGTCTTTTGGTTAGTTCAACATCCCTCACAGCAAGCCCTGTTAGTTTTAACTTCACACACCAAACTGTTTCTAAGATATTGCTGTTACACCCTTTTGACAACCTGCATACAGACGGGGTGTTGTGATTCAGTTCACCTTCCTCCCTCAAAATTCCATGAAAATTTCACCTTCATACCCTTAAGCATGGCTGTAATAGTAGTCAGAGTAGTAGTACTGATATTACTAGTAATAGTGTAATTAGTAATAGCGGTAGTACTTGTAGCAGCAGTAATATTACCATACTGCTTGTTGGCCAGTAGAACATCCCTCTCGTCACGTCCTGGAAGTTTCAACTTAATACAATTAGCCATTGCTATGACATTGCTGATATGTCCTTTTGATAACCTGTATGTTCATATTGAAATTTTCATCTCAGTGCTCTTAGCCTTACAAATAGTTACCATAGAAGTGATAGTAGTAGTAAATGTAGCAGTAACAGCAGCATTAGCAGTAGTGTGCACATATTGCATTTTGGTCAGTTAATCTTCCCCTTGAAGCATTCTCCGAAAGTTCCAACTTAATACCCAGATCAATTCTTGAAATATGTTTTTTTGATAATGTGCATGCACATAGCGTCTTTTGATTTAGTTCGAATTTCATCTCAATATTTTAAATGGAGTATTGCGGTAGCAGTAGTGGGGGTAGTTGTAGTAGTATTGATAGAATGCAAATATTGTCTTTTTGATCATCTCCCTTATCATTTCCTGACTTATCATTTCCAAACTAATATACTCAGTTATTCCTGAGTAACGCCCTTTTGACAATCCGTATACACATAAATTTTTTTGATTTAGTTCACTCTAAATCTAAAAACTTTAGAACACCCCTTAAAATTCTCTGAAAGGCTCATCTGAATGCCCTTCGTCTTCTTGGAAAGTAAAGATCAAACAAGCATACATTTCTCAATAACACACACTATTTGTAAATAATGAACGAATTGTTTAACTTACAGCCCTTGTCCTGAGGGCTGTGGGGAGGTAGCCAACCTTTAAGACGTAATTACTGGATCTTTTAACAATGCTGAACAGAAAAAACTCGCTTAGAATCTTGATCGGATGTGTTTTGGGGAATGATAGGCTTGGGGGGGGGGGGGGCTGACTGCCCTCCATTCACTTTTGACTCTTAAAAAGGGCACTCAAACTTCCGACTCCCAATCAAATGAGCTCCATCCGATCCAAAGTTTTTACGACCAGCCGTTCCATAAGAACCATATATGCCCCGGGGCATATCTTACAACCCTTGCCCCTGGGCTCCGGGAGGTTTTGTCCAACCTATAGACATTGTTTTATGATTTTTGGACTATAAGTAATAAAATGGCTCTCACAATTTCAATTGAATGCGTTTTGAGAGAAGAGGATGTCAGAGGGGAGGGGATAGTTGCTCTCCATAATTTCTGACTCTTAAAAGGGAACTAGAACTACAAATTTCCAATCAAATGAGTCTCTTCTAAAGTTCACACCACCACCCCTTCCATAAAAACCTTATATGCCCCTGGGGTATAACTCACAACTCTTACCCCCAGAATCTGGGGGATTGTGTCAACCATAAAGACCTTTTTGTATGATATTTTGACTATTTTTGAACAAATGGCTATCTTAAAATTTCTATCAGATACACTTGGGGAAAATACGACGTAGGAGGAAGTGGCTATCCTCCGGTCACTTTGACTCTCAATAAGGGCACTGGAACCTCTGATTTACAATCCAATGAGCCCCTCCAAAGTCCCGGGGCATAACTTTGCGCGGAGGGCTACAAACCTTGTGCTGAGGGCTGTGGGGGGGTTGTCATCCTTAAAGACATAATTTCTAGACCTTTCAACTACGCTGAACAAAATGGCAACCCTAAATTTTGCCCTCCAATCACTTTTGACTATTAAAAAGGCACTATCCCTTTCCGTTTCCAATCAAATGAGCCCATTTCAAAGTTACTACGACAATAAATGGCCATCTCAAATTTATATCGGATGTATTCGCGGAAAATATGACGTGGGGGTTGGCTTCCCTCCGATCACTTTGACTCTTAAAAAGGGCACTAGAACTTCCGATTTCTAATCCAATGAGCCCCCTCCGAAGTTTATACGACGACCCTCCGAAGTTTATACTCTGAAGTTTAGTCATGCCCTCAGGGCATAGCTAACAACCGTTGTGCTGAGGGCTGCGGAGGGGGGGGGGGTGTAGTTGTCATACTCAAAGGCATAATTTCCAGACCTATCAACTATGCTGAACAAAATGGTAATCATAAAATTTTCATTGGACGCATTTTGGAAAATTATGGGCGTGGGGAGGGGATTATTGCCCTCCATCACTTTTGACCATTGAAAAGGGCATTAGCCTTTGCAATTTCCAATCAAATGAGCACTTTTAGAAGTTTCTATGACAGAAAATGGCCATCTCGAAATTTCCATCATATACATTTCGGGAAAATACGACGTCTGGGGGGGGGAGGTATCTGCCCTCCGATCATTTTGACTCTTAAAAATGACACTAGAACCTCTGATTACTAATCCAATGAGCCTTCTCCAAAGTTCATACGACCACCCTTTCTATAAAAACCTTATATGCCTCCAGGTCATAACTTACAACCCTTGCCCTGAAGGCTGTGGGGAGGGGGTGTGTAATCCTCAAGATATAATTTCTGAACTTTTCAACTACGCTGAACAAAATGGCTCTCTCAAAATTTTGATTGGATGTGTTTGGGAGAATGATGGGCGTGGGAGGGGGGCTGGTTGTTCTCCAATCACTTTCGACTATTAAAAAGGGCACTATCCCTTTCAATTTCCAATCAAAAGAGCCCTTTTTGAAGTTTCTGCGACAACTCCTATACGAATTGCCCTTGTCTAAAGAGAAAAAAATGCATTGTGTCGACATCGCTCTTTTATTAGGTAGCGCTATTGCGCTGTCTATGATTTTTGGTGTTCTAGGGGGTGGGATCACAAACGCTCATTGTTGCCTCCCTTCTGCTTGGGCTTCAACATGATCTGCTCCATTACAAGGGCTTCTCATGTGTATCTGAATTTTAAGTACATACATATCTGATTGACGGTAAATTTTCTATAAAAAATTTTGACACTTATCCATATGATTCCCTACTTTGTTTTTTTTCGCACTCTTTATGTAATAAACCTAGTAGTCCCTCTCCCTCCCTAGAAGTCTCAATATGGTTTTCTCTCTTCCCTTCCCCCTAAAAAAAATGGGAGATAATTTTCTGTGCAGGGAACTGCGCAACATATATTTTTATACGGATAGGCTAACAATACCGCTCTTTCAAATAGACAAGAAGAACCTCTCCCTGTTATTATTTTAAGGGTAGGTTCTGAAAGACTGTTTGAAAAAACAAAATAGGTCAAATTTTGTTATTATGCTAAAGAAAGGACGAACGACTGTAGGCCTTACATCACATAATTTGCTGGTATACAAAAAAAAAGTTAGGGACATATGTTAAAAGACAAAATCACTAATATGAAACTATGCTACCTACTTTAAGGAATAAGAAAAAGGGCCCAACTTAATTGGTACTTGATTTATAAAATTCTATGTGATGGTTAAGTTTAAGCTTAATTAATTTAATTAATTAAGCTTAATTTAATTAAGCTTAATGTAGTGTAATGGAAAATAGTGCCACAGAATAATGGTAGTCAAAGTCGCCTTCAAAAAGTATGAGAGCGTTGATGGAGATAACAAATTGCCTAAGTAATCATATTAAGTGTCATCTAGTTGAAAGCCATTAGGTAGCGATAGTGAACGTTTCCAGGTACTTTTTGAATTTTTGGTGGGTTGTTTTTTGAAAGTTGTGATAAGTTTTTTTGGAACTTAGTAATTTCTCAATAGGATTTGTAGTGAATTTTCTTTCCAAGAATTTTGGAGTTTCTGGGGAATTTTTCCCGGAATTTTTTTTTTAAGCTATGATGGGCTGATTTTTGGAAGTTCTAGCAAGTTGCTTTGTGTTTTTTTTTTAGTTAATTGTTTAATTAATTGTTTTAGTTAAATGTTTAATTAATTGTTATTATTATTAATTAAATATTATTATTATAATTAAATGTTTAATTAATTAATTAAATGTTTAATTAATTGTTAGTTAATTGTTTTTGGAAGTAGTGAATAGTTTTTTTTCGTGTGAGCTGATTTTATTTTAGGCTCATAAATTCCTCAATTGCATTTAGTTGACACCAAAATGCAAAATAAAACCAATTGCTGTAATTAAGGACACCAAAATGACACCAAAACACCAAGGGCGATCACAAATAAAATTGTTTTTGGCCTTTTTAATTCTTCAGCCTTTTTCCGAAGTCATATCTATCTTTCATTCACTGAGTCCTAACCAGTGTCTTATGATCGACTTATGCTTGCCAAAATTCAAGTTTTAAACGGCTAATATTCTTTCCAAAAGGAATTTTCAATTTGGAAATTTAACCGTGGGATGTATTTACACAGGCATAGTGCTGAGTTAGCTATTCAACATCAAGTCTCAATGGGTTTGCTTTACAGTTTTGTTCACTTTGGTTGTCGTGATATCTGGATTTCTATAACTTCAGTATGTTTTCAATATGTTACAAAGTGATTGTCAAAAACGATAATAAAAAAAAACTAAAACATAATGTTTCGTTAAGGTGGTTGTAGCTATAGGCCAGTAGTTAGTATTTCTTATTTCTTTTTTTTGAGGGGGGGGGAGAATTAATATAAGTGAGAAAAGAGGATGTAGCTAGTTTTCTTTTTTTTACAGAAACTTCCATGTAGCTTAAGAACTGAATAATATAAAAGAAAATGAACTGAACTAATCGATACAGCTTTTTCAATTTGAGGAGATGAGCAGTGAATCTAAGTTATAAAAAAAATCGCAGAAGGTATTTTGAATCACTGCAGCCGAACTCTTAGAAAAACTTGCAAAATTATTGCAACTTCCTTTTAATGACGCGATGATTACATTCAACGTAAAAAATTCGCAAATTCAAAATGCATATATTCAAGTGATACTGATTCAGGTCAACTACTGCACTTAAATTCTCAGGAGGCCACTCTCTGCCAGTGAGTTGTGTCTTAGGGCATAACTTAGAAGTGTTTTTGTATATCCTTTCATACCTGTTTCTTTTTAGGCGAAGGATCGTTCTGAAGATGATGCTGACAGTTCAGACCAGCATGTTGTAAGTAGCTCAAAGAAAAGCAGCCTTGTTGATTTGAAACAACAAGCGGCAGACAATCTCACCGCACTTGCTCAGCTGGTAGAAGCAACTCAAAAGTATGTTACTGTTCCAAATCAGGGTCGGCCGCAAGTGAGGAAAGATTCAAAGATTATGAAGCCAAGGGACTACTGGACCAGGAATAGCATCCGCTCTGAGAAATCCCAGGATAGCAGTGACTGTGATGTTGAGGTTGATGTGGAAATAAGAGTTGATATTGATTCTGATCAAGAAGTTGATCTTCGGATCAATCAAGATAAGAGACCAAGATGTGATTCTGAAAATGATTCTGGTGTAGAAAGAACTGAAAATCGAGGTGTTTGTTCGCGGTGTGGGCAGCTTAGTGACAGTGATCATAGCTGCAACTCATTGAAGAGATCTAAAAGTGATTGTTTGCCTTATCTTTTACCATTACAAGATAATTATCAAACACCCTATATTGAGGCTTTTCAACAATCAGCAGCCCAAGGCTATCGATTATTCTTACCTCCAGGCATAGGATCACTTCCTTCGCCCCAAGTTAAAGGGGCAGCACCCTTACTGCCAGCTTTTTACCGTGAAGATGAGAAGCATCAGCCTAGTGGTATTCCGGTAAGAATACCCCTTCGCTCAGAAACCCCACCGGTCGAAAATGTTGATAATACAGTGAGTAATAGTGTAGAATCGGGCAGACGTACAAAGGAGGGATACTTGTGTAATGTATGTCAAAAGATTTTCACATCCTCGAGCAATCTTGCAGTGCATAGCATGATTCATTCAGGTACAAAGCCTTTTAAATGTGATTTGTGCTCTTGGGCCTTTAGACAGAAAGCTCATTTGCAAAAGCATATGAGACATATACATAAAGTTGCTCCCCCTGGAAAAGGCCATTGTTCAATAGCAAAATCTGAAGTCTGTTTTGATAATTCCAACTCTAAGCTAGACAGTTATCCTTCCTCCACTCCAAATCTTGAGTCTGTAAGCACTTAATTATGTAACACAACAAAGCAGGGGCGTCAATTGGGGGAGAAGGAATTTGCCCTGCCCCTCTAGATTCCCCCCCCCCTCTGTAGATTCCAAAAAATATATTTTTGGTATATTCGTTGGGAAAAAAAAATCAGAAAAAATAAACCCCTTGATTTTGAAAAATACATTTTGCCCCACCCCCAACATTTTCGTGAATTGGCGCCAGTGTAACCTAAAGTGTGGCTTATGACATTTAGAGACGTCGCCCTCTTTTTATTTTTGAGAAACATCTGGAAATTTATTATTAAAAAGGAGTGTTTTATCAAAACGAAAAGACAAATTAGATTCAAAGTATAGAATATCTCCCACCTCCCCTAAATACATAGTATACCTTCATTGAAGTTAACTGTTTTATACAAACGGATCTTAAGAAAGTTATACCTTTTTTGAAAGTGTTACTTTTCTTTTCTTTGCCATTGAAAGCTGAACTCCGTAAAAAAAAAAAAAAAAAAAAAAAAAACGAAAAAAGGGCGTAGGGATAATCATTTTATTATTATTATCATTTAGCAACAAATTTAATTATTCCAAAACTATTGTTATGACAAATTTCCAAAATCTTGAAATATATCTATATCTATAAGAAGTAGGCAGCTGAAGAGAGGCTAGTTCATTATACCATGATTTTAGATTTTATGTCTTCCCTCCTCATTTTTAGTTACTTCAGGTTTTTATCTGACGTCTCATTTTTACTGACGTCATAATACGAATGTACATTTTATAGATGTATATGTTCGACAGTGTAAATCAGATCATTAGTGATTTGTTTGAGGATTCCAAAGTCTACTGGACAAAATGATTCATGTTCAAGATTTTCTGTGTTTCTCTTTGAAAATTGCGTAGATTTCTTGTTGTTATTTTTCGTTTGTAGAAGTGTATTTTAACATTAAAATGTCTAGGCAGGGATTGTAAATTAGGGAATACGTGCTTCAAAGTACAAATCAAGCAATGAACTCACTTTAAAAATTTTAATATCCTAACCTTGGTAGCTTTTTTAACCTCTCAATCATTTGAATAGCTCGCAGAGAGGTCTAGAGCAAATGCAATCACATGGTTCCAGATTACGCTCTTAAGATATATTAAATGTTCTAAAAACAGTACTCAACAAATATAATCACGTATCAAGTCAAAGGGCGTATCTGACTGTTTTTTTTTGAAAATTAGAAATTTTCATATATTGAATTACCTTTCAAAACTCTAGCAGGATCTCGGAGAAAATATCCAGAGATCTGGCGACTCTGCGTTCTTTTTTATCCAGAAACTCCAAAATTCAATTTTGGTGCTTTGCAAAGAATTTTTGGTTTCAAACTGCACCTAACAAGTAGGGTGCATATTTACCTCATAGAAGGTGGAAAATATCGGTCCTTTTCACGAATAAAGTACGTATGTTACGTAAGACATGTTCACGTTACGTGCGGTAACGTATATTAAATGTTTTTAATATACGTATATTAAATGTTAAACAGCAATTACAACATATTGCTGTGAACAAAACGAAAGGGCTTATCAACTATGCTTTCTTGAAAGTGATCTACAATGGGAGAAAAGTTCCTCATCGGTCACTTTATCCACTAATCGAATTTTTCGAGGTGTATTTCTTCCTGGAAGTCAGGGGAGCTATTTTTCTGATAATATACACATTATACACACAATACGTCATCTTACGTACAATAATATACTTAACATGTTTTGAAAATAGTTATTGCCACAAATTGTTTTTCACAAAGCTAATGCAGCCTTGTAAGAAAGGGACTTCATTTTAAAATGAGTTTAAAAGTGTGGAAATCTCCTCATTGGTCGCTGGCTGTATTGTCAGAGGCTTATGCAATTCACAGAAAGTAGCGAAGAAACAGCCGTGATTTAGAAGAAAATATATGAGTAGACTACCCTCCAGCTAAGAGGCTACATAGCATGCCCAGATAAGAGACTACCTGATATCATTTTATGTACTATATGTTAAAATGTAGCTAAATTCTTTACAGCTAAACATAACAAATTTATCGTGTTTTTTGCTCGAAGTATTGAACATTAAACTATTCCATCTAGGAGGCTATTAACTCTCCTGTAAAAGCATCAAAATATGAGAAACGCCCTTTGATTTGGATACAGCAATGTCTAATAAATAAAATTTATTATTTGGTATTTGTGGTCAAACCTGAAAATCTAATATGATGAATTGTAGATGGAAGGTCAGATTAAGGGTTGAACGGCAGTAGATCCTAAAAATAGGTGTCGCTCATTGATTTAATTTGTAATTGTACAAATTTTTTATTTAGTTCGACCTCGCAGCATTTTGAGCTATTAAGGTTAATGCTCCCTAGGTGACAGGAAAAATACATTCAATAAACAATATTCAACAAATAAGTAAATTTTGTAAATAAATTGAGGGCTGAATATTAAAACGGAATTAAAACCAAGTCATTTTAGCAGCACTTTCATTTTCAGTAATTGACTGTTTAACAGTAATCGATTCTAGTGATACTATTGTATAGTTAATCTATTGTTCAATTTTTTAAATGAGGATGATCATCCTACAGCAGCGCTACCTATTACTAGATATATATCATAGGTAGCTTTTGTGGTAATTTGTATTCGAAGAGCTAACAGAAAATTATATTTTGGATACGTTGGCAGTATAAGAGGATTTAATAAGTCACTAGTGCTTTTAATGTAGGTCGCCTAAAATTGTTCAATGATGTTGTTCTCTGTGATAATTAAGAGTTTCAAATTATTTTTGAGATATTGTTTTTATATTACAAAAGCCTTTAATACTTTTTATTCTCAATTGTTTATGATATATTAGAAGAAATATATAGGCTCCGGCGGAAGAGTGACAGTTATGCCCACCCCCTGGGAAAAAGGAAGACAATAAAAGTAGCTTCATCTAGGTCGCTGTTTGTTTGCACCTCTTTGCTCTCAGGTATATACAAAACCAAGTCAGTGAACACACAAGTCGACCACCATCAGCTCAACCACCAAACAACTCAACTACCACACAATTCAACTACCATAAATTCAACCACCAATCAGCTCAACTGCTATTAACTCGACCACCAAACAACTTAACCACCCTGAACTCAACTACCACACTTAACTAATTTAAATTCAACTGCCAAACAACTAAGTTCTATTTCAAATCAGATCCTTTGATCAGTCGCCAAGGCTTTGTGAGCATTCACACCCTGATGATACGATTAGTGTAAGGACTTCTCATCAGCTTTTAATTGAAAACGAGGACGAACTTGTTAGAATGCATGAAAAGAGGTCCAAAGAAGAGTCCATTCGTCGAGAAAGACGAAAAAAACGATTATAAATTCGAGAATTCCGGTCGGTGGTCTTTGAAGTCCCAGATTTGAATCTAGATCTTGTACTTTACAATTCAGGACAAAATATTCCATAAATATTTGGCTTTGGGCCTTAGAGATACGGTTGCATTATCTTGAGAAACCAAAACAATTTTTGGGTCATGGACCATTCAAGGTTGTGTGCCGAACATTTTTCCATCTATATACAATACATGTAAAGGTTGTGATCCATATCCACCATACATTTATTTTATTTTGTCTGATAAGGCAGAAAGCACATATCGAGGCACGCTAAAAGCACTTAAAGACTTGGCGCTAAGAGCCAATCCCACTAGATTTCTGACAAATTTTGAAAAAGCTTCTATAAGTGGTTTTTTAGTTGAATTTCCAAATTCAGTGCTTTTGGGATGTTTATTTAACTTTGTATAGTCTATCTCTATCATAAGAAACGTTCAATCGCTAGGCCTCAAACATGACTTCAAAAATGATCCCAATTTTAATATCCTCGTCAAAAGTATCTCAGCCTTAGCTTTTGTTCCATTACAAGATACTGAAAGAGTGTTTGACGGACTCTGTGGACATTATTATCATCCCCAAGGCGATAATTACGATTCTTTCTTGAGTTACCTCAATGATGCCTACGTACATGGCATTCAATTTCCAAACCGAGGGGTTGTATTGCCAAGATTTTTACCAGTCTTATGGAACTACACTGAAAGTGCACAGGATTGCGTGGCGAAAACTACGAATGCCACGGAGGGTTTCCACAATGCTCTTAATGATATGTTCATCTTTACTCATCCAAGTGTTTGGAAACTCTTCGATGGAGTAAAGTGTAGCATTACTGTTCAATGTCTGGTGGCATCACAGATCGCTCAACAGCAGGGTAAGCAAATTTCTAAATTTGAAATACTTGCACAACGACTTTCAAGACACGTTCAAACATACTCTCAGGAAGAAACGAAATGAAATACCTGAGAGAAATTGCTCATTTGCAAGAGCATAAAGATGCATTGAATGTAAATATACCCAAAAAGGCGTGTTTTTCATTAACTTTTTGCAGATTTCCCCCCAAGAAGAATATTGTTGACTTTAGGAATGTATCACCCTTTTCTTCCTGTGTTTGTGTGTCCTCCAGTACTTGTGGTCATATCGAAGCTTAAATAAATTTAGAAGATACAAACTTTTACGATTGGTAAGGATTAAAAAAGAAAAAAAAATGGTAGAAAAATAAAAACGAATTGCCCAAACGGATTTTGCTCTTTAGATTCGAGTTTTTCTCTCCTTGAGTCGCATTTGGTCTGCAGAAAAATTGCACAAACTGCAATGTTTCGTGTTTTGCTTCTTTTTTAAAACTATATATTAAAAAAACGTTCACGAGACAGCATGGGCGCCCATAAGCTGAATTCCAGGGGGGGGGGAAACCTGGTCTAATTGGCACTTTTAATGCAATATAATAGAAATCTCAGATCAAAAATATAAAACTAAGGCAGCATCATTCAGCCAAAGGGGGGGGGGGGTCAGGGGCCCCCCTCCCCCTTATGGGCGCTCATGCGAGACAGGGAAATAACAGACCTGAGTTATGTGGTGGTTCAATCGATAGTGGATGAGTAGATGGAGGCTGAGTTATGTGCTGTTGGCACTATGAGGTGATTGAATTGTCTGGTAGTTGAATTTAAGGTAGTTGAGTTATTTGTTTGTTGAGTTCCATGTGGTTGAGTTATGGTGGTTGAGTTCTGTAGGAACCAATGAAGTAATTTTCATTTCAATGACAATATTAATATATATTAGCTCATTTAAAGTGCTTGATTTGCATTACACATATTTGTTTTGATGTCCATGGCAGTGATGGCAGCGATATTTCATTATTTCTAAGTAACATTTCCATTTCTATTGCCATTTTGAGCAATTGTCAAAATGAAGAAACATTCTAAGATTCTAATTTGCTATAACACAAATTCTTTTGATAAACCTATTCTAGACAGCAATTCTTTATTAAGGGTGACTCTAAAAAAAAATTCACATAGGAATTCCAATTAAATGCTTTACACTTTGAAAGGTTCATTTCGGAACATTCACCTCTAATAATACTGTTCGGTGCTTCAATTGGAATCAAATTGACGGCAAATGAAGATTTACTTTCAAGGGACTATTTATTTCAACAAAATTAGGTAGGATACAAGGCAAGGATCGTTTTAATAGTTGGATTCTCATTAATTTTCCTTGGCAGCTTTTTGTGACAGAGAAAACCAATAATACCTACTGATCCTAACAGCCAATTTGGGGAGTAGGGAGGGGATCTTGTAAAAATATGGACGATAATGTCATTTTTTGATTAATTTTATTTCGATTAGTCTTAACCTGCATCTTGTTCTGTCAATCTCTCTCTTTCTCTCTCTCTTTGTCTATCTCTCTCTGTCTCTGTCTCTGTCTCTCTATCTCTCTCTCTCTCTCTCTCTCTCTCTCTCTCTCTCTCTCTCTCTCTCTCTCTCTCTCTCTCTCTCTCTCTCTCTCTCTCTCTCTCTCTCTCTCTCTCTCTCTCTCTCTCTCTCTCTCTCTCTCTTTTTACCTTCTTGAGAATCAGAAAACCATAAATACCCTAAAAACAATTGCATATTATATACAGAAAAAGAAACAAATATCTCACCAAAATACACTGTTACAGTAATAAAAAACCACGAGATAATTTTGGGGACATGAAAATTGCTTTACATAAATGTTGGTACTTGTTGGTTTTTTTTCGGCAAAAAAAGTCTATTTGAAGCCAAGGTCTAGTCTTCACAGTCGACTTTTACTGAAAGTGTATTTCGGCATCAGTGTTTGTGGCATTTAAGCATTACTTGCATTTGTAATTGACCGTTCCTTTTGTGAGGAACTTTGTAAAAACCCAACAAAAAGCCTGGCAGTGCTTGCCCCCACTCCTGAAAAAAATTTCTGACAGAATCCTTGGAGCAACTTCACAACTATGGTTCTTAGTTATTTAATTATTTTTAAGAACCTATTCTCATAGAATAAATAAGTAAAATAAGTATTGAAATAAGTCTTTATGACCAGTCACCGGTGGATCAAGGGATAGCAGTAATATCCCCCCCCCCCCAAAAAAAAATTGCAACGTAATTTTTGTGCTCGTTATCATGCAGGATTTATAAATAAAGCTGACGAGCAGTCTTAATTTTTGTAACACAAATTTCGATAATGACTCATCCTGTTGGCAAAACTAAAACTTGAAATATTCAATTTATTTAATACAGGAAACTGGAGAACCAATTTTTATCTTTAAATTTTATACCCTGCGCTGTATAAAGCATATTCTAAAGTTAGCTTTGGTATTTCTTAGCGAAGAGTTATAACTGAAAATAGGAAAGGATCAAGAGACAATGGTCCTCTTTGGAATGTTCCAAGTCGGTACGTAATTTTTCATACTTTTTTAACCTTGGAAGTGTCGTAATGTTTCTGATTGTAGTAATTTATGAAATATTTTGGTCCTCTAGGAAGGGGGCGTCCTTCCTCGTCTCTGTGGATATTATGTCGAAGATTTGATTATTTTTCTAGCTCAAGCAAGAGATAAGCTTCATTAGCCCTATTGTAGCTACGAGGAGCAAGAAGGAAAGAAATAATAATAATAAAAATAAAAGTTGCTGCATCTCTTCTGTCGATCAAATCATTTTTCATATATCTGATGCATAATAACTTTTAAATAGTATCCAATATTATGCAAGTCGGTCGATGTGCAACTATAAGCACGTTCTGCTCATTTTATGCCTTTTTTTTATTTAAAGGGGCTAACTTTTTTTTATGTGTAGAGTGATTCATGTTTTCATAATGATAAATGATAATGGGAATCATGGATGACTCATGGAAACCTGTTTTGTTTCTGGAGAACGATAGATTTAATGCTTCATTTTTTAAGAAAAGTATTTTACTCGTTTCTCGCTTCCCTTTCGGCGCTGCCTCAAATGGTATAGTCTCCATTTTCCATATCTTATCTCCCAATTCTCTGAATTACATGTGCTTTGACTAATTTTTGAGGGAAGCCCCCTATTCTTAGAAAAAAATAATTGAAGTTGTCAGAATAAAAAACAAAAACCAAATCGAATAATAGAGCTATTAAAGTTAGTATAGTCCGCGGATGGATTAGGCACTCATTTATCAATGGAACCCACCCCCAATCTCATTTCTCCAAACCTTGTATTTTTGTTTCATGGAAGCCCTCGTTCCGGTGTAAAACACTCTCTGAACAATAACGTGTCCAAGGATGAGGAAGGGAGGATTGAGACGTAGAAATCCTTCGAGGCCCCTTTTATCTCGTAATTTTTTTTTCTGGGCCACCTTGATTCTAGAAAAAAAATGCTTTTTTTGGAGTATACATTGACTGGCTGTTGCTGCCGTTTGAGGATGTCTTTTTTTGGAGTTACTTTCTTGCGTAAAGCAAAAAGTTTTGAATTTACTGCTTTTAACGCCATCTATAATACAGCTAATTTTAGTTGTAATAGACGAATGTTCAGCTAAGGTGCGTCAACAGTTACGGTGTGTATCTTGCAGGCAATAAGAAAAAGAAGGCAGAAACTGCTGCAAGCGCTGTATGTACCAGCATATTTAGTTGCCCTTCAATGATGGGGAATAGGTGAATGGTATCGATGCTTTCCTTATTCCTAGATCTTTGTGTTCATTCAACTTTCGTGGGGAAAACATCAATGAGTTTATATTGTTTTATTACAATCTCAGAAGACGAATTTTGCCCCTCCCTTGGGCTATAATTATCCGTTGATTTATTGCGTGTGGAAAGTGACGCTTTAGCTTCGCCCACTGTTAACAGTCTGCTATTGACAATTGCGTCCGTAATGTATACCGATAAAATAGTATGGTGCTCAGTATTATACTTTTTATGTCAGGCTCGGACTGCTGGATGTGTTTCTGCTTATATAGTAAAAGCTGCGTCAGATTTTTTTAGAAAGGGAAGATTTTTGAGTATAAACTAATGCAATGGGCTTTTGTAAATACTTCTAACCGTACTAATAAAACACAGAAAGCCATAAGTGTTTTAATATAAAAAGGTATGAAAAGTGTGTTGAAAAACAAATTGTCCTACCTTGGTTAGCGATCCCGGTCGTGAACCGGCCGAACTGTCTGTTATCTCTGGGAAAATAAACAAAGCGCTGTCTCACAAATTCAACGAACCGTTTATAAAGCTTGACAGTTTAGTCAATACGTAGCATAGCCTCCTAAATCAATTCCATCCACACTAGCGTTAAACTTGGAGCCTTGTTACTTGGTTATTCTTACAAATCCGTTGGAACAAATGAGTGACCCTAAGGAGTGGAAACAATAGACAACATCTGCAGAAACTATACAGCAATAGTTAATAAACTAAGACCTGGGAAAGACTCGAAGCGAATCGTTATCAGTGACAAGAATGCAACAACCCCCTTAGTAAACGCTTTTAAAACCAAAAATGAGTCTTTGAAACCACAGTTGAAAGTCCCTATGTACTATGATAGATAGATAGATAGATAAGTGTATTAAAGCCAAAAATACGGCCACGAACACAAAAGCGAGCACAAGTATAACAAGCTTACATCGTTTCATGATATTGCTTCTCTTGTTACAGATCTGATTTTCAAGGATGAGCTGAAAAAAAAGTAACCTATAGCAAGAGAGCCTTCCGCATTGGAAACCCCAGATCTTTTAAACTAGGGTTTTCACAACATCACCTCAGAGCAAAATTGTCCTACTGCATTAAGAATTTTTTTTTGAGATATTCCACACCATCTGGCGTATGTTTTTACGCGCTTTCATATGGTCTAAAGGGTGTTGCTGTACGGGCCATAGTTTTCCCGCTACGAAGCGTGCAGTTTTGTTCTACGGTAGCAAATTCTGAAAAATTTGTAAGCAATTTTGTCCTACGAGCAAAAATGTCCTACTAGGTGATTTTTTCACCACTGTCATCAGCGGAAGAAGAAAAGAAGACTGTTTGTTTTGGCTGGAGAGAGAGTTAGAAAATTGCAATCTTACTTGATTAGATTCTGTTGTGAGGTATGTATTTAGAGCTTTCTTTTTGCTTTATATCTTTGCAATACACTCCAAGTGATTAACCTAGATTTTCTTTCTGGAATCTGCTAGATGGAGTCAACAAACTTTGCTTTAGGCTCTAGGTACTGCAACTGGCCTGTGTGGATTTTTGCCAACCAAAGCGAAATAGAAATCGGAAAAATAATTAAGGCTTCAGGTTGTGGCGTAACACAGTCTCCTCAGGAGGAGATCTGCCAAGGATGTTCCAGCAATTTTCTAACTCTTATCTCCCCATAAGTGGAAGAGAACTGTGCTTTGGAGTAAATTGAAAAAGCAGGAATCCTGCCTGTGTGCAAGAGGTATCTCCCCCCTTTTTTGGTAAACTTCTTTGAAAAGGACTGTACTTGATCTTGGTTAACAACTTTTGCTCAGACTACGAACTGTCTCACGAAAGCGGTAAAGGTGCAGTATAGCTCCCCTGTAGTATAGGGTGCAGAGGCTCTACAAATAGAACTGCAATATACAGGAAGAAGTGTGTTGTTTGCATTCTGCTTCTACTGGACAGTATCTGTGCAACTTTACAACCCAATTGACTGAATAATCTACCCTTAGAAATAAGCTGTTTTTATCAGGGGGAGCTACACTGCACCTTTACCCGCGAAAGCTTCTGGAAGAAGGGCATTTTCTTGATATCGGAGTATTTGGTCTCGTGTCGGTTTGTACTTGTTTGTACTTTCGCTTAATTTAGTATATTATCCCGCGCGCTTGGAGGCTTCGGACAATTGGATTTAATGCTGCAGAACCAGCCCGCTTTAAGAGAGGGCCGAAAATTGGCCCAAAAGTCCGCCTCAGTTTTACTTTTTTTTTCTCAAACAATCACAATCTCTTTCATCACCTCATCGTTCACTTCCTTACCTATCATTCTTCTGTCGCTTGACCGTGAACTGATTTTTCCTGAGCTTCCATTTCGTGTCATAATGGTAAAATGTCGCTGACCAGGTTGAAGTCTCTGCCGCTTGGGATGCATCCTGTTATTCCTGTTTAATACGTACCTGAAAATTTTTTGAAGATATTTTTTTCTTCCAGATGCCGCAACCAAGTAGATTGAAGCTTTCAGATGTTTCAGAAATTCTCTGCAACTTACCTTCTGGCGAGAGTGATTCTGAAGACAGTCTTTCTGAACTTTTAAGATCTCGAACATGATAGTGACGAGGACAATGATAAAACCTATGTTCCTTCTGAGGTATCCTCGGATGATGACAATCAACCTGAGAATGTTGCTAACCTCTCCAGTATGCCTGTTACTGCGACTGCATCATCCAGCACTGCTGATGCTGCAGAGAACGATCAAGCTTTAGATCCATTTAACTCAGATGTAGGATCGACAGTTGAAATTGGTACAGATGCCCCTGACTGTAACCAGACTCAGGCAGTGGTAATGACTGAGGCGACAGTTGAATCTATTGAAACTAGTGCTTGAGAACCATTGACTACTTCTTCGGATAGCACTCTCCAGGAAAAGAAGTATCGAAAGAGACTAAGATTGGAAGCAAACTGGCTTCGTAACAAAGCTAAATCAGCCACTCAGAGTGGTAAAGTATTCCGGGATGAGAAAACTGGGAAAACTTATGGAAAGAATCGGAGTGTCGGAGAAGCCCTGACATGTAACGAAAAGTGCCATTTTTCCTGCAAACTGAACGTTGATGATGAGTCTCGGCAGAAGCTACATGATATTTTCTGGAGACTTAGTGCCAAAGAGAAAAGGATGCTCCGATATTTTTTTCTTTCTACGCACGACGTTTCTCAGCAGAGAGTGTACTATGCTCACATAGTTAATGACCCCCATTCCGATGTTCCAGCTGCAAGGAGCGAACCGCGAACAGCGGCGAACAAAACATCCCAGACCAAGATTGATCTAGTGAAAGAGCACATCAACGCTTTCCCGCGAATGCCCTCGCACTATTGTCGTTCTAGAACGCAGCGCGAGTATTTGGAGTCGCATCTCAACGTAACAACTATGTACAAAATGTACAGAGCTTTTAGTGCGGATACGAAAGAGAGCCCAGTCTCGGAGTCCATCTATCGAAAGACATTCTTGACTGAATTCAATATCGTTTTTTTTTGTTCCAAGAGGGGGCCGCTGTGACCTTTGTGAGGAACATCGAGTAGCTACGGAAGTAAACAAAATAGAACTTCCTGTTGATAGGGTGGCTAAAGTTTTGGAGCATAAAAGACTCAGTGCCAACTGCACAGAAGAAAAGGAAAAGGGATAGGGCAAAGAACATCCCAGTGATATGCTTTGATTTGGAAAACGTGTTTGCTTTGCCGAGGGGTGACGTGTCGTGTTATTTTTACAAGCGGAAACTAAATTTCTTTAACATGACTGCAATTTTTTCTGCAACAAAAGACGTGTACTGTGTCATTTGGAACGAGAGCGTGCTTGGTAAATCAGGGAGCAAGATAGCAAATGCAGTTATCATTAGGAAATTGTTTCGGATCATCCTGAATATGAGGAGCTTATTACATGGAGTGATTCTTGCATAAGCCAAAACAGAAACAGCATAATGAGTTTCGCTATGCAGCACTTCCTTCGGCAACATCCTCGAATCCAAAAAGTAACTATGAAATACTCAGAAGCCGGTCACAGCCTTGTTCAAGAGGTTGACAACATTCACAGCCAAATAGAACGGTACTTGAAGCACATTGAGATCCATTCACCCTTGAGTCTAGTTAGACATTTGAAATCAGTAAGGCGAGACCAACCGTTCATGTACCTTGGAATCCGACGATGATCTCTCCTCCGATGACGGTGCGGAGGCACCAAAGAAGCCCGTTGGACGGCCGCGGAAGGCACAGAAATAAGATGCAAGCCTTTTAATTTTCTTCCCTTGTTTTATATGTTTTATACCACTTTCTCTATAGACGACATAAAAGACATCAGAAATGAGCTTTTCGTTCTTCAGTTTTGTTCTACTGTATTTAAAACAATGGAAAGTGATTTGGGAGCAAAATTGTCCCACGAAATTTTGCAATTTTTTGTGAGTTTTGGGTAAGCATTAAGGCAATGGAAATAATTTTCCTTGAAAGAGCTCACCGTAATCTAGGTTCACTTTTTTTTGTTTTGTGAAATCTTCTGTGGTTACTTCTCGGCCCAACTTTGAAACCTTTAAACTCTATTATCTCGGAACTTTTTTTTTCAGTAGGACAATTTTGCTTTCATGTGACGACAAGTGCTATTATCTCGAATCCTGGTGCTATAGAGTACGAGTGGATTAAGATTAAAGAGTTCATACCCTTTCCTCCTTGGTGTTATAAATATCAGGCATATTGACATTTTTCTTTTGTAAAGCTCCTGTTCACTGTTTTACTGTAAACAACAGGTGAATTGAAGTAACATCGATTATCCCGGCAAAAAAAAAAAAAAAAAAAAAAAAAAAAAAAAAAAAAAAAAAAAAAAAAAAAAAAAAAAAAAAAAAAAAAAAAAATGTCAAATGTGCCCAATGATCTCAGACTGATCACCCATTGTTAGTTATAAATGTCCTGTAGCAAAGAAGCTTTTGCGTCCGACAAAATGAATGCCAGTCACAAAGTAACGTCATGGAATATTAATGGAAGTGTAAGTTTGAAGCTCCTATTTAAACAAACTATTTGTGAAACTAATGACGTGCTTTGTCTACAAGAGGGCCTGCTGACCATGGATACTCAGCCGTTACTTACTGCTATGGTAATTAAAATTCTGGTGTGGGTCATATAGTGGTGGCACCGTCATTTTGTGCGAAATGAACTATTTCCAGAGCCTTTCCGAGATTGAGCATTTTGTGTCAGTCAAAATTCAAAACTGTGTTTTTGACTCAGTTAACCTACTCGCTGATTATCGCAGTTTGAATTGAAATGTGCTCTATGATAAAAAATGCCGGACTCTCAGTATCCTCGCAGCAGATTACCCACCGTGCAATCGGGCAGTTATATTGACGGGCTATATTTGAACTACAGTCTGTTCGATGCCTTTAGTAATCTAGCAAAAACTATTTGTAGCATGTGCCCACAACTTGTTCCATTAGAAAATAAACTTAGTTTTACGTGCATTCATTGCTCAGAGAGCACGGTTTCTCTTGACTTAATGTTTTGCTGCCGAAAAAGACTGTTATTGACTAAAACACTGCCAAAAAAAGTTCTGTTATTACTAGGTTTCACCCCCGATATCACGTGCCAATCAGTAATCAAATTCTCTCCACCTGACCTTCTCTTGTGAAGTAATACCAGCAGGGGACGTGAAATCTATGACTGGGGTAAAGTTAACATGTCTAATAATCAAAGCATGAGTAGGCCTAATACTGTTTTAGGGAAAATCAAAACATCTTTTCAGCTCCTGTCTCAGAAATCTGAAATTAGTGTATCTAGAAAGCAGATTCTACTCAACACCTTTTGTGCTGAAATTATGCACGCCCTAAGTTTTGCTGAAAAGACAAGCGTCCCAGTTTGCAGAGTCTATGATGGAGCAAAAACCTGGCTGGAGCAGCATTCTGAAGCTTGCCGAGTCGTGTTCAAAGTCTTAATTTTGGTTCCATGTTTGGAAGGAGTGAGGTATGTCGCTTGGCAGCACAGTGAATTAAGTCCGCCTTTTTACAAAGGGACCCTTCGTGAAAGGACTGAAAAAGCATCAAGAAAATTCTATAGCTGAACCATCATAAAAGGCAAATAATAACCCAAACACGTGTGAAAAGTGTCAAATCATGGTAAATGTAAATATAGAATAAATCCCAGTATTACAGGTGATTAATGGTCTAATTACTTTAATGCTGAATTTTCGGAGTCTGGTCCGCTTTTGAAAATTGTTCACGAGGAGGAGCTTGATAAATGTTCACTTGAGCATAGTAATAACCTTAGTTTTGTCGTCGGTCGTCCTATGCTGGGTTATTGTTTCTAAAGGCTACGTAAGAAAAAATTTCATGATATTGACGGCATTCGTGCTGAGATTTTGGATCCTGGTATAACTTTCTTTGATGAGTATCTGTCACTGCTGTTCAAACGAATTTAGTCCTAGGATATTGTCAATCCTGTTTGTTACCGGCATAATCAACCATGCCCCTAAAAACAGTAACCTCCACATCAATGCTCTTCACTTAGGCCAATCACTGTTTCCCATGTATTTTGCAAATTGATTGAACTAATAATTGTAGAAGAAATTATGATGAAATGTTATCCACTGGATAACCAGTCCGGTTTTAGGAAAAGTTGTAGGCCGCGATCATTTGCACCGCCTTATTGCAATTTATTGGTACATGCGGATGAAAATAATGAAGTGCTTTTACTTGCCAGTAATCGTGTTTGGTTCTGGTCTCTATTCACAGTAGACAGAATATACATTATTGACAAAGGCTGTAGTCTCCATGAAAAATAAGTGACACAGATTTAAAACCACACAAGATTCATACTCCACCGTCGCGCACGCGTGATTCCGAAGTACACAACACGAGAAGCCTATGGAAAAACCTTGTTTTTTTTTACGACCACGAGCAACTAAACTAAGGTTCTGACGTATATTATATTCCTAGGGTCAGTACGCGCGGTATCAAATGTGTTTCATGTTTGGAAAAAGAAGACATTACAGTCTACAGTACCTCTATTCTAGTGACTGCTTATCGACGCGGTGTGAATTTTTAATTTGTAAATGCTTTTCGTGATATTTATAGGAAGGTGAATACTGATTTCTGTTTTATCTGGTATTAATGAACTAACTCCGGCAATCTTGGTTATGAAAGCTTAGGCCTTTCCACCACTTATTAATAATGTTATTGCGGAACCGCAAGAGGAAGCTGTTAAGACTTGTGTATTTAGAAAGGTCGATGCATCATAGGCAGCGCAATCGCGCTGCCTAGGTAAAGAACGATGTTGGCACAATGTATTATTTATTTGTTTTTGTTTTAGACCAGGGCACTTCGTATTGGAGGAGTTGTCTTAGAAACTTCGAAAAGGGCTCATTCGATTGGAAAATGGAGTGGCTAGTGCCCTTTTTAATAGTGGAAAGTGATTGGAAGGCAACTAACACCCCCTCCACGCCCACCATTTCCCCAAACACATCCAATCAAAATTTTGAGATAGCCATTTTGTTCACCGTAATTTATTTCCAGATAGAAACTATATTTTTGAGGAGAAGACTCCCCCAGAGCCCTCACGGCAAGGGTTGTAAGTTATGCCCTGGGGGCATATAAGGTTTTTATAGAAAAAATTGTCGTAGAAATATCAAAAAAGGCTCATTCGATTAGAAATTCAAAGAGCTAGTGTCCTTTTCAATAGTCGAAAGTAATTAGAGGGCAACTAATCCCCCCGCACTCCCACCTTTTCTCTAAACACATCCAATCAAAATTTTTAGATAGCTATTTTGTTCAACGTAGTTGAAAGTTCTGAAAATTAGGTCTTTGAGGATTACATCCCCCCCCCCATGGCCCCCAGGGCAAGGGTTATAATTTATGCCCTGGGCGCATGTAAGGTTTTCATAGAAAGCGTTGTCGTAGAGACTTCAAAAGGGGCTCATTCGATTGGAAATTGAACTCGCTAGTGCCCTTTTTAATAGTCGAAGGTGATTGAAGGCAACTAACACTCCTTTCACGCCCACTTTTATACAAACACATCCAATCGAAATTTTGAGATAGCAATTTTGTTCAACGTAGTTGAAAGTTCTGGAAATTAGGTCTCTGAGGATGATAACCCCCTCAGAGCCCTCGGGGCAAGGGTTATAAGTTATACCCTGGAGGCACATAAGGTTTTTATTGAAAGCTTTGTTGTAGAAATTGAAAAGGGCGCGTTCAAATGAAAATTCAAAGGGCTAGTGCCCCTTTCAATTGTCGAAAGTGATTGGATGGCAACTAACCCCCCTATCGCGCCCACCTTTTCCCCAAACACGTATAATCAAAATTTTTAGATAGCCATTTTGTTCAACGTAGTTGAAAGTTTTGAAAACTAAGTCTGTAAGGATGACAACCCCCCCCCCCCCCCCCACAGCCCTCAGGACAAGAGTTGTAACTTATGCCCTGGGGCATATAAGGTTTTTATAAGCGTTGTCGTAGAAACTTCAAAAAGGGCTTATTCCATTGGAAATTGGAATGGCTAGTGGCCTTTTTAATAGCCAAAAGTAATTGGAGGGCAACTAACCATTCTCCCTCCATTCTCACGCCCACCATTCTCCCAAACACGTACAATCAAAATTTTGAGATAGACATTTTTCAACGTAGTTGAAAGTTCTGGAAATTATGTCTTTGAGGATGACAACCCCCCTCAGCCGTCAGGGCAAGGGTTGTAAGTTATGCCCTAGGGGCATATGAGGTTTTTATAGAAAGTGTTGTCGTAAAACTTCAAAAAGGGCCTATTCGATTGAAACGGCTAGTGGCCTTTTTAATAGTTGAAAGTAATTGGAGGGCAACAAACCCCCCTTTCACGCCCACCATTTCCCCAAACACATCCAATCAAAATTTTGAGATATTCATTGTATTCAACGTAGTTAAAAGTTCTGGAAATTAGGTTTTTTAGGATGACAACCCCCTCAGAGCCCTCAGGGAAGGGTCTAAGTTATACCCTGGGGGCATATAAGGTTTTTACAGAAAGTCTTGTCGTACAAATGCAAAAAGGCTCATTTGATTGGAAATTGAAGGGGATAATGCCATATTTAATAGTCGAAAGTGAATGGAGAGCAACTAACCCTCCTCTCACGCCCAGCATGTCCCCAAACACATTCATTTAAAATTTTGAGATAGCAATTTTGTTCAACGTGGTTGAAAGTTCTGGAAATTATGATTTTGAGGATGACAAACCCCCAAAACCCCTAAGGGAAAGGGTTGTAAGTTATGCCCTGGGGGCATATAAGGTTCTTATAGAAAGCGTTTTCGTAGAGGCTTCAAAAAGGGCTCATTCAATTGGAATTTGAAAGGGCTAGTGCCTTTTTGATAGTCGAAAGTGATTGGAGGGCAACTAACCTCCCTCTCACGCCTACTGTTTCCCCAAAAATATCCATTCAACATTCTGGAAATTAGGTCTTTGAGGATAATAACCCCCCATGGCCGTCAGGGTAAGAGTTGTAAGTTATATCTTGGAGGAATATGAGATTCTTATGAAAGCGTTGAAATCATGTAGCAAAGCTTTTGGGGTTGAAACAAACCCCAGAGATTAGGGACAAGGGTTGTAAGTTATGCCCAGGTGGCATTAAAGGTTTTTATAAAAGGGACGGTTGTTTAACTTCAGAAGAGGATCAGTCTTTCTCTCTGAAAAAGAATATGTCAATATAAAACGAACAGAAATTAATCAAAATTTTTTTTTCACAAAATAAGTTTTTCAAAAAAAGTAAAGAACTCCATTAAACCAAAAATGAACAAAAATAGAGTCAAATAATCTACCAAGCATACAGTTACCACAAATCAGTACCAATAAATAAATGAAGCCCAAAACAAACAGAAATTAAAACAAGTCAAACTCAAAACGAGCAGAAATTAATATGAGTAGGGTTCTAAACTCCAAGGCTTCTAAAAGCCAGAATATAATTTGTACTTTACTGAACAAAATTCTTTTAAATGTTTTCGCTTTTCGATAAATGTTTTCAATAAATAAATGAAACCCAAAACAAACAGAAAATAAAATAAATCAAACGAGCAGAAATTAATCTGAGTAGGGTTCTAAACCCTATGCTTTTTAAAAGCCAGAATATAATTTGTACTTTACTGTAAAAAATTATTTTAAATGTTTTCACTTATAACTTTAAGAAACAAAAATTAATTAAGATTTTAAGGAATAAATATCAGCATAGGTATATTAAACTGACAATGCACATTTTTTTTCAGTAAATTCATTTGAACTTTTTGCAGTAAAGTACAAATTATATTCTGGCTTTTTGCAGAAAAGACAATTCGAGAAAATACTATGCTATCTGATTCAGCTACGGGAATAAGAAAGTGGTGGTAAGGGTTTCCCTCCAGACATAAGACCCAGACTAATAATAGCAGACTAAATAAAACCAGAGTGTAGTTTGGATGCATGTTTATTTGTTTATATTGCTTTATTTTTTTTTTAAATGAGATCTTATTCTCCAGCAGCAAGATAAGGAGCTGCCATGTAAGGACACCATTTGTAGCCCCGAGGGGATATAACCTTCCCAATTTTTGAAGATATGGGTTAGCTGTAAATAAGATAATCAGGTTTTACATTTCTTTTGTGAGACTTGGGTGTTTTCTCATATTTTACGGCCTAGAAATTTTCTTTCCCTTCAAAAATATTTCCTACTTTTTACAACAAATTTATTTTTTATTCGATTTTAGTAGAATTTATTGTATTTCAATAATGTTATGAGGGTAGTGATTTAAATTTGTCAATGGTTTATTAAATTTTTCATCATTAGTGGCCACACTATCAAAAAGAGGGCTAAAGGGGCCTGCCCGTTTCTGGCCTTTCATAATTTTCCTTAGAGTGGAGTAGAGATAGCTTTGTCTACTGTTCTGACTGTCCCTTGAAAAATCCCCCTCCGAATATAAAATTTAATAAAACATTTTTTTAAGTTCTTTTTTTAATAAAACATTAGGACAAGATTTGCTCATAACACGGCATCAGAACACATGTGTTTGCAGAAAGGCCCGGGGGAAGCGGTAAATGAGGGGCACCTTACCCTTCCTTTGTATTCATAAAACGGCATCCTTCATCAGGGGGTCTTCGTCAGTCCAAGTTTCTCCCAGGTATGGAGGGAGTGGTATTAACATCTTTCTGTTCGCTACTTAACCCAAGGCGTCTCGTTGCACCCTTCGAAGGTCAAAATATATTCGAAGTCTAATTTGTAAGACTTAAGGTTAATAAGCAGTATCCGAAAAAAATAAATGATAAGTTAGTTAATAATCAAAGGGAATAAAAGATAGGTTAATAATCAAAGGGAATGGTTTTTTAGCCCATTCCCTCTCCCCAAAATACAAAATTTTCAATCCCCTTGCCACATCATCCCCCATCTCTTCTCTAGCAGAATCTGAAGGTTTCAACCTTTTCCCCCAAGCTGTTCATAAGATTTGGCAGATATAATATTTTGATAACCTGAATGCATGTAATAACTTTTGATTTAACTACGCCCCTCCCCAAGCTAAAATTTAAATCCATTTGGCCCAACCCTCCTTCTCAACACTACCTGGATGTTTTAACTTGATACTAACAACACATATTTTCCTTTGATATACCTCTCTACTTAACTATGAACAAACTTTAATTTTTACAGGAGCTTATAGTGCAAAAAGTTTTGATGGATCTGAGACAAAAGATTTTTAGCCCCTTCCACCTCCCCCAACAAAAAATTTGAAGTCCTCTTGAAATACCTTTATCCGTTCCTCCCTCCGTCAGTATCAGCAAGTTTTAACTTCATCCCGAAGCCGTTGCCGAGACATTACAGATATGCTATTTCAATGGCCTAGATACAATACTGTCTTTTGATCTACCTACCCCCCCCCCACTTCTTGAGCAGAAATTTGACATCAATTTGGGGTTTTTATGCAATTTTATCTACCTATCATCCCCAAAGCCATTTTCGGGAAATTGCAGATAATTGACGCCACTGGGGAAGCCTGAGTAGCCGAAAGAAGCAGGGGAGGGAGGGTGGTTCCCCTATAATCACTTTTGGTCCTCAGAAGGAGCAATGAAACTTTCGATTTGTTTTGAAATAAGCCCCCTCCCAAGTTTCTACGACCATCTCTTCCAAAAGAAACGGCTGGAGAATTTGTTTGGCCTTTTCTGGCACATTGTCGGACCCATTTTTGGAAAACCAATATTATTTTCTTTTGCACCAGGATTCTTTAGCCCAAAAAATTAAGGATATAAGTTTAAATTCGATTAAGGGGGAAACATGTTTTTAGGCTCAGTTTCAGTCCCATTTTTGGGAGGATCTAGCCTCCATTTTTTGGGTTTTGAAAACTAGGTTCCTCTTAGCTTAAACACTTACGACTGTATGCTTCTAACTGATGAGAAAAAGAAGTTTTAGGGTTCATTTCCAAGCCCTGTTACCCCCTCAAACACTAAATGCTTGATCCTTTTGACCCAGAGAATGATCTCTAAAATTTTCTACCCAATCAGACACCAAATATCAAACAGGCTGCTTTTTTCCGTTGTAAAATCTATAGTTAAACAATTGACAATTTGCATTTTATAAAGTCCGTGAGCCAGGGGAGGTGGAGGTCATGTCATCCCCGTAGGAATATTTATTGGACCTCTCGACTATTTTAAATAAAACACCAGCCTTAAATTTTTGATCGGAAATGTGTAGGAGGTTATGGGAGGCCAGGTAGCAAAAAAGGGCTCGAGAGGGGGCTGTTTTCAATCCAATCAGTTTCGACCCTTAAAAAGGCGCTAGAACTTTTAATTTATAATCAAATAAGCCTTAGGGGACCCATTGCTTATTCGATTGGATATAAGAGGAAATGCTGCTGCACTGCCCCTGATAGCAGGGATTCAAGCCCATGCCCCCATCCTACGAGCTAAAGACGTTAACAATTTGCCTCGTATTGCCAAATATACTTTCACATACTTTACTTGTTGTTTTTTCAAATGTTCAGCATCCCACCCCTTAAAATTAGCTCCTCCTACAAGCTTGAAGGGTTCCCTATACGTAAAGGATAAAATGCAATTAAATTGACTATAATAGACCAAAGTGCTCTGAAATAGGGAAAATTGTATGTGTGGTCTTGATAAGTGGCATTATCAATTGGCATTATCAATTAGAAGATAGTCTTAAAAATAATATTGCAAGCGTAAGCACCATTTAAAGAGAATGCACTATTTGAAAAATACACAGAGGAATAACAGAAGAAAAGATTCAGACTTGGAAACTTAAATTGAAAGTGTCTTAATTGCTTTCCAGGAAATCCAATTAAGTTGAAATTCTGCAGTAACTAGGTGGGAGATAACCCGTTAACGAAAATTTACTAACTTTAAGTTATCTCCGTGTCTTATCATCTGGAATTCAGGGAAAGTTTAATGTGAATGAACATGTTCTGTTCAGTATATTCCACCATTTAAAAAGTTCGTGTTAATTAAACTAAAACATGGCAAAGTACTAACTTTCATACAATAGACTCGAAAGCTTTTTTGTTCCAAAAATCTTCTCTAAATTCTTTTTTGCTAATGAGGTTACCCACTTGGGCTAAAATTTATATAGCCAATAATTTCACTTAGGATGAGTACTCGGTGATTTATATCGGAGAAAACTTGCTTGCGACGGGTCAATCTTCTTTCTTGAGCAAGAGTGAAAGAAAAGCTAAAGCTTAGAAAAATCCTTCTAAAGTTATCTTTCTTACCATTACCAATAGCAGAAAAAAAAACATGGCTCCTACCTTTTTCTATTTAACTTCTTGACGGCAAGTACTTAGATTGAATATGAAAATCAAGCTTAAAACGAAAGCAAATATTTTGCTATTAAAGTATAAATGAAACTTAAAACGAACAGAAATTAAATAAACAATCAATGCGAATAAACATACAACATATATATTAATGTAAATGAATAAATAAATCTTAAAACGAGTGAAACTTAAATTGAATATGCAAATGAAATTTGAATCAAATTAAAATAACTACAAACAAGAGGTTAGGTATCGTCTCACTGCAGAAGCCAAAAACCTACAGCGTCATTGGCGCTTTACTGAAAACAATTCTTTGAAATATTTTAACTTCTGTAACTTTAAGAAATCAAAAAATTAATTAAGATTTTAGGAAATAAATATCAGCATATGTGTTTTAAATTGACAATGCACATTTTTTTCCAGTAAACTCATTTGAATTTTTTTCAGTAAAGTACAAATTATATTCTGGCTTTTAGAAAGCATAGGGGTTTTGAACCCTACTCACATTAATTTATGCTCATTTTGAGTTTGACTCTAATATTTATTTTAATTTTTGTTCGTTTTGGGTTTCATTTATTTATTGATACTGATTTGGGGTAGTTGTATGCTTGGTAGATTATATGATAGTCCGGACGCCAGGTGTTGAAAATGTGAACCATACCACGACGGAATGGGGCTGCTACGAGAATTAGCCTACCCTCCACCCCCTAAATTGACCATGCGGATTCAAAAATACCAATGGCACTTGCTTGCGAGTGGTGGAACACTCCGAAACTTGACATTTTATTATATTTTGGTGTTTCATGCAAGAAAATGCATGTTCCACAAAGTTTGAGGTGCAGTTTTCCACTCAAATAGAAATGCCTAGAAGCCATAGAATGTTTTCATAACAAACTAACACGATTAGTTACAAAAAATGGCAGAGTTAAAAAAAATGGCAAAACTATATGAGTCTTGAACAGTCTTGGAAAGTATAAACAAAATCAAATTGAATATTAGATATATAATGATATTAATTTTTGAAAGATCCATCAGTTCAAGATTATTTTTCACTGTCATTTTTATTTTCATTTTCAATGCTGTAAGAACTGGAAAATAATAAATTTGTAATGTACGAGTAATTCGTTTCAGTGAAGCACCAATGACGCAGAAGGCTTTAGGTTTTTACAGTTAAAGAAGGGGGCAGTATCCAAATTTTGCTTGTAGTGAAACTGTATTTGTCTTGACCAATCTTGAAAAGAACTAATAGATTAAACTGAATATTTGATGCATAATGATATTAATTGCTAAAAGCTCATCAGTTCAAAATTTTACTGTAATTTTAATATTTATTTTCAATATTAAGTACAAAAGAAAACATTTGTAATACAATTCGTTTTCAGTAAAGCGCCAATGACGCAGTAGGTTTTAGAATTCTGCAGTGAAACGATACCCAAACTCTTGTTTGTAGTTATTTTTATTCGATTCAAACTTGATTTGCATCTTCAATTTAAGTTTCACTCGTTTTAAGATTTATTTATTCATTTACAGTAATATATATTGTATGTTTGTTCGCACTGATTGTTTATTTAATTTCTGTTCGTTTTAAGTTTATTTTATACTTTAATCACAAAATATTTGTTTTTGTTTTAAGCTTGATTTTCATATTCAATCTAAGCATTACTCGCTTTAAGATCTATTTATTCATTTATATTATTACTTGTTGTATGTTTTTTTCTATGATTGTTTATTTAATTTCTGTTCGTTTTGGGTTTCATTTATTCTTTAATAGTAATTTCTGGTCGTTTTGAGTTTGAATTTTAACAAGTATTTGTATCTCCTGAGCTTAAGTTTAAAATGGCCTTTACTTTTCTTTGAAAAACTTATTTTTCGGGAATTTTTTTTTTAATTAATTGCTGTTCGTTTTTGATTGCAAAAAGTTTCAAGTTTTTATGGCATGGGGGGGGGGGTGCTTACTGTCCGATTATTCTTGACTTTAAAAACGGATCTAGAACTTTGAATTTAAATCGAATGAGGCTATTGTCAAAGTCTATACGATTACCTCTTTGATAAAAACCTTATATATGAACAATAGACAGGTTGCATAACTTGTGGACAGCGATTGACAGCAATGAATGGATTGAAAAAATAGCTCCAATAAGGGGGTTTAGACCATTTCACTTACTGAAACAAAGGGATCACGACTGTTTGGAATTGACCTTAATAGGAATTTGTGTGCCAAAGCAATTTTGCATCTATCACAGAGTATGTATTTTAACCTTATAATTGGATAATTATAATAGATTTCCTATGTGTTCTTCCCATACAAAACCCCTTCCCATAAGTTATAAACCCCCCTTAATAAGTTATGCCCCAGGGTATAACTTACAACGCCTACCCCTGGGCCATGGTGGCCTGTGTCGACATCGGAGTTTTTTGTTATCAGAACTTTGAACTATTTTAACAAAATGTCTATCTCAAAATTTTTATCTAATACATTTAGGGCGTGGAGGAGGGAGAGAGGCTAGTTGCCCTTCAATCTCTTTTGACTCTTAAAAAGTGAACAAAAACTTTCAATTTTCAATCAAATGAGCCCTCTCTAAAGTTTATACGAGCATCCCTTCCATAAGAAATAATATGAAGGATTCGGAGAATCCTTAAATTACAACCCTTGCCTTGAGGGCTTTGGGGGAGTTGTAATCCTCAAAGACCTAATTTCCAGAACTTAAAACTACGTTAGTAGAAGGGGAGGTGCTACTCCGACGAGAACACCCCTGCTGCCACCTACAACTTTTTTTACATAGTTTATGGATGGTTATGTGTATTGGTCGATTTATTTGATGTTTTATGGTTTTTGTCAGTGAGAATTTGAAAAAACAGGAATTTTGTCACATTTTTGTATGGTTTTATGGTTTTTGTCAGTGAGAATTTGAAAAACAGGAATTTTGTCACATTTTTGTATGGTTTTATGGACTTTCTCAGTGAGAATGAAAAAACAGGAATTTTCTCACATTTATGGTTGTTTTCATGGATGGTTATGTGTGTTGATTATTTGATGGTTTTATGGATTTTGTCAGTGAGAATGGAAAAACAGGAACTTTGTCACTTCCTTCTTGTTGTTGTTTTGGGCACGCGATAGAGTCATAAGGGGGAACACCTGGTTAATGGGGTCAATGCTATTGTTGTTGTTTTGGGCACGCTCTCAGCGAATGCCAAGGTCAATGTTGTTGTTGTTTCCGAGCCAACTTTCCTTTCTGGTCAGTCTAGAGTTGGCAGTCAGAGTGAAAGGATTGAAAAATGAATAAATTTGAGAAAGAGAGAATTAGATCAAATCTAGTGTTTATGGAAAAACATTTGATTTTGGACGATGATTTTCTCGCCATTTGGAATAATCCTCATTGGACTATTGTATGAAACTTTTAAAATGTGACTCAAATGCTTATACTCAATTCATTGATATCTTGATCACGACACGTCAGAATGATATCGTGGATATACTTTCATTGCCAATGTAGATGGCTCCTCCTTCGAAAGAGGCAACGTCACAGAGTTACTCCTCTCCCCTTTCCTACACTCTGAATTTATCGAGCGAAGACGATCAGTTTCGTTTTAGCTGTGAGAGAGTTGACATCGGAAACCAAAATGTTCTATATATGCCCATTGTGCATGTACACTCTTGGCAGTTGGACTCAATGCGAGAATTGTACAATTATTGATGACTATAATGAAAAGTGTAAATTATGTAATCCTTGCAAATTACATAAAAGCTATGCAGTACAAATTAAAGGATGTAATTCATGTCTTGAGGAGGTGTGTGACTCTCATCCTAGAGGGCACCTATGCTCCAATTGTCACAATGATAAATGTGATCAGTGGGAGAATACTTACCCAGCTATGATTGGAAAGAATCCTAAACGTGATTTTAGTTTATTTCTACGAGATTGGTATCGTCGTGAATTTAAATTATTCTGGGAAGAGGAATCTGGTCTACGATTCAACTGTTGGGGTAACAAGACAATCTGGTTTCTACGTCATCGCTGTGACGACACTGCCTACTATGACTATAAACCAAGCGATTTTTATTTGGCAGTTACCGAATGTGATTCACCACTTGAAAACACAGTATGTGATATTTCTTCAAATAGACAGATTGAAACTCGTGAATTTCATAATATGAATGCAAATAGTATCATTGACTATACAAAGAGATATGACAAGAGTGAAGTTACATTGTACTGCAGAAAATGTGATCCTGACTTTGCAGTCAATCAAGATCAATATATAGTGAATCCAAATGATTTACCAGCATTAGTGGTTCACGACAGTTACCTATACACCGATGAAGAAATCTAAAAGTGTAGATTTAAAGACATTGTTGTATATATACATTTTATTAATAAACAAATTCACAAACACTTTTTAAGCACTTTACTCTTAGGGCACTGAAATCAATATTAAATACACTTGTAAGTATATTTTCCACTAGAAAGTCGTTCAGATGTGGATTGTCACCATAAATGTGGAGAAACTGCTTGTAGGTATAGCCACGACATCGGAACACAAAATATAGTAGCGCATGGAAGCCACAGCTTTTAGTCGTTAGATCCTGCACCCTCTTCCGATTTTGAATAATAGTTTTATTACTGCTCTCAATATAGTTGCTGATGTGAGGTGTGTAGAATGTATAGGGTAGACCAAGAGGATCAAAAAATTCGATATTCTTCATTGTTTGATAGATGCACAGCCAATGACCCGTCAGCACAGTCGACGGACTGCTATTAACAATAATCAAGGTATTGTTCGCACTTTGAATTTTTCCAAGATAGTCTGAGGGTAGACAATAGGATTTGTACTGGGACATGTAGGGGTCCATATTAAATACACTGATTATTTGACTGGTGTTCATGGCGCCAAGTCTAGTAGAACACTGCCTTCGGGAGTGATTTCCCAATAGGTTTCATATTGATTTAGTGAGATTAGGGCAATACTCTCAGCCAATGGGTTGGCAAATGTACACTCTAAACGCACAGTCCCCGTACGTTCTATACTCATATCCTGTGTGCCAGACAAATCCAATACAATGATACCATGTGTTTTAGCAAACATATCTTCGGTTATACCATTTTCAAATAGTTGCGAATCATGATCTAGGGTTTGCATGGTCAACTCATACAATGTTCTATAGGATTTATCAAAAGATAGATTGTAGAGTGGGATACCGTTTACTTTGCACACAAGAGATGAAAGTCCAAACATCTTGAATTTATGTGGGCATTCAGTCCAGGATCCTATTGCACTGGCGCTCTTTACAAATGCCAAAGCCAATTTCGAGGGGATTTCGCCATTGATAAAGGATGAATCGGTGAAGGTGCGTGACCCCATTGCAATATGACGTTGATTGGTGATTGTATGAGGAACAAGTAGTTTAATATTATTTCCATTGGCTCTCAGTTTTTCCACGGCCTAAGCAACAGAACTCATAACCTGCTGTTTGCGTACATGAAGTATTGCTGAGGTGAGGGAGAGACTTACATCGGGATTGGCGGCAAGTTCCTTTCTCAATATGAAATTGGATGGTGCAAGCGTCAATTTTATATCCACTTTAACATTGGGTGGCAGCCATTGGGGTATATTAAATATTTCATGATATATTTTTCCAACTAGATGTAATTCACTAGTTGTAGCATTTTTAAGTGCATCTGTACTACCAGTATTAGTAATATATTCATATCCATTGGAGGCACCTCTCAATTCCTTGTATGACTTGGGTGTCATCAGCATGAATTGGATATAGCTAGCATAGTTTGAGAGATTGTTGCTTGTGCTCACCAGCGTGCCATTGATGTAGACGCTAATTTGACGAAATAAATTATGTAATATACAATTTTCATAGGATATCCCATCAGCTCGAACTGGCATTGTATTATCGGATTTCCGGACTTTCATTTGTAAATCTATAAATGTGGACGATAAATCCATAAAGTAGTCTTCATTGGAATAAATTTGAAAGTGGATATTATCGGAGAGGGGTTGTAGTGGATAAAATTGTTCATAGTATCCATGCTTGACACTCACATCAACATTTTCAGCATTGAATAGATTCAATGAGGCGGTGAGTGAAGGTCGAGAATCCTTATGTGGTAGGTAGGACATCTTAAGAGAAGAAATCAAGTTTCGATCTAGCAATTTTCTTCCTGGGGCTTCTGGTTACACTACGTATCGGCTTTTTCCTTCTTTTCTTTGACAAAAGGGATGTCTTTCGTTTCCGTCCTGAGTAGAGACTGATGAGTGATGCATTGTTTCTTAACCTTTTTAAACCTTTACCATTTTGCTTTAATTTCTCGCCAAGGGTTCGCGCACTGGACCTAAGATTTTCCGTAGCACTTTTTTTAAAATCCTTGCCAGAGCCCCAATCGTATAGTGTAGAGGATGCAAAATCTGTCGCAGCCGGTACAAGATATTTTCTAGCCAGTGGTAGTGAAGAGCGAAACAGCTTAGCAAACCAGCTACCAAGACCATAGCCAGACATTGACGAGCGACCCTTGTAATAGTCCATTCCATTGCCCTGTTGTCTTGGGCCAAGAGTATTAACATAGCAGTCAATATCAGGACAAGTGAATACCACTTTTCTATTAGACATCTTGCTGTTGAACGATGGGTCGAAAATGACATGTAATCACAGCCAAACCTTTTGAAATTGCTATTGGATCACCCAATTCAGTTCTTAATGTTAAATGACAGAGTTCCAAATAGGAAGTGTTTACTGGAATATACTGAAGATGCTTTATATTGTAGTGATGAATATGTTCTTGATTGGTTTTTCGTTCAAGAACTCGTAGGAGGGGAACATTTGAATTACCAACCCGAGATGTTTCCACAAATGAAGCATAGAGAAATATACAAGTGTCTGTGGAGAAGGCAGGCGGGTAGTCGGCAAAAATGAAATTAGTGTTTCCGGCACTTTTACCATTGATTATATTGAGCTTAAAGCCAAGAACATCCCTTAGGTTATCATTGAGAATAATCTTTTCACTGGCAATAGGTGAACTAATGTAGATCTTGCCCTCCTCCTTTGAATAGTTGAAATGAAAAGCTCCTTTTTTACGAGCGGAAATTCTTTTATTAATAGTACGACATAAATCATTCATACAGGTGAGTTCCTCGTAGGGTAATTCAATATATGGATAATCCAACCAATTGATTTTTTGAATTTGTTCTTGATCACCTGGTGGTGGTGGCCAATCATAGGGTCTAATTTTTATTTCATATTTACGATCCTTTCTCAGGATGTCATAGGTATTTTTGAGAATACAGTCGACAAGAGCCACTTCATACTTTCCGTCGAATTTGATGGTGGGGGAGAGTTTTGTCCAAAAATCACTTGTTTTATTCAAGTCATTGTAGAGAGGATCAGAAACATTGGACATGAAAGTCACATAGAAATCATTGGGCATTGTTAATATCTTCAGCACTGACCCAAGAATCAAAATCCGAGTTGTATCCTAGCCAGCGAACAAGCAACTGTTTCTTGCCCCTACGAGTACGACTCTTTAATATCTTTTCAATTTGATAAATTTCACTAGTGTTTCTAACTTTTTGCAGTTCATATTCATAAAAACCACCGAGAATCTCATCATCTTTGGTATCTCGTAGTCGATAAGTTATGGGTATGGTGTCTAGGATTTTGGACACTTTAAAAAGTTCGGTGCTCCATAAATAATTCCCCTTTTCAAAAATATTGGTGGTTCTATTAATTCGAACAGTATCACCAACATTGAATTTCTTCTTCTTTTTCTTCTCATTGCCATTGGAGTATTGCTTTAGAAAAGCATCAAATGTATTCTCACTGTAGTGAACATTCCGAGGGCTAGAGTTGGACAGAGATCGATGTGGTCGATGGTTGTATATCTGCATGATTTTATCTAAATCGTGAATAAAAGCAGATGTATTTTTCAGTGTACAATATCTTGAAATTAATAGACGAATCGTTCTTATTAATCGTTCGGCCAATGCAGCCTTTATCGGACTGTGACTATGATAGAGTGTCGTATTATATTTCAAAAGAACCTTTTGCACATGTGGGTTAACAAATTCACTGCCACGATCTGATTGAATTTTTCTATAGGAATCCTGTTCAAGAATACTTTCAATGGCCCGAGCAACTTCAACACCTCTCTTTGATCGCAGCGGAATGGCATAGGCATAGCGACTAAAAATACTGATTGCCACTAGAATATATTTGTAGGGTGCATTGTGACGCCGTTGAACTGCGTCTAAAGTTAAAAGATCCATTTGCATTATATGCAGAGGGAAAAAGGCTTTAGTTTGACGATATTGTTTACTGCGAAGTCTATGATCCCGATGTAGTGTGTAACTCGGTTCATTTTCTAGATGCTCTTTTGCATTTTTCAATGTGGTGCCGGAGACAGCTCTAGAAAGCGTTTTGGGAGAACTTAATCTCCCCGCTTCACCAACATTTTCATAGACACCTTTCAAAACTTCATCCATTTTGATCGTAAACACGTAGTGTAATGTCCACTCCCCTTTTGCACACTGGAGGGCGAATCAATTCGTCTTCGCTTTTGACTAGCAGCCACAGGTGTTGTAAAATCAGTGGTGCTAGTATCTTCAAATATTGAATCTTCTTCTTTTTTAAATGGTGTTGTTGGAGGACTATATTCTCTTAGTTTCTTTAGAATTTGCTTATTGCCAATAAGACTTTTGGGAAAGTTTGATACACTTAGAAAGGTGTATAGATTATCGTCAAAGGATGAGAGTCCTTTACGATTCGTCACCATATCACAAATTAAATCAACTAGATTATAACTTTTTCCCCGAATTATAATTCGTTTCCCTGTGCTGTCGACTTGAACTTGATCACCAGATTCCAACACGAGATAAGATAATACTCTTTTACTCTGTTCTCGATAGGACAGTGGCAATAGGTTTCCAATTTTCAATACAATCGAATTCAATTCCTTCTCCTTCGATTGTGCAGAATCTTGAGATGTTTCTTGTTTAGAGGGATCGGTGACGGCGGGTCTCTCACGATAAGGTCTATGTTTGTCCATACGTCGCAATGCATCTTGAAGTAAAAGCAGTTTTTTATCATCGGCAATATTCTCATCATTAATGAATTTACTCAGATTGTCTTCAAAATGTTCGACGGGCGAGAGGACAAGTTCTATTGGAGTCAATTTATAGGGTTTTGCCATTCTCTAGAGAAAACTGTTTACAAGTCCTGCAATTATTGGCAGTAAAAGTGTGAAAAAGCTACCGCCTGCTTGAAGGAGCCGTTTTCTTTTAAATTTGTTTCCCTTGTTTTTACAAGCCAAGGCACGTACAGTGGAACGATGTTGCTTTGTCTGTTGTCTAACACCTTCTGGCAGTTGAACATTGCCCTCAGTTAAATTTAAACAAAGTTCAGATATTAGATTAATGAAATCATTGTCGACACCATGTTTAAGTATAGCCTTCCTAAGCGGAGGTTTTGAAGTGCCTAGAACGGAAAACAGATGCCGTTGTTCGTGTAGTTTCTTCAGTGTCATAATGGCGACTAATAGCCTTTTCTACTATTCACTGGAAGATATACTGTAATTTCATTGTCGAAAATGTCGGTGACTACACGAAGATCCTCGGGCGTGCTCTGATTAAGATCCAATAAAATGTAACCGTAGGGCTTGCTAGTCGCCTGAGTGTACGCTGACAACAGAAATTTAGGGGCGCCGGGGTATATCTGTTTATTGAGAGTTATGAGTGAGCTAGAATCACGAACGACTCGATAGATAATATAGATAGTGCAATTCAAAGCAAGGGTTCGCATACATTTGCTCTGATGAAACAGATTGTGTAGAACCAGGGTTATGGAAATGTGTTCATGGTGAGAGCGAACGGTGAACAGTTGTAGCATTTCCTGTGAGAATTGTTCAATAGATTCAGCCAAATCATCAATAATCAGCCACGAGTTCGGTTCAATACTATTGAAAACATCAAGTCCTCTTATGAATTGTATTGGTATGGTTGTGGCAATAGCTTTTATTTTATCATAGGACTCTTGCCAAATACTATAGCAATAGTAGATTTTTTTCGGTTTTTCCAAAAACATTTTATCGCAATTTTGAATTATTCTAGCTAAAAGTGTTGTTTTCCCCGACATTGAGGGTCCACACAGAAATGATCTGAAGGGCGTTTTAAATTGATACATGTTGTTGACAACAGTCAGACTATGACTAACTGTAAATCATATGTGTCCAATGAATAAGTAGTAATTTTCCCATAGATCTATCTATTCAAGAACAACAAAAACAATATTTCATGGCAACATTTATTACAGCAAATATTTGTTCAACATGACACTTGGTCAACATGAAAACTCTATTTGTTCAACATGAACAATGATAACACTTTATAATAAACACTTTTCTGTACAACACTTTTGTACAACACTTTTCTGTACAACACTTTTCTGTACAACATCTTTGTACAACACTTTTCTATACAACACTTTTTGTCTTTAAACACTTTTGTCCATCTACAGCACTTTTGTACATCAACAAAATACTCTTGGAACTAGCACAGTTGAACATTACAGTGATTGGTGGCCCCCCACCCCCCGGGAGCCGGCCGCGGGAAGGGTCCCCCACCCCCCGGGAGCCGCGATGGAAAAACAATAGTTGTCGTCACTGCTACGGGTTAGTGGTGGTGGTTAGTGCTTGGGTTAGATTAGTTGGTTAGGTTAATTTATGAAAGGTTGAGTGGTGGTGGTTAGTGCCTGGGTTAGATTAGTTTATCCAGACCAAGTTGATTACGATAGTCTACGCATTCAACTCGGTCTGAAATACGATAGTGACCATGAGGCAGGACACTCACACCATTCTCGAGCACATAGACCTTGTCGGATATACACGACATTGCATTTTTTTCTACTCTCACAGTATAATTTCTATACTGTAGAGAGCGAATTGCAAGCACTTGTGCTCTTGGCACTAGGCTACTTTCTACACAGTCTCTGTACACGCTCATGTTAAAATTGCTCTTTACAAAGTGTGTAGGCACCCCTTTACATGTCTTCTTTTCATCCCCACTATGTGTTTCAACACAATAAACTTTGGGACCCGGGAACACCCCCCTGGATATCAAATCACTCCCCGTCTCTGATTTTAATTTTAATAGTTGGTTGGGGGCTTGACGTTTCACCAGCTCGGGGTAGAGTGATGGATTCCAGTTGGTGAAATCCATCCGCGAGCTGATGTGCACCCCATTTTGCAAATCACCCAATAAATCTTCAGTCCCATTTACCTTTAACAGCAGAGAATCTGTATCCCCATAGTAAACTTGAACCTCCCCCTCCCGTGGCCATTGCACCTTGCACACATTGTAAAAGAACGACAACATGAGCTTTTTTGAAATTTCTAGTACTGAACTACCTCCTGCGATATTCTTGTTCAGTACTACATTTCGCTTTTTCCTGTGTAGAAGAACCATGCCGGCCTCTATGCTCGTGAATGATGTAAAATTGGGGTCGGCAATAATTCGTGCACACTCTAGAGGGTCAGTCACGACGTCGCAGCGAGATCTGTTGCGTACGCTTTCACACATTTTGCCAAACGCTGAATTTAGAATGAGCTTGTACAATTCCTTCTCTACCTTTGAATTTGCCCTAGAAAGTTTATCGACAAAAGTATCGATAAACGTTTTCAAATAAGGTTTCTGATTGAACTGCAGGACCCTATGTATTTTGGTGATTTTGAAGCCATTGTTCACCATCCAGTGCAAAAGCACATGGTGAACAACGATATTCTCTTTAGGGTCCAAATCAGCAATCAGTTTTTGTTTAGAGGGAGTCCAATGCATCCCCATATCCTCAACCAATGATCGATTGTAGGGGCTCAGCGAGTCCCTGGTCACTGGTCGATTGATACAGGGAAAAACAAAATCTTTGACTGAGTCGTGAAGGGCCAGCGGAATGTGACCGTCAATTTCAAAGAACCATCCTTGTGGCCCGTTGTCCTCGACGGTGTTAATGTCGGGGAACTCACAAGGATTCTCAAGCCATTGATAGTTCCCACACGGCAAAGAGTAGTGGGACATTGCCGAGGGGTACAACGAGTTCATGTCCAAGAACACTGCATTTGACTTTACACCGGTGCTTTGTCCGCTCGGATCGGTTGATAAGACGCGGTCCCCATGAAAAACATACCCTCCCCGCATTGAACGCTCTACAAAAAGGTGTTGATCTACATCTGTGATTAGGCCTATTTCCTCCCTGCTAATTTTTAAAATTAAATCCATTACTAAATGTGGTGTAGAAAAATAATAACCTATATCTAACCCGAACTCTGAATAGATCTGGTCTGTATTCTTACAGACTATATCCAACAGAGTAAGAACGTCACTGGCCAAGTACAGTCTACAATAATCCCACCCATTTTTACAATCCCCCTTAGCCCACACCTTCTTGGCAAACTCATACTCCTCGACTGTGCATTCACTGTTGGTCAGTGAATTGTGAAAAGCTTCAATTGGAGGTAGTTTCTCCTCGCTTAAGCGTGGGCCAGAACAGTAATAATCATATGCATATACACCTTTGCTGGTTAATAAGTCATACATTTCACTGTCTGGAAAGTGCTGTTTAAGCAAGGGAAAGCTATCAAAATTGTCGCTTTTCTGCACTTGAATTAGTTGACTTAAGGATTTGGGGAAAAAACTAAAGGAATCTAAAAACCTAACTTTATTCCAGCACGTACGCCCATTATCCACTACCTGCCATTTCAGTTCGAGAAGCAATAACTTCTCGGCCGATTTGGGAATGATGTTATAGGTAAATGAATTATTTACCCATGGACTATCTACTCCCCCTCCCTCCCTGTGCATACGTGCCAGTGCCGGTAAAATAAATTTTAAGTCATAATTAGAGTTATGAATAAAAACAGGGATAAAAAACTGTTGGCTAACATTTAAATTACACGATTGATGCGCAACCCCCCTAAAATTACTACCCCCAGATGATATTTCCTGCCACAAATGATCATGGTCTCTGACTTTCCCCCTTTCCCCTCTTTTCCCTTTAGTCCCCTTATCCTCCTCTACAAACTCCCCCTTACAAACCCAACATATTTTTTGATTTTTAATCGCGAGACGATCCTCTGCAGACAGCACCATTGGATAATGCGTATTTCTCAAACGAGAAATAGCGTCATTAGCCGTGCCAATCAGTTTAGTCAATGCCTTGACCATGCACTCATTCTCATCCAATGTCTCAACTATTTCTAACAACCGCATGGTGTTAGAACTATCTCTTTGCGCATGTGCATAGGACACTGCAATAGCCTGGTGTTCTTTGATACGGTTTGGATATTGTGGCTCATTCACCTCCACCAGCTTAGCCTCACAGTCTAAAGATGTTTTGTTGCATTGGAGGAGGGTGTTCTGAAAATTTTTTAAACGTAGAATGGCCCTATCCCCTGAAACCGTTTCCATTGTCTGATATCCATGCCGTCTACAGTGTCTCATGTGACCCCGTAGTTTCATATCACTACGGAATCTAGACAGGCATGTTGGACAGTAGAAACATTCCCCCCGCCCCTTTTTACCCTCCCCCAGAACTCTACTAATGTCAGTGATCGGGTTAAAATGCCCGATTGCGTTCGGTTGACTAGGTGGTGTGTAAAGCAACCAAACCCAGTGTTTAACCAAATCAACTGACGGGCCCCTAACGGGGAATACCACCCCCTTCTTTTTAGAACGAGTTCCATCTTTAAATTCTGTTTCGTATTGTACCACAGTAACGCCAATATTTAAATGGGCATTGGCCCTTTCAAAAATGTCAATAGATCTTAGCGTTACTGGGTATTTTCCTTCTAAGCAAGAAAAATCTACAACTGGGAAATCGGACCCCTCCTTCCCATGTACAGCCCAGTGATCTAAATTCTTCTTGGTAGCGTCATCTGCTAGAGGCTGAAAGGCTGATATGAGGAAAGCATACTTGAAACACTTTTGATCTGTTTCAAAACAGATCTTCTGGACACCACGACAACCTACTAGATCTGGATTATATTTTAAGACTATACCCTCATCCCTATGCCCCCCTCTTAAAATAAAGTCTTTCTTAAATTTAAAAATATTTACACTTAGATTTTCAATAAATAAAACTACTGAGCCACTCCCATTTTCATTATAGTTCTCGAGATGCGCAATAATTTGTCCTACCCACTCACTAAAAACACCCTCAAAATTTTCTAAATTTGGATAAATTACGCGCATCTCGGAATGAATAAAATGATAGTAAACCTCGCTTTTCCCCTCATTCAAATAAAAAACCTTTAAAACAATTGAAACCTTAATTGAATCCCTACCCCCCCACAATTGAATTTGGTTCTCCAGTAGTGCACGAATTTTATCTACATAGGCATGCACAATCTCTACAGGATCAAAAACAAAATTTCCCCCCATAAGCGAATTAAATGGATCCCCAAACGTGGCAGTGAAAACAACTATATTATTCAATATTGTATTCGATAGCTGAAATTCAGGGAAAGATGTACCCCCTCCCCCAAGTTGTTCAACATTATTCGGGCTATGTTCCACTTCAGTTGTTTGAAGTGGAAGTAGGTAATCAGTGGGGATAGAGGAGGGTTCCCAGTGAAATCATCTAAAAGTTGCAAAGTGTTCGGGCTCAAGTCTACCAGTTCAACTGTACTAGCTTCTACATTAAAAAAATCATCTAAAAACTTATCAATATTGGCTGGTACTTCAATGATATCGTCCCATGTTTCTTTGTCTTGAAAGTCCACTGCCTCTTCTTCCCCTTCTTCACTGGACGGCGAATATGGGACCAATGCACCAACCTATAAATGAAAAATAGCTTAACGACAATCTAAGATATGACATAGAAGTTTTTTTTTTTTTTTTTTGCGGCGCACCCCCCCTGCGGGGGGCATCCCTGCAGCACATCCTGCGGCGCATCCCTGCGGCGCTTCTCGGGTCCGCGGTGCTTCATGCAGCGCCTCCCGCAGCGCTTCCCAACCCTTCTTTGCATAATGCCTATCAAAATTTTTCTCTAATTCTCGCGCGAGTATTCCAGGCTGGAACCGTTAGCTTGAATCCCCCCTCACTAAAATAGAAATATTCAGTGTAAATTAGGACGCCAATATGTGACAAATGGAATAATCTATCTTAAAACTATGTAAATGGAAATTAAAAGTTCTAGTGCCCTTTTTAAGTGACCATAAAGATTCGAGGGCAACTAGGCTCCCCACTTTTCAGCATTTATTATTTTTTGGGGGTATAACTTGTTTCGCTCTTACATAGAATTCCAACTTCCTAATTTGCAGACAATTCACAGCTAATACAACAGAATTATGTTAAAAGCCTAGACTTGGTGGCCTAACCCTTGCTAATGATAGAACAGGAAAAGGGGGTGAAAGAGATCTATTTATATGCTTGTGTGGAGAGCTTATGTCAAAGATTAAAGCAAGATAATATTCAATTGTGAACGGAATAGCATTTTGAGTTTCAATGGTATCTAAACTATATGTGAAGCGATAGCAAAGATTAGAAAAGAGTGGTTTCTTTGCAAAAAATTACATTTAGATATGTAATAGGGGTTAATATCTCACAGAGATAAGTTTATATTGGGATTGAAAAGGACTAAAACATTGGAAGAAATAGATAGGTAGGAGAAAAATGCTTACATTTGCATAATCCGTCTGGGCTTGGGTGCCCGAAGGACCAGGTAGTGCATGTTGGATGGTAACCTCATGATTTTGTGCAGCTGGGCCAGCAATATCATATGGCTTTGCAGCCGGGGCAGCTATTAGAGGACCAGGTAGTGCATGTTGGAGGGCGGAGCGACTTATGACGTTAATTTCTTTCGCAGCCGGGCCAGCAATATCATATGACTGTGCAGCCGCCGGGCTAGCGATATCATATGACTGTGCAGTCGAGGCTGCAACTTGACGAGGCAGCATTGAGGTTTGATTAAGAGGGGCTGGTACAGACGGCTGCACTTGGGCAGGCAGTGTGGAGCTGGGGGGTTTTGGCCAGCGACCATACTGTACGACAGTAGCCTTCACAGGGGGCGCATTATTAGCCCTTGCTCTCTTGGTGGGTGGCGGTGAGGAGCATTCTTCGCTATTTGCGTCAGACATGAGCTCTCATCAATGTTGGGTCCGCAAATTCTTCATAATTTGCCTTAAAGAAGAGAAGAAAAATTAGTATAAAATAATTTTCCCCTTTTTTACAGAAAGAAAGTTATTAACCATAATTTTGTTTAGACAAAGCATTTTATCTCATTTTAGTAAAGCAAAAAAAAACCATATCCCCCCCCCCCTAAATTTAGGAAAATTAACCCACCCTAAGTCTACCCTCTCATTGAGTTAATCATGCGTTTTGTTCAAGCGAAAGGCATATCTTACTACCTTTTATTCAAATGTTATAGCTAAAATCACTAAATGAGGAAGAAGCAATTATCTTTTCTATTTCTAATAAAAGTGCTAACCCCCTCCCCCAACAAAAATCCTGGATTCACGCCCGGGAATATAAAGGACACTTTATTGAAAGCTTGAAAAAATTAAAAACGTGTCTAGAGACGCATCGCATATATTTACACATTAGTTTTCTTGTTAATGGGTGTACATGTCTACACACCGAATCCCCCCTTACTTTTAATGCGAAGAAATAGTTTGTTTTTACTTTACACTGATGGCGGTAGAATTGAAGGCATTGCCCCCTTCCTTTTACGTAAGGCACTTTACAGCGAAGCTGTTAGAAGCAATGTATTGACACCCCCCCCCTTTCACATAATGTTCTAAATATATTGTTAAACTTAATTTGAAAATAATCTCTTTCACCGGCTCTCTGACAAATATAAGGCCATTACTTTTAATGCGAAGAAATAGTTTGTTTTCATTTTACACTGATGGCGGTAGAATTGAGGGTATTGCCCTCCCCCTTCACATAATTTACTTACAACGAAGCTGTTAGAAGCAATGTATTGACCCCCCCCCCCCTTTCACATAATGTTCTAAATATATTGTTAAACTTAATTTGAAAATAATCTCTTTCACCGGCTCTCTGACAAATACAAGGTTAATATACAGCAATCGCTTTTTGCTTAAAACTGTTTTAATTTGACAGAAGAATAGTTCCATTGACTTGACCGCGTTTGTAAACAAAACCGAAAAAAGGGTGACAAAGTAATTATATGCTTGCGGAAATGTATTGTCAAGTTAGCGGCTTAATAGCGACGGGTGTCACAGAGAAAGAATAAATTTGAGAAAATGTATTTCTTTTTGCGGTGGTTAGCTTTCGATGGTAAAAGAATATATTTTCGTTTTCATTGCAAAGTGATGTTTGTATTAGAGTGGTGGGGGGGGGGGATTTAGCTGGAAATATAGAGGGAAGGAATTTATCAAAATGGTATTTCTTTTTGCGAGAATTTGGGGTTGTAAGACAATGGGGGAGGGAGGGGGATATTGTTAGACCATAATTCGAAAATAACTTGTTTCTCTACTTCTATACAGGTTGCATAGGCCTAGCTTAATTATTGCCTAAAATCGTTTTAATTTGACGGAAGAATAGTTCCATTGACCGTGTTTGTAAGCCGGAAAGGGTGATAGCTAATTATAGACCACACATTGGAGTCTTGTGTCAAAACAGAGCGGCATTTTCATTATAAATTGACAGAAGTCAGTGATCGCTTTAGCTGGAAATATAGAAGGAAGGATAATTATTTCTTTTTGCGAGAATTTGATTGTAAAACAATGGTGGGGGGGGTAGGTTTCGAGGGTAAAAAGAATATATTTACGTTTTCCTAGTGAGTATAATGATGTTTGTATTGTATGTGGGGGGGGGGGGGTTTGGGGTAAAGGAATATATTTACGTTTTAGCTGAACATACTGGAGGATGGCCAAGGAAAATAATTTTGAAAATAAAACGGAACTTACATGGTAAATTGTAGTTGCCAAGGCTTCTAATTCATCAATATTATCCATTTTAGTTGTTTACACGGTGTCAAAATACTTTCTGATAATTGAATCACATTGCATGCCCGTTATATCCGAAATCTCAAGGTCAAATTGTTATGTAAACAAAGTCCTCTGATTGGCTGAGAATGGGGGATCTAACTGTTACCATGGAAACTCATAACATTTGGCTTGAACAAAAATAACAAATACTGTTTCCCGGAAACTCATAACATCTGGCTTGAACAACAAATATTGGAAACACGCGATCTCCCGGAAACTCATAACATCTGCATTGAACAACAACAAGAAGGGAGTGACAAAGTTCCTGTTTTTCCCATTCTCACTGACAAAATCCATAAAACCGTCAATAAATCGGCCAACACACATAACCATCCATGAAAACAGACATAAATGTGACAAAATTCCTGTTTTTTCATTCTCACTGAGAAAATCCATAAAACCATCCATAAATGTGACAAAATTCCTGTTTTTCAAATTCTCACTGACAAAAACCATAAACCACGTGGTTCTATGCCCATATATGGACTCCCCATGGGAGATATTATGGCATCTCTACTTACGTTTAATAAAATGGCTGTCTTAAAATTTTGATTGGATGTGTTTGGGGAAAAGGTGGGCGTGAGAGGGGGGTTAGTTGCCCTCAAATTACTTTTGACTATTACAAAGGGCACTAGCCCTCGGAATTTCCAATTAAATGAGCCTTTTTTGAAGTTTCTACGACACCAGCTTCTATAAAAACCTTATATGCCCCCAGGGCAGAACTTAAAACCCTTCCCCTGAGGGTTGAGCGGGATTGTCCTCCTCAAAAACATATTTTCTATCTGGAAATCAACTATGCTGAACAAAATAGCTATCTCAAAAGTTTGATTGGATGTGTTGGGGGGAATGATGGGCGTGGGGGGGGGGCTAGTTGCCCTCCAATCACTTTCGACTATTAAAAAGGGCACTAGCCCTTTGAATTTCCTATTGAATGGGCCTGTTTTGAAATTTCTACGACAACGCCTTCTATAAAAACCTTATATGCCCCCAGGGCATAACTTAAAACTCTTGCCCTGAGGGTTGTGGGGGAGTGTCCTCCTCAAAAACATATTTTCTATCTGGAAATCAACTACACTGAACAAAACGTCTATCTCAAAAGTTTGATTGGATGTGTTTGGGGAAATGATGGGTGTGAGGGGGGGGGGCTAGTTGCCCTCCAACCACTTTTGACTATTAAAAAGGGCACTAGCCCTTTGATTTCCAATTGAATGAGCCTGTTTTGAAGTTTCTACGAAAAACGCCTTCTATAAAAACCTTATATGCCCCAAGGGCATAACTTAAAACCCTTAACCTGACGGTTGTGGGGGAGTGTCATCCTCAAAAATATATTTTCAATCTGGAATTCAACCACGCGGAACAAAAATGGCTATCTCAAAATTTTGATTGGATGTGTTTGGGGGAATGATGGGCGTAGGGGGAGGGGGGCTAGTTGCCCTCCAATCACTTTTGACTATTAAAAAGGGCACTATCCCTTTGAATTTCCAATCGAATGAGCCTTTTTTGAAGTTTCTATGACAACGCCAAATATAAAAACCTTATATGCCCCCAGGGCATAACTTAAAACCCTTGCACTAAGGGCTGTCTATAGCAAAGGCCATAAGGCTTCAATGTTTTATTATTATTAATTTACAAAAAAAAGCCTTACATAAAAATAAGTTTTCTAAGAAGAGTAAAGAGCCACATTGAACTCAGGACCAGCAGAAATTAATTCCTATTATAGTTAAAACTCAAAAAGACCAGGAATTACTGTTAAAGAATAAACAAAACCCCGAACGAACAGAAATTAAAATTAACTACCTTACAAACGTAAAGATAACCGGTGCAAACATAAATAAATGAATAAATCTTATATAGCTTCAATATTTTTTATTACTTTCCCCCCAGAGCTGCTTTATATGCAAGGGTTAAAAATACCATTTTGTTAAAAATAATTGAAAGGTTAAGTAACGAACTGTAAGTAAGGAGCGACCCGGCTCAATGTTAACCGAAAGTCTAAAAAACGGAATTTTGATGCCAATAGATACATCAAAAGAATCAGATTTTAATTGTGATTTCAAATATATAAATTTCATCAAGTTTAATCTTACCCATCAAAACTGATGCGCCTGAGAAAATTTGGCTTTTTTCGAAAAAAGGGGAAAAGACAACCTAAAAGTTATAAAACCTTAATGAAAATCACACCATCATATTCAGCGTATCAGAGAACCCTACTCTAGAGGTTTCAAGCTCCTATCTACAAAAATGTGGAATTTTCCATTTTTTGCCAGAAGAAAGTTCACGGATGCGTGTTTATTTGTTAGTAGAAAGGCCTCATGAGCTCGTGACGGGGCTCCTTATATGGGAATAGAGTCCCTAGGGAGAACACGTGTGCTGTCAGTCATTAATCAAATTGTTTCCGGGCAAAGTTTATTAATGTCTGACAGGTGCTGTCAATCATTAATCAAATTGTTTCCAGGCGAAGTCTATTAATGTCTTTGATGTATTTCCAAGGAGAATTGTTTCTGGAAGTTTATTAATGTCTTTGGAGTTCTTTCAAGAGAATTGTTTCAGGGCGAATGTTTTGATCTTAGAGACGAAGAGTTTAACGCTGGAAAGGGTTTCTTAGTAATTTCAAATGTGACAGCGCAGGGATGCCAAAAACAAAAGGAACACGCAGAAATTACGTTTAGGGATTATTTGGGCGAAACCGTTTTAGACATTTTATGGAATTATTTCGGCGAAACAGTTAGAGACATTTTAAAAGATGATTTTAGAAGATGTTTTAGAAGAGGTTTTGAGTGTGGTCGTTATAATACACAAGTTCCATTTGAACAGTGTCGTGAGGTCCCATACCCAACCCCAAAGGGCCCCGATCCCCCTACCCCGACCCAAAGGCCCCCGATCCCCCTACCCCAACCCAAAGGGCCCCGATCCCCCTACCTCGACCCAAAGGGCTCCGATCACCCTACCCCAACCCCGAAGGAAGCCCCCGGTCCCCAAAGGTTCCCCCAGGCTCCCAAAGGGCCACCCGGGCCCCCAAAGGCCCTCTCCGGGCCCCCAAAGAGTCCCCTCCATATTTTTTAATACTTTTTTAAGGCTTTACTATATCTTTTCAGAACAAGTTCCTTTCTTAATGTCCCTCCTAAACCCATTTTTCAACTTGAAGTACTTATCTTTTTCACCCACAACTATACTTTACAGCTTTTTGGATACCTCAACACCAAGAAATACTTTTCAAAGACCATTTCAGAGCAAGTTACTCTCTTAATGTCCCTCCTAAACCCATTTTCCAACTTGAAGTACTTATCTTTTTCACCTACAACTATACTTTACAGCTTTTTGGATACCTCAACACCAAGTTATACTTTTCAAAGACCATTTCAGAGCAACTTTTTTTCTTAATGTCCCTCCTAAACCCATTTTCCAACTTGAAGTACTTATCTTTTTCATCCACAACTATACTTTACAGCTTTTTGGATACCTCAACACCAAGAAATACTTTTCAAAGACCATTTCAGAGCAAGTTACTTTCTTAATGTCCCTCCTAAACCCATTTTCCAACTTGAAGTACTTATCTTTTTCACCCACAACTATACTTTACAGCTGTTTGGATACCTCAACACCAAGAAATACTTTTCAAAGATCATTTCAGAGCAAGTTACTTTCTTAACGACCCTCCTAAACCCATTTTACAAGTTGAAGTACTTATCTTTTTCACCCTTAACTATACTTTACAGCTTTTTGGATAACTCAACACCAAGAAATACTTTTCAAAGACCACTTCAGAGCAAGTTACTTTCTTAATGTCCCTCCTAAACCCATTTTCCAACTTGAAGTACTTATCTTTTTCACCCACAACTATACTTTACAGCTTTTTGGATACCTCAACACCAAGAAATACTTTTCAAAAACCATTTCAGAGCAAGTTACTTTCTTAATGTCCCTCCTAAACCTATTTTCCAACTTGAAGTACTTATCTTTTTCACCCACAACTATACTTTACAGCTTTTTGGATACCTCAACACCAAGAAATACTTTTCAAAGACCATTTCAGAGCAAGTTACTTTCTTAATGTCCCTTCTAAGCCCATTTTCTAACTTGAAGTACTTATCTTTTTCACCCTCAACTATACTTTACAGCTTTTTGGATACCTCAACACCAAGAAATACTTTTCAAAGACCATTTCAGAGCAAGTTACTTTCTTAATGTCCCTCCTAAACCCATTTTCCAGCTTGAAATACTTATCTTTTTCACCGACAACTATACTTTACAGCTTTTTGGATACCTCAACACCAAGAAATAATTTTCAATGACCATTCCAGAGCAAGTTACTTTCTTAATGTCCCTCCTAAACCCGTTTTCCAACTTGAAGTACTTATCTTTTTCACCCACAACTATACTTTACAGCTTTTTGGTTACCTCAACACCAAGAAATACTTTTCAAAGACCATTTCAGAGCAAGTTACTTTCTTAATGTCCCTCCTAAACCCATTTTCAAACTTGAAGTACTTATCTTTTTCACCCACAACTATACTTTACAGCTTTTCGGATACCTCAACACCAAGAAATACTTTTCAAAGACAATTTCAGAGCAAGTTACTTTCTTAATGTCCCTTCTAAACCCATTTTCCAATTTGAAGTACTTATCTTTTTCATCCACAACTATACTCTACAGCTTTTTGGATACCTCAACACCAAGAAATACTTTTCAAAGACCATTTCAGAGCAACTTTTTTTCTTAATGTCCCTCCTAAACCCATTTTTCAACTTGAAGTACTTATCTTTTTCACCCACAACTAGACTTTACAGCTTTTTGGATACCTCAACACCAAGAAATACTTTTCAAAGACCATTTCAGAGCAAGTTACTTTCTTAATGTCCCTTCTAAACCTATTTTACAAGTTGAAGTACTTATCTTTTTCACCCACAACTATACTTTACAGCTTTTTGGATACCTCAACACCAAGAAATACTTTTCAAAGACCATTTCAGAGCAAGTTACTTTCTTAATGTCCCTCCTAAACCCATTTTCCAACTTGAAGTACTTATCTTTTTCACCCACAACTATACTTTACAGCTTTTTGGATACCTCAACACCAAGAAATACTTTTCAAAGATCATTTCAGAGCAAGTTACTTCCTTAATGTCCCTCCTAAACCTATTTTACAAGTTGAAGTACTTATCTTTTTCACCCACAACTATACTTTACAGCTTTTTGGTTACCTCAACACCAAGAAATACTTTTCAAAGACCATTTCAGAGCAAGTTACTTTCTTAATGTCCCTCCTAAACCCATTTTCCAACTTGAAGTACTTATCTTTTTCATCCACAACTATACTTTACAGCTTTTTGGATACCTCAACACCATGAAATACTTTTCAAAGACCATTTCAGAGCAAGTTACTTTCTTAATGTCCCTCCTAAACCCATTTTCCAACATGAAGTACTTATCTTTTTCACCCACAACTATACTTTACAGCTTTTTGGATGCCTCAACACCAAGAAATACTTTTCAAAGACCATTTCAGAGCAAGTTACGTTCTTAATGTCCCTCCTAAACCCATTTTCCAACTTGAAGTACTTATCTTTTTCACCCACAACTATACTTTACAGATTTTTGGATACCTCAACACAAAGAAATACTTTTCAAAGACCATTTCAGAGCAAGTTACTTTCTTAATGTCCCTCCTAAACCCATTTTCCAACATGAAGTACTTATCTTTTTCACCCACAACTATACTTTACAGCTTTTTGGATACCTCAACACCAAGAAATACTTTTCAAAGACCATTTCAGAGCTAGTTACTTTCTTAATGTCCCTTCTAAACCCATTTTCCAACTTGAAGTACTTATCTTTTTCATCCACAACTATACTTTACAGCTTTTTGGATACCTCAACTCCAAGAAAAACTTTTCAATGACCATTTCAGAGAAAGTTACTTTCTTAATGTCCCTCCTAAACCCATTTTCCAACTTGAAGTACTTATCTTTTTCACCCACAACTATACTTTACAGCTTTTTGGATACCTCAACACCAAGAAATACTTTTCAAAGATCATTTCAGAGCAAGTTACTTTCTTAATGACCCTCCTAAACCCATTTTACAAGTTTAAGTACTTATCTTTTTCACCCTCAACTATACTTTACAGCTTTTTGGATACCTCAACACCAAGAAATACTTTTCAAAGACCACTTCAGAGCAAGTTACTTTCTTAATGTCCCTCCTAAACCCATTTTCCAACTTGAAGTACTTATCTTTTTCACCCACAACTATACTTTACAGCTTTTTGGATACCTCAACACCAAGAAATACTTTTCAAAGACCATTTCAGAGCAAGTTACTTTCTTAATGTCCCTCCTAAACCCATTTTCCAACTTGAAGTACTTCTCTTTTTCCCCCACAACTATACTTTACAGCTTTTTGGATACCTCAACACCAAGAAATACTTTTCAAAGACCATTTCAGAGCAAGTTACTTTCTTAATGTCCCTCCTAAACCCATTTTCCAACTTGAAGTACTTATCTTTTTCACACTCAACTATACTTTACAGCTTTTTGGATACCTCAACACCAAGAAATACTTTTCAAAGACCATTTCAGAGCAAGTTACTTTCTTAATGTCCCTCCTAAACCCATTTTCCAGCTTGAAGTACTTATCTTTTTCACCCACAACTATACTTTACAGCTTTTTGGATACCTCAACACCAAGAAATACTTTTCAATGACCATTTCAGAGCAAGTTACTTTCTTAATGTCCCTCCTAAACCCATTTTCCAACTTGAAGTACTTATCTTTTTCACCCACAACTATACTTTACAGCTTTTTGGTTACCTCAACACCAAGAAATACTTTTCAAAGACCATTTCAGAGCAAGTTACTTTCTTAATGACCCTCCTAAACCCATTTTCCAACTTGAAGTACTTATCTTTTTCACCCACAACTATACTTTACAGCTTTTTGGATACCTCAACACCAAGAAATACTTTTCAATGACCATTTCAGAGCAAGTTACTTTCTTAATGTCCCTCCTAAACCCATTTTCCAACTTGAAGTACTTATCTTTTTCACCCACAACTATACTTTACAGCTTTTTGGTTACCTCAACACCAAGAAATACTTTTCAAAGACCATTTCAGAGCAAGTTACTTTCTTAATGACCCTCCTAAACCCATTTTCCAACTTGAAGTACTTATCTTTTTCATCCACAACTATACTTTACAGCTTTTTGGATACCTCAACACCAAGAAATACTTTTCAAAGACCATTTCAGAGCAAGTTACTTTCTTAATGTCCCTCCTAAACCCATTTTCCAACTTGAAGTACTTATCTTTTTCACCCACAACTATACTTTACAGCTTTTCGGATACCTCAACACCAAGAAATACTTTTCAAAGACATTTCAGAGCAAGTTACTTTCTTAATGTCCCTTCTAAACCCATTTTCCAATTTGAAGTACTTATCTTTTTCACCCACAACTATACTTTACAGCTTTTTGGATATCTCAACACCAAGAAATACTTTTCAAAGACCATTTCAGAGTAACTTTTTTTCTTAATGTCCCTCCTAAACCCATTTTTCAACTTGAAGTACTTATCTTTTTCACCCACAACTATACTTTACAGCTTTTTGGATACCTCAACACCAAGAAATACTTTTCAAAGACCATTTCAGAGCAAGTTACTTTCTTAATGTCCCTTCTAAACCTAATTTACAAGTTGAAGTACTTATCTTTTTCACCCACAACTATACTTTACAGCTTTTTGGATACCTCAACACCAAGAAATACCTTTAAAAGACCATTTCAGAGCAAGTTACTTTCTTAATGTCCCTCCTAAACCCATTTTCCAACTTGAAGTACTTATCTTTTTCACCCACAACTATACTTTACAGCTTTTTGGATACCTCAACACCAAGAAATACTTTTCAAAGATCATTTCAGAGCAAGTTACTTTCTTAATGTCCCTCCTAAACCTATTTTACAAGTTGAAGTACTTATCTTTTTCACCCACAACTATACTTTACAGCTTTTTGGTTACCTCAACACCAAGAAATACTTTTCAAAGACCATTTCAGAGCAAGTTACTTTTGTCTTCTGGTCTCGATAGCTCTTGGGAGTGAGCTCGCCATCTCTCGATATGCTCCTCGCTGCTTGTGAGTATTTTCCCATCCTTCACCTTAAGTGAGAGGATGGTAGTTTGCTTCTTCTTCCCAATGCATTCTCCAAGTATCCGATAGTGTTTTCGTGTATCGTTCCGTTATGCAGCTCTTTCCATATCACTGGGAACATTAGACCAGTAATCTTTTTTGTCAGCTCTTCCCGATTTGTGAAATTCTTGTCGTAGCACTTTGTATGTGGGGGATTTCTTGTTGGTCATTTCTTTTTTCTTGGCAGAGTTTGAGTGTCTTTTCTGAGATTCATTTCTTGGTTTTACGCTTGAAAAACCCAAGTATGTTTGAGGCAGCTTCATTGATGTGGTCCTTGAGTTTGCTCCATTTCTTCTCAATCTTTATCTTGGGGCAGTTGGAGCTCTGATCAGTCGGGGTTGCTTCCTTGGTGTCATCTTGAAGGACAACGAATCGGTTTGACAGTTCAAGAACAAACGCTCCTCGGTACTCATCTACTTTCAGCTTCGACGCGTCTATTTTCTGGTTCGGCATAGTAGTCTTCCTTGAGCTAAGTCTGTACTTTAGCCCTGTCTTCAGCAAGAAGTGGTCAAATCCATTTTATGATTCCGTGTCAGCACCTCTGCGCACTCTCGAGTTCAACACCATGGATTTCCATCATTGGGATACAAGGAGATAATCTATTTGGGCCTTTACTCTTCCATCACGAGATTCCCATGTATACGTATGACACAACTTGTGCCTAAACCAGGTGTTAGCCACAGTGAGATTGTTCTGCATTGCAAACAGCAGAAGCCTGCTTCCATTTGTGCAGCGGTCTCCGAGGCCGTGCTTGCCGATCGCCTGTTCCCATTTATTCTGCTTTCTGCCGACTCTGGCATTGAAGTCACCTCCAATTAGTAGGATATCTTTTCGGGGAATCTTATCAATGACTGTCTGCAGGTCGCTGAAAAACTGATCTTTTTGCTGTTCAGTAGCATCTCTTATTGGGGCGTAAACGCTAAGGACAGTCAGATTGTTCGTGCGACCTTTAATTCTTGCCCGTACGATTTTCCCAGACGCAGGCTCATATTCGATGAGCCCAGTGATTGCTTTGGGGGACAACAGGATACTTACTCCTGCCCGGCCAGATCCATCTAACGGTTCCGAGTTAAAAAAGAGACCACCTTCCCAGCCAAGAATTTAAGGGTCAAGATGTTATGTCCATTTAGTCTCGAGTCAGAATCAGACAGATTATCAAAGTTATAAAGATAATATTCATCAGCTACAAAAGATTGTGTCAATAAAGATTTAATCGAGCACAGGTTTTAGCAGCCGATATTCAGGCCTTGTCTTCTTGATAGGACGGTAGCTAGCATACTTTTCGACGAGAACGCCATTCTCGCCACATTGCATAATACCGGGGATGCCGTAACCAAACTTTTCATCATCATAATTGTCATCATCATTGAGCGTTTCTTGGGGATAAGGTACATCACAAGGTCCCCAGTCTTGCGGTCACCCAAAGCGCATTGGCCATCACCTTGCTTGGCGTGGACCTCGGTGATGTTTACACCCCTTCACCACTTTGAGTTGCGCTAGCAGATTTCCTATGTAGCCTTGGGACGGAGAGTCAAGTCTCATTGCCTGGATGCCCACCACTGCCGTGGAACTTTCCAGGCTTAGCTACCCCTTTGCTCCCACTTAGAATCAGCAATAGGCTTCAGAAGGCTTATAATATCAGCCATATGTGCACGGCTACTCGCCACAGAGATTTACGTGGAACGTGCCAGCAGGGTTCTCAGCGGCCTTGGTGACTTTGCCACCAGCAGTAGGTAGGTCCTTGAAGTTGACCGACTTGATGACAAACGTCAACCGTAGGATAGAAGAAAAAGATGGATTCGATAGTTCTAGCATACTACATTGGTTAAGACTTTAGGTCCTATAAGCTTCCTGGCATTTGACCTGTTAACACCTATGGTGGGTAAAATTTTTGAAACCCGTTTTTGAAAGTTATTATAATCCAAGTTTCAGTCATTGACCAGTTTCAAGCTATATTAACTGGATTTATTGTTTCGCTATTATGTCAAGGCCCATGAAATACACATGCCCTGAGTGCAGACTTCGTGCCGCCAGTGGAACAGTGCAGTGCAGTCGGTGTCAGCAGTGGTTTCGTCCAAAATGTGCAGGCATTTCTATTGAGGAGAGAAAACAATGTGGTGAGTGGTTTTGTTTAAACTGCCAGTCCCCCCGTTCTTTGAATGAGGACCCCGCACCACCTTTAACACCACTTTCTCTACCCCCTGTCTCTGAAACCACGCTCTACGCCCAAGTCTGCCACAAAAACTACAACCCCAAAATCAATTTCAAAAAATCAAGCTTCCCAAGTCCCCCCTTGTGTTGACTGTGTTAAACACATCAAACAGCTGGCTGATCTCCGAGCTAAATACAATTCCCAGTTAGAGAAGAATTCAGAGCATGAAGTAGCCATTGAAGATTTGAAAAAACAAGTTGATATTTTTCTCAATGACCAAAAAATTGGTAACGATATACTCCAGGAACGTGATCTTGAAATTAAAAAATTAAGTGAAAATATCAACTCCCATAATTCACAACGCCTCCTTATGGAAGATGAACTCTGCAGTCTAGAGAACAATCAGGTGACCCTTAAATTGAAAATCACCAAATTACAAGAGGATTTAAAAAACAACGAAGCAATTATTATTACCCTAGGGAATCAATTATCTGAGTTCAGCAAATCCAGCATTAATTGCAGAGTATCCCATGAGAGCTTACAAATACCTACGTGTAGTATGACTACTGATGACGCCCTTGAGTTCGTTAATAGTCCAGTGACTTCCGGCTTTTCACATAAATTATCTGGTGATAATGAACTAAACAAAAAGGTTATGGAGAAGTCATTACCAGACGATGACATTTTTATTATCTTTGAAAAAATTACGAAAGTGAAGGATAAAAGTGAAATAAATGCAAAAATAAGCAGAAAGGAAAATGTAATCTGCAAGCATTTTGATAGTGGTTTCTGCAAGTTCCGCAAACAATGCAAGTTTCTGCATATTTGTAGTCAGTTTATTTCGGGAGTTTGTGTGTCTTATAAGTGTATTTTTGACCATGTTGATCTTTGTTCTGTTTTATCTTGTATTGATAAGTCGTGTACTTTTGCTCATGCATCTCCAGGATTGGAGCGCAAGTTTAAAACCCAACGTTTTTTAGAGCGACGCCGAAAGTATTCAAGACCCCCCCTCCCCTTGTTTGTGTTCCATTCGACTTTCAGTCTTATCCCCCTGCATATCCGTTACAGAGCAGTATACCACAGGAATCCATCCCTCGAAACAATCCTCCGCCCCAAGTACTTACGCGTGCCCAGTCAGTCCAACCCCCAAAATCATTTCACTCAATTTGGACCATCCCCAAACCCCCCTCACTCATATTCCTCCAAAAATCCACTTCCTTTCGACTCCTTTCGTCTCCGTGCGTCCAAAAAGTTACCAGCCGGTTCTGGACTCCACCCGTTATGTGCCGAAACAAACCCAATCCCTCCCCTCTCAGAGACCCCCATCCGTACTTCCCTCCCTCAGCATCATCTTGCCCCCCAACCCCCCCATTTAAAGAACACTCCCAACTTGACTTATTCCCAGGTCACCATGAAACCTTTCTCCCTTCCCTTGCGCTTTATCCCCCCTGGCTACCGTACCAGTATGACTCTGGTTTAAAAGTAAGCAGGCAGAATGATCCTCTTTTAACACCTCCATGCAGAGTTTCTAAAACTTCAAATAGTTACCGCTGTTTAGAGTCTCCGCTAGTACCTGCTCAATTAAATACAATTGTATTTGAAAAAGATGGATTTGATCCCCCTGTCCCTTGTTCTCGCTATCCAAGTTTAGCCCCCGTCAAGAATTCCACTAGAACCCCTGACCGCATCTGTGATATAAAAAAAGTAAAGTGTAAAAACGGTACCTTCACAAGTCGCTTTCGATTCCCCAAACTTTTGTTGAGCAACGCTGAAAGCCTTAACTTTGAAAAACTCAATGAATTAGACACCCTTTCTAAAATATATAGTTCAGATGTAATCACTACTACTGAAGTTCAAGCTCAAAATTTGCACATGTTAAAGATTAACAATTTTTCTCAATTTATTAAACTCAGACCAGAAAACCACCCTCTGGGTAAGAAAGGTGGCGGAATTCTGTCCTTTATCCGTAATGATTTATATCCAAGTGAAATCCCAATTCCGTGTCTTAATCCCTTTGATGAAGTTATGTGGGTATGTGTGCGACCTAAAGTCTTGCCGCGTCCTTTTAATTTAATTGTCCTTTGTTGTTTTTATTACTCCCCTAATCAGAGATCCGCTGACAAAATAAATTTTATCGAAAAATTACATGCAAGTGCTGACTTTGTACTATCAAAATACCCAAATGCAGGAATTTTCCTGATGGGTGACGCAAACGATTTAAGACTTGATTCTACATGTAACGCTTTTAATTTAAAACAGGTCGTTAATGTCCCTACTACAAAAGGCAATACTACTCTTGATTTAATTTGCACTAATCTTTCGAAGTTTTACAAACCCGTCTCCACTCTGCCCCCTCTAGGGGGTAGTTACCACTTTAGCCTTTTCCTATCTCCGCTGGCTAAAGTTAAACAGTCGTTTTCTATAACTGAAACCGCTTATAGACCTCTCACTGACTCAGGACTTTTCAATTTTGGCTCCTGGATTACTACTGAAAATTGGTCCACTGTGTATCAAACAAATGACGTTGACTACATGGCTTTGTCCCTCCAAAATCTATTGAGGAGTAATTATGAATTCCACTTCCCTGAGAAAAAATTTAAAGCGTGTTCTACAGATAAGCCTTACGTTACTGAGTCTTTTAAAAAACTTATAAGAAAAAGAAATCAATTTTTTCAAAGCAGGTCGCATTACTGAGGCTAATAGTCTAAGGAAGTTCCTAAATAAAAAAATAAGAAAAGCAGCTTCTAATTACTATAATAATAAAGTCAAAGATCTATATTCTAACAAGCCCAAGCAATGGTACAGAAAAATTAAAGAAATATGCGGAAAAAGACCTTCCGAAATTGATTTTCATCTCCCTGAACCCCCTAATAAGACTGCCAACGATCTGAACTTGTACCTTGCTTCCATCGTGCAAAGTCTCCCCCCTTTCACTGGCTCAAGTCCAACTATTCCTCCCAATACTTCCTTCCCCTTTATTTCTCCCTCTGATGTTATAAATAAAATTCTTAAGCTTAGAAAATCAAGTATTTGTCCCTTGGACATCCCAGTTGACTTAATTAAAGCCTTTTCGGACAAAATTGCTGAGCCTTTATCAAATATTTTCAACCACATCACAAAATTTGGCAAATTTCCAAGTTGCTGGAAACAAGGTTTTATAACACCTGTCCCTAAAAAATGCGCCAGTCTGACTTTCGCCAACATTCGCCCCATTACACTCACTTCTGTTTTTTCCAAACTTTATGAAGGTTTCCTCTGTGACTGGTTTAAGGATAAAATTTGTCCGCGTATTGACACCCGGCAGTTTGGTAACTTAAAGAAAACTTCCACCACCCATTACCTTGTGCACTTAATGCATACCATCGTAAGTAACCTTGATAAACCAAATGTCTGGCTGAACCTTGTCTTAGTTGATTTCCAAAAAGCTTTTGACCTGGTTGACCACACCACCCTAATTCGTTCACTCCTGGTTAACTTTAAACTTGATCCTCTGTTAGTAAATATTGTTATATCGTTTCTTTCAAATAGATCCCAAGTTGTTAAATACAAAAATATTTTCTCTAACCCCTTCCTTATATATTGTGGAATTCCTCAAGGAACCAGTAGAGATGCCCCTATTGACCCGGGACGAACACATGTGCTGCCATCTACAATTTAGTTCAATGCTGACGGGACATAATTTATTCAAGGATTATCGATCGAGTCTAATGGGGGTGTGTCAAGGTCAATCGATCTGTTGTTGTTTGGCCACGTGCGAATGACATGAGGGGTGATTTACATAATGCTGACGGGACATAATTTATTCAAGGATTATCGATCGAGTCTAATGGGGGTGTCAAGGTCAATCGATCTGTTGTTGTTTGGTCACGTGCGAATGACATGAGGGGTGATTTACATAATCGATGGGGGAATTATTGATTCACGAGCGTGGGGAATTATGAAACAATATGGTCATAGAGTCCCTAGGGAGAAAAGATTACGTAATCGCTCAATGACCTCTTTTTCCAAGGTCGATTTATTTGATGTTTTTCTCGGTTAGCCTGGCCTGAGAACTTGATTTACATAATCGCTAGGGGAAATTATTGATTCACGAAGGGGAAATTAAGGAACAAACATGGCTTCATTGTTGTTTGGCTAGCCTGGCCTGAGAACTTGATTTACATAATCGCTAGGGGGAATTATTGATTCACGAAGGGGAAATTAAGAAACAAACATGGCTTCATTGTTGTTTGGCTAGCCTGGCCTGAGAACTTGATTTGCATAATCGCTAGGGGGAATTATTGATTTACGAAGGGGGGAATTAAGAAACATTAAGGTTTCTTTAATCTTTAGGCCTGAGGGATTTATTTATTATTGTTGTTTTGGACAAGTGCATGCTATGGGTGAATGTCAAGGTGTCCTGGAACAGGAAACAGTTAGATCACATGTTTCCTTCTCAGCCAATCAGCGAGTCGGATACATCCTCCTTCTCAGCCAATCAGAGACGTGCTTACATATGATTTTCCCCATTACATAACAATTCACCCTTGAGATTTCATATATAACGGGCATGCAATGTGATTAAATTATCAGAAAGTTCCAGAACACAATGGATAGAACACATGAAATTATTGATGAACTTGAAGCCTTGGCAGCCACAATTAGCAATGTAAGTTCTGTTTTCATTTTTATTTTCAAAATAAAATTGTTTTCCATGGTTACCCTCTACTATATTCGGGTAAACCCCCCCCTATACAAACGCCACTATATGATGTTTATACTCGATAAAAAGCGTAAAATACGCTCTTTTTTCGTTACGTAAACCCCATCCTTCCTTCCCCCTCTGTTTACGACCATAATTCTGTTTTTGATAAATTCCGTATCTTATCTAAATGCAACTGTCAACTTTCTGTCATTCCCTTAATATACTGTCCGCTATGGCTTGACTTACAGATTTCTCGCAACAATTTAAATAGCTGATAATTACTGACACCCCTTTAAAGTACATCCGGCTTTGGTAAATATATATGAATTTGGATAGCGGCTTAACCAAAAGGGTTTCTCTGATATGGTTAGTTTTTCACATCGAATTAAAAACAGTTTCGCGTGAAAAGAGGGATTATTGTTAATTAACCTTGTGCGGTTACAGGCTTTGCGTAATTCTATGTGGTATGGAAGCATGGAAATGAGTTATTTCCAAAATTAATGCCTAACAATATTTTTAGGACATTTGGTGGAAGGTGGGGGTTTGACAATGCCTCAAGTCTAACACCTCCATTGTAAGGTGAAAACAAACTGTTTCTTCGCGTGAAAAGTAAGGGGAGTGGGTTTAAGAAAAAGATACATTGCTTTATTATGCGTAAATTGAATAGCATTTTTTACCATATCTTTCGGTGGGGGGAGGGGATATTTTCCCATGTCTTTTTCTCAGGGGTATTTTCCGTGGGGTTATTTTCCGTGGTCTGTTTTTCAGGGGGTGTGATAAATATACAAACTAGGCCGGCTTTTGAACGGTTCAGTGAGCCGTAATTCTCAGATTCAAAAGGATGCGATATCTTTCGGTGGGGGAGGGGGTATTTTTCCATGTCTTTTCTCAGGGATATTTTCCGTGGGGGTTATTTTCCGTGGTCTGTTTTTCTGGGGGTGTGATAAATATACAAACTAGGCCGGCTTTTGAACGGTTCAGTGAGCCGTAATTCTTCTTTCTCAGATTCAAAAAGGATGCAATTAGTATATTTCACGAAATTTTTTTACGTTGTGCTTTCTTAGCGATAAATGCTTTGTCTAAACAAAATTACATGGATGATGATACTAACTTTCTTTCTGTAAAAAAGGGGCAAATTATTTCAATACTAACTTTTTCTCTTCTTTTTAAGGCCAATTGTGAAGAATGCGTGCCCCCTCCACCCAAGAAAGCAAAAGTGGACGAGACAAGACCATCCATTATTAAGTACGCTGGCTCGACCCCAAAACAAGTGCAACCATCTGTGCAGACAACAATGCAATCAGGACAAAAACTAAAGAGTAAATGGACAGCTGCTTTCTATGGACTACCTGTCCCGACTACACAAAGCCCGCCACCGATGGTGCAACAAGTTTCGCCTGGGCCTTCGGGCATTCAAATACTGCCCTCGGACTTTGCAAATGTAAGCATTTTTTCCTACCTATTATATAGAAATATCTATCAATTTCATCCAACTTTTATAGGCCTTTTCTACATGCACCATTTTCGAACACTGCGTAAAAGTATATCTCAACGGGAATATTGAAAGATTTTTTCTCCCCAATGGAAATATAATGTTCTCCCTTTTGAATCACGTCAAGTGCATGCATTCACCTTTTGCTAAATTAGATTAGTGAAGCCAAAAAAAGGCACTATATTCTGGTCATAGTAAGGTTTTTTTTCCCAGAGCAGATAAAGAGTATTAATATGAAATTTTATTTGGAGGAATTGTTTGAACAAAATCAAAACCTACTATGTCATGCGATGTTTTAGATTGTATATATCTTATACTAATATAAGATATGCCGCGGGTCCGAGAAGCGCTGTGGGGCGGGGAAGCGTTGCGGGAAGCGTTGCGGGCCCGAGAAGCGCCACAGGGATGCGCCACGGGCCAGGGAAGCACCATAGAGATGCGCCACGGGTCAGGGAAGCGCCACAGGATGCGCAACGGGCCAGGGAAGCACCACGGGAAGCGCTGCGAGAAGCGCTGCGGGAAAGTGCCGCGAAAAAAAAAAAATTTAACACTGAAAATAAACGAACAAATTGTCGCCTTCTATGTCATATCTTAGATTATCTTCAGTTGTATTAACCAAATGTTATTAAGCAATAATAATCCAAATTTTAAAAGTAGTAGGGGATGATTTGAACACTTTGAAAATAAGCTATTTTTTCATTTGTAGGTTGTCCTGGTTCCATACTCCCCATCTCCCCCCTGCTCGTCAGTTGGAGAAGGAGAAGAAGATGCATCTTTGGAGTTCATTCATGACAATCCACCAATCAGTGAATGGTATGATAACTCCATTGAAATTCCATGTGATATTGATGATTTACTAGCAAATTATTTCAATGTAGATAGTAGCACGGTTGAGCAGGGTAAAATAGCTAATTCAGATTTGGACTTGCCTTTGTTGAGTCCAAACACATTGCAAATTTTAGACAATTTTACCCGGGAATTAACAGGGAACCCTCCAACCTCCGATACCATAACGACTCCACTTCGAACAACTGAAGTGGAGCATTCGCCAGATATTGTTGAACAGCTTGGGGGAGGGGTAATATACAAGAGGGGGATGGGGGTACAACTCTCCCAGACTTTCAGCTGTCCAACAGAATTTTAAATAATATAGTTGTTTTCACTGCAACGTTTGGTGATCCCTTTAATTCGCTTTTGTGTGGTAATTTTGTTTATGACCCTGCAGAAATTGTACACAACTATGTAGATAAAATTCGTGCACTTCTGGAGAATCAAATTCAGTTGTGGGGAGGTAGGGATTCAATTAAGGTCTCCATTGTTTTAAAAGTGTTTTATTTAAATGAGGGAAAAAGTGAGGTTTACTATCATTTTATACATTCCGAGATGCGTTTGGTTTATTCAATTTTGGAAAATTTTGAGGGAGCTTTCATAGATTGGGTGGATCAAATTATAACGCATCTCGAGAACTTTAATGAAAACGGTAGTGGGTCTCTAGTTCTTTTTGTTGAAAATTTAAGCGTAAATATTTGTAAAATTAAGAAAGATTTTATTTTAAGAGGGGGGGCAGGCGGGGGATATGAAAGGGATACAGTTTTAAAATATAATCCAGATCTAGTAGGTTGTCGTGGCGTCCAGAAGATCTGTTTTGAAACAGATCAAAAGTGTTTCCGATATGCTTTCCTCATATCAGCCTTTCAGCCTCTAGCAGATGACGCTACCAAGAAGAATTTAGACAATTGGGCTATACATGGGAAGGAAGGGTCCGATTTCCCAGTTGTAGATTTTTATTGCCTAGAAGGAAAATACCCAGTAACGCTAAGATCTATTGACATGTTTGAAAGGGCTAATGCCCATTTGAATATTGGCGTTACTGTGGTACAATATGAAACTGAATTTGAAGATGGGGTTCGTTTAAAAAAGAAGGGGGTGGTCTTCCCCATAAGGGGCCCGTCAGTTGATTTGGTCAGACACTGGGTTTGGTTACTATACACACCACCTAGTGACCCTGCCAATTCAATTGGCCATTTTAATCCGATTACCGACATTAGTTGAGTTCTGGGGGGTGGTAAGCATAGGGGGGTACGTTTCTACTGTCCAACATGCTTGTCACAATTCCGTAGTGATATAAAACTACGGGGTCACATGAGGCATTGTAGACGGCATGGATATCAGACAGTGGAAACGGTTTCAGGGGATAGGGCCATTCTACGCTTCAAAAATTTCCAAAACACCCTTCTCCAGTGCAACAAAATATCTTTATATTGTGAAGCTAAGCTGGTGGAGGTGAATGACCCCCAATTTCCAAACCGAGTCAAAGAACATCAGGCTATTGCAGTGTCCTACGCCCACGCGCAAAGAGACAGTTCTAACACCATGCAGTTGTTAGAAATAGTTGAAACATTGGATGAGGGAGATGAGTGCATGGTCAAGGCATTGACTAAACTGATTGGCACGGCTAATGGTGCTATTCCTCGTTTGAGAAATACGCATTATCCAATGGTGTTGTCTGCAGAGGATCGTCTCGCGATTAAAAATCAAAAAATATGTTGGGTTTGTAAGGGGGAGTTTGCAGAGGAGGGGGATAAGGGGACTAAAGGGAAACGTGGGGGGAGGGGTAAAGTCAGAGATCATAATCACTTGTGGCAGGAAATATCCTCGGGGGGTAGTAATTTTAGGGGGGTTGCGCATCAATCGTGTAATTTAAATGTTAGCCAGCAGTTTTTTATCCCTGTTTTTATTCATAACTCCAATTATGATTTAAAATTTATTTTACCGGCACTGGCACGTATGCACAGGGAGGGAGGGGGAGTAGATTGTCCATGGGTAAATAGTTCATTTACCTATAGCATAATTCCCAAATCAGCTGAGAAGTTGCTGCTTCTCGAGCTGAAATGGCAGGCAGTGGATAATGGGCATATGTGCTGGAATAAAATCAGGTTTTTAGATTCCTTTAGTTTTTTCCCCAAGGCATTGAGTCAATTGATTCAAGTGCAAAAAAGCGACAATTTTGATAGCTTTCCCTTGCTTAAACAGCACTTTCCAGACAGTGAAATGTATGACCTGTTGACCTGCAAAGGTATATACGCATACGATTATTACTACTCTGGCGCTCGCTTAAGTGAGGAGAAACTACCTCCAATTGAAGCTTTTTACAATTCACTGACCAACAGTGAATGCAAAGCCGAGGAGTATGAGTTTGCCAAGAAGGTGTGGTCCAAGGGGGATTGTAAAGATGGGTGGGATTATTGTAGACTGTACTTGGCCAGTGACGTTCTAACTTTGTTGGATATAGTCTGTAAGAATACAGACCAGATCTATTCAGAGTTCGGGTTAGATATAGGTTATTATTTTTCTACACCCCGTTTAGTGATGGATTTAATTTTAAAAACTAGCAGGGAGGAAATAGACCTAATCACCGATGTAGATCAGCACCTTTTTGTAGAGCGTTCAATGAGGGGTGGGTATGTTTTTCATGGGGACCGCGTCTTATCAACCGATCCGAGCGGACAAAGCACCGGTGCAAAGTCAAATGCAGTGTTCTTGGACATGAAGTCATTGTACCCCTCGGCAATGTCCAACTACTCTTTGCCGTGTGGGAACTATCAATGGCTTGAGAATCCTTGTGAGTTCCCCGACATTACCACCGTCGAGGACAATGGGCCACAAGGATGGTTCTTTGAAGTTGATGGTCACATTCCGCTGGCGCTTCACGACTCAGTCAAAGATTTTGTCTTTCCCTGTATCAATCGGCCGGTGAGCAGGGACTCTCTGAGCCCCTACAATCGTTCATTGGTTGAGGATATGGGGATGCACTGGACTCCCTCTAAACAGAAACTGATTGCTGATTTGGACCCTAAGGAGAATATCGTTGTTCACCATGTGCTTTTGCACTGGATGGTGAGCAACGGCTTCAAGATCACCAAAATACACAGGGTCCTGCAGTTCAATCAGCGACCCTACTTGAAAACGTTTATCGACACCTTTGTCGATAGACGCTCTAAGGCAAACTCAAAGGTGGAGAAGGAAATGTATAAGCTCATTCTAAATTCAGCGTTTGGCAAAATGTGTGAAAGCGTTCGTAATAGATCTCGCTGCGACGTCGTGACTGACCCTCTAGAGTGTGCACGAATTATTGCCGACCCCAATTTTACATCGTTCACGAGCATAGAGGCCGGCATGGTTCTTCTACACAGGCGAAAGCGAAATGTAGTACTGAACCAGAATATAGCAGGTGGCAGTTCAGTACTAGAAATTTCAAAAAAGCTCATATTGTCGTTCTTTTACAATGTGTGCAAGGTGCAATGGCCACGGGAGGGGGAGGTTCAAGTTTACTATGGGGATACAGATTCTCTGCTGTTAAAGGTAAATGGGACTGAAGATTTGGATTTATTGGGTGATTTGCAAAAGGGGGTGCACATCAGCTCGCGGATGGATTTCACCAACTGGAATCCATCACTCTACCCCGAGCTGGTGAAACGTCAAGCCCCCAACCAACTATTAATGTTAAAATCAGAGATGGGGAGTGATTTGATATCCAGGGGGGTGTTCCCGGGCCCCAAAGTCTATTGCGTGGAAACTCATAGTGGGGAAGAAAAGAAGGCGTGTAAAGGGGTGCCTACACATTTTGTAAAGAGCAATTTCAACATGAGCGTGTACAGAGACTGTGTAGAAAGTAGCCTAGTGCCGAGAGCATAAGTGCTTGCAATTCGCTCTCTACAGTATAGAAATTATACTGTGAGAGTGGAAAAGAATGCAATGTCGTGTATATCCGACAAGGTCTATGTGCTCGAGAATGGTGTGACTGTCCTACCCCACGGTCACTACCGTATTTCAGATCGAGTTGAATGCATTGACTATCGCAATCAACTTGGTCTGGATAAATTAACCTAATCTGACTAACCAACTAACCATCACTCAACCTGTACATAAGTTAACTAACCTAACCTGACCCAATCTAACCACCTTAACTCAACTGTTCATCTAACCCAACCTCAACCACTAACCTAACCCGCAGTAGCAGTGTTCCCTGGCCCGTGGCGCATCCCTGTGGCGCCTCCCTGGTCCGTGGCGCATCCCTATGGCGCTTCCCTGGCCTGTGGCGCATCCCTGTGGCGCTTCTCGGGCCCGCAGCGCTTCCCGCAACGCTTCACCGCCCCACAGCGCTTCTCGGACCCGCGGCATATCTTATACTAATATAAGATATGCCGCGGGTCCGAGAAGCGCTGTGGGGCGGGGAAGCGTTGCGGGAAGCGCTGCGGGCCCGAGAAGCGCCACAGGGATGCGCCACGGGCCAGGGAAGCACCATAGGGATGCGCCACGGACCAGGGAGGCGCCACAGGGATGCGCCACGTGTCAGGGAACACTGCTACTGCGGGTTAGGTTAGTGGTTGAGGTTGGGTTAGATGAACAGTTGAGTTAAGGTGGTTAGATTGGGTCAGGTTAGGTTAGTTAATTTATGTACAGGTTGAGTGATGGTTAGTTGGTTAGTCAGATTAGGTTAATTTATCCAGACCAAGTTGATTGCGATAGTCAATGCATTCAACTCGATCTGAAATACGGTAGTGACCGTGGGGTAGGACAGTCACACCATTCTCGAGCACATAGACCTTGTCGGATATACACGACATTGCATTCTTTTCCACTCTCACAATATAATTTCTATACTGTAGAGAGCGAATTGCAAGCACTTGTGCTCTCGGCGCTAGGCTACTTTCTACACAGTCTCTGTACACGCTCATGTTGAAATTGCTCTTTACAAAATGTGTAGGCACCCCTTTACACGCCTTCTTTTCTTCCCCACTATGAGTTTCCACGCATTAGACTTTGGGGCCCGGGAACACCCCCCTGGATATCAAATCACTCCCCGTCTCTGATTTTAACATTAATAGTTGGTTGGGGGCTTGACGTTTCACCAGCTCGGGGTAGAGTGATGGATTCCAGTTGGTGAAATCCATCCGCGAGCTGATGTGCACCCCCTTTTGCAAATCACCCAATAAATCCAAATCTTCAGTCCCATTTACCTTTAACAGCAGAGAATCTGTATCCCCATAGTAAACATGAACCTCCCCTCCCGTGGCCATTGCACCTTGCACACATTGTAAAAGAACGACAACATGAGCTTTTTTGAAATTTCTAGTACTGAACTGCCACCTGCTATATTCTTGTTCAGTACTACATTTCGCTTTCGGCTGTGTAGAAGAACCATGCCGGCCTCTATGCTCGTGAACGATGTAAAATTGGGGTCGGCAATAATTCGTGCACACTCTAGAGGGTCAGTCACGACGTCGCAGCGAGATCTATTACGAACGCTTTCACACATTTTGCCAAACGCTGAACTTAGAATGAACTTATACATTTCCTTCTCCACCTTTGAGTTTGCCTTAGAGCGTTTATCGACAAAGGTGTCGATAAACGTTTTTAAGTAGGGTCGCTGATTGAACTGCAGGACCCTGTGTATTTTGGTGATCTTGAAGCTGTTGCTCACCATCCAGTGCAAAAGCACATGGTGAACAACGATATTCTCCTTAGGGTCCAAATCAGCAATCAGTTTCTGTTTAGAGGGAGTCCAGTGCATCCCCATATCCTCAGCCAATGAACGATTGTAGGGGCTCAGAGAGTCCCTGCTCACCGGCCGATTGATGCAGGGAAAGACAAAATCTTTGACTGAGTCGTGAAGCGCCAGCGGAATGTGACCATCAATTTCAAAGAACCATCCTTGTGGCCCATTGTCCTCGACGGTGGTAATGTCAAGGAACTCACAAGGATTCTCAAGCCATTGATAGTTCCCACACGGCAAAGAGTAGTTGGACATTGCCGAGGGGTACAATGAGTTCAAGTCCAAGAACACTGAATTTGACTTTGCACCGGTGCTTTGTCTGCTCGGATCGGTTGATAAGACGCGGTCGCCATGAAAAACATACCCACCCCTCATTGAACGCTCTACAAAAAGGTGCTGATCTACATCGGTGACTAGGCCTATTTCCTCCCTGCTAATTTTTAAAATTAAATCCATCACTAAATGGGGTGTAGAAAAATAATAACCTATATCTAACCCGAACTCTGAATAGATCTGGTCTGTATTCTTACAGACTATATCCAACAGAGTTAGAACGTCACTGGCCAAGTACAGTCTACAATAATCCCACCCATTTTTACAATCCCCCTTGGACCACACCTTCTTGGCAAACTCATACTCCTCGGCTGTGCATTCACTGTTGGTCAGTGAATTGTAAAAAGCTTCAATTGGAGGTAGTTTCTCCTCACTTAAGCGAGCGCCAGAGCAGTAATAATCGTATGCGTATATACCTTTGCAGGTCAACAGGTCATACATTTCACTGTCTGGAAAGTGCTGTTTAAGCAAGAGAAAGCTATCAAAATTGTCGCTTTTTTGCACTTGAATCAATTGACTCAATGCCTTGGGGAAAAAACTAAAGGAATCTAAAAACCTGATTTTATTCCAGCACATATGCCCATTATCCACTGCCTGCCATTTCAGCTCGAGAAGCAGCAACTTCTCAGCTGATTTGGGAATTATGCTATAGGTAAATGAACTATTTACCCATGGACAATCTACTCCCCCTCCCTCCCTGTGCATACGTGCCAATGCCGGTAAAATAAATTTTAAATCATAATTGGAGTTATGAATAAAAACAGGGATAAAAAACTGCTGGCTAACATTTAAATTGCTCGATTGATGCGCAACCCCCCTAAAATTACTACCCCCCGAGGATATTTCCTGCCACAAGTGATTATGATCTCTGACTTTTCCCCTCCCCCTACGTTTCCCTTTAGTCCCCTTATCCCCCTCCTCTGCAAACTCCCCCTTACAAACCCAACATATTTTTTGATTTTTAATCGCGAGACGATCCTCTGCAGACAACACCATTGGATAATGCGTGTTTCTCAAACGAGAAATAGCACCATTAGCCGTGCCAATCAGTTTAGTCAATGCCTTGACCATGCACTCATCTCCCTCATCCAATGTTTCAACTATTTCTAACAACTGCATGGTGTTAGAGCTGTCTCTTTGCGCGTGGGCGTAGGACACTGCAATAGCCTGATGTTCTTTGACTCGGTTTGGAAATTGGGGGTCATTCACCTCCACCAGCTTAGCTTCACAATCTAAAGATATTTTGTTGCACTGGAGAAGGGTGTTTTGGAAATTTTTGAAGCGTAGAATGGCCCTATCCCCTGAAACCGTTTCCACTGTCTGATATCCATGCCGTCTACAATGCCTCATGTGACCCCGTAGTTTTATATCACTACGGAATTGTGACAAGCATGTTGGACAGTAGAAACGTACCGCCCTATGCTTACCACCCCCAGAACTCTACTAACGTCGGTAATCGGATTAAAATGGCCAATTGAATTGGCAGGGTCACTAGGTGGTGTGTATAGTAACCAAACCCAGTGTCTGACCAAATCAACTGACGGGCCCCTTATGGGGAAGACCACCCCCTTCTTTTTTAAACGAACCCCATCTTCAAATTCAGTTTCATATTGTACCACAGTAACGCCAATATTCAAATGGGCATTAGCCCTTTCAAACATGTCAATAGATCTTAGCGTTACTGGGTATTTTCCTTCTAGGCAAGAAAAATCTACAACTGGGAAATCGGACCCTTCCTTCCCATGTATAGCCCAATTGTCTAAATTCTTCTTGGTAGCGTCATCTACTAGAGGCTGAAAGGCTGATATGAGGAAAGCATATCGGAAACACTTTTGATCTGTTTCAAAACAGATCTTCTGGACACCACGACAACCTACTAGATCTGGATTATATTTTAAAACTGTATCCCTTTCATATCCCCCGCCTGCCCCCCCTCTTAAAATAAAATCTTTCTTAATTTTACAAATATTAACACTTAAATTTTCAACAAATAAAACTAGAGATCCACTACCGTTTTCATTAAAGCTCTCGAGATGCGTTATAATTTGATCCACCCAATCTATGAAAGCTCCCTCAAAATTTTCCAAATTTGAATAAACCAAACGCATCTCGGAATGTATAAAATGATAGTAAACCTCACTTTTTCCCTCATTTAAATAAAACACTTTTAAAACAATGGAGACCTTAATTGAATCCCTACCTCCCCACAACTGAATTTGATTCTCCAGAAGTGCACGAATTTTATCTACATATGCATGCACAATTTCTACAGGGTCATAAACAAAATTACCACACAAAAGCGAATTAAAGGGATCACCAAACGTTGCAGTGAAAACAACTATATTATTTAAAATTCTGTTGGACAGCTGAAAGTCTGGGAGAGTTGTACCCCCATCCCCCTCTTATATATTACCCCCTCCCCCAAGCTGTTCAACAATATCTGGCGAATGCTCCACTTCAGTTGTTCGAAGTGGAGTCGTTATGGTATCGGAGGTTGGAGGGTTCCCTGTTAATTCCCGGGTAAAATCGTCTAAAATTTGCAATGTGTTTGGACTCAACAAAGGCAAGTCCAAATCTGAATTAGCTATTTTACCCTGCTCAACCGTGCTACTATCTACATTGAAATAATTTGCTAGTAAATCATCAATATCACATGGAATTTCAATGGAGTTATCATACCATTCACTGATTGGTGGATTGTCATGAATGAACTCCAAAGATGCATCTTCTTCTCCTTCTCCAACTGACGAGCAGGGGGGAGATGGGGAGTATGGAACCAGGACAACCTACAAATGAAAAAATAGCTTATTTTCAAAGTGTTCAAATCATCCCCTACTGCTTTTAAAACTTGGATTATTATTGCTTAATAACATTTGGTTAATACAACTGAAGATAATCTAAGATATGACATAGAAGGCGACAATTTGTTCGTTTATTTTCAGTGTTAAAATTTTTTTTTTTTCGCGGCACTTTCCCGCAGCGCTTCCCGTGGCGCTTCCCTGGCCCGTGGCGCATCCTGTGGCGCTTCCCTGGCCCGTGGCGCATCTCTATGGTGCTTCCCTGGCCCGTGGCGCATCCCTGTGGCGCTTCCCTGGCCCGTGACGCATCCCTATGGCGCTTCCCTGGCCCGTGGCGCATCCCTGTGGCGCTTCTCGGGCCCGCAGCGCTTCCCGCAACGCTTCCCCGCCCCACAGCGCTTCTCGGACCCGCGGCATATCTTATATTAGTATAAGATATTTACAATCTAAAACATCGCATGACATAGTAGGTTTTGATTTTGTTCAAACAATTCCTCCAAATAAAATTTCATATTAATACTCTTTATCTGCTCTGGGAAAAAAACCTTACTATGACCAGAATATAGTGCCTTTTTTTTTTGGCTTCACTAATCTAATTTAGCAAAAGGTGAATGCATGCACTTGACGTGATTCAAAAGGGAGAACATTATATTTCCATTGGGGAGAAAAAATCTTTCAATATTCCCGCTGAGATATACTTTTACGCAGTGTTCGAAAATGGTGCATGTAGAAAAGGCCTATAAAAGTTGGATGAAATTGATAGATATTTCTATATAATAGGTAGGAAAAAATGCTTACATTTGCAAAGTCCGAGGGCAGTATTTGAATGCCCGAAGGCCCAGGCGAAACTTGTTGCACCATCGGTGGCGGGCTTTGTGTAGTCGGGACAGGTAGTCCATAGAAAGCAGCTGTCCATTTACTCTTTAGTTTTTGTCCTGATTGCATTGTTGTCTGCACAGATGGTTGCACTTGTTTTGGGGTCGAGCCAGCGTACTTAATAATGGATGGTCTTGTCTCGTCCACTTTTGCTTTCTTGGGTGGAGGGGGCACGCATTCTTCACAATTGGCCTTAAAAAGAAGAGAAAAAGTTAGTATTGAAATAATTTGCCCCTTTTTTACAGAAAGAAAGTTAGTATCATCATCCATGTAATTTTGTTTAGACAAAGCATTTATCGCTAAGAAAGCACAACGTAAAAAAATTTCGTGAAATATACTAATTGCATCCTTTTTGAATCTGAGAAAGAAGAATTACGGCTCACTGAACCGTTCAAAAGCCGGCCTAGTTTGTACATTTATCACACCCCCAGAAAAACAGACCACGGAAAATAACCCCACGGAAAATATCCCTGAGAAAAGACATGGAAAAATACCCCCTCCCCCCACCGAAAGATATCGCATCCTTTTGAATCTGAGAATTACGGCTCACTGAACCGTTCAAAAGCCGGCCTAGTTTGTATATTTATCACACCCCCTGAAAAACAGCCCACGGAAAATAACCCCCACGGAAAATACCCCTGAGAAAAAGACATGGGAAAATATCCCCTCCCCCCACCGAAAGATATGGTAAAAAATGCTATTCAATTTACGCATAATAAAGCAATGTATCTTTTTCTTAAACCCACTCCCCTTACTTTTCACGCGAAGAAACAGTTTGTTTTCACCTTACAATGGAGGTGTTAGACTTGAGGCATTGTCAAACCCCCACCTTCCACTAAATGTCCTAAAAATATTGTTAGGCATTAATTTTGGAAATAACTCATTTCCATGCTTCCATACCACATAGAATTACGCAAAGCCTGTAACCGCACAAGGTTAATTAACAATAATCCCTCTTTTCACGCGAAACTGTTTTTAATTCGATGTGAAAAACTAACCATATCAGAGAAACCCTTTTGGTTAAGCCGCTATCCAAATTCATATATATTTACCAAAGCCGGATGTACTTTAAAGGGGTGTCAGTAATTATCAGCTATTTAAATTGTTGCGAGAAATCTGTAAGTCAAGCCATAGCGGACAGTATATTAAGGGAATGACAGAAAGTTGACAGTTGCATTTAGATAAGATACGGAATTTATCAAAAACAGAATTATGGTCGTAAACAGAGGGGGAAGGAAGGATGGGGTTTACGTAACGAAAAAAGAGCGTATTTTACGCTTTTTATCGAGTGTAAACATCATATAGTGGCGTTTGTATAGGGGGGGGGGGTTTACCCGAATATAGTAGAGGGTAACCACGGAAAACAATTTTATTTTGAAAATAAAAATGAAAACAGAACTTACATTGCTAATTGTGGCTGCCAAGGCTTCAAGTTCATCAATAATTTCATGTGTTCTATCCATTGTGTTCTGGAACTTTCTGATAATTTAATCACATTGCATGCCCGTTATATATGAAATCTCAAGGGTGAATTGTTATGTAATGGGGAAAATCATATGTAAGCACGTCTCTGATTGGCTGAGAAGGAGGATGTATCCGACTCGCTGATTGGCTGAGAAGGAAACATGTGATCTAACTGTTTCCTGTTCCAGGACACCTTGACATTCACCCCTAGCATGCACTTGTCCAAAACAACAATAATAAATAAATCCCTCAGGCCTAAAGATTAAAGAAACCTTAATGTTTCTTAATTCCCCCCTTCGTGAATCAATAATTCCCCCTAGCGATTATGTAAATCAAGTTCTCAGGCCAGGCTAGCCAAACAACAATGAAGCCATGTTTGTTTCTTAATTTCCCTTCGTGAATCAATAATTCCCCCTAGCGATTATGTAAATCAAGTTCTCAGGCCAGGCTAGCCAAACAACAATGAAGCCATGTTTGTTTCTTAATTTCCCCTTCGTGAATCAATAATTTCCCCTAGCGATTATGTAAATCAAGTTCTCAGGCCAGGCTAGCCGAGAAAAACATCAAATAAATCGACCTTGGAAAAAGAGGTCATTGAGCGATTACGTAATCTTTTGTCCCTAGGGACTATATGACCATATTGTTTCATAATTCCCCACGCTCGTGAATCAATAATTCCCCCATCGATTATGTAAATCACCCCTCATGTCATTCGCACGTGACCAAACAACAACAGATCGATTGACCTTGACACCCCCATTAGACTCGATCGATAATCCTTGAATAAATTATGTCCCGTCAGCATTATGTAAATCACCCCTCATGTCATTCGCACGTGGCCAAACAACAACAGATCGATTGACCTTGACACACCCCCATTAGACTCGATCGATAATCCTTGAATAAATTATGTCCCGTCAGCATTAAACTAAATTGTAGATGGCAGCACATGTGTTCGTCCCGGGTCAATAGGGGCATCTCTACTGGAACCTTATTGGGACCACTTTTATTTGTAGTCATGATTAATGATATTGGTAAGGACTTCCCCCATAGGTGGAAATACGTGGATGACTTGACGATCCTCGAAGTAAGTCACAGGAATATTAAAAGTGTCCCCCTTGAAATTCTATCCCACATTTCGGATGAAGCTAAGAACCTAAATATGAAAGTAAATTCCACTAAATCAAATATAATTACGATAAATTTCTTGAAATCTATTCCCTACTTCCTTGACCCTATACCCCCAGATATTTCTGTGTCTTCCTTTAAATTACTTGGGGTTACAATTTCCTCTAATTTAAAGTGGGATATCCACGTGAAAGATATTGTCCGTAGAGCTAATGCGTCCATGTCTCTCCTTAAGCTCTTGAATAAATTTAACATCCCCCCATCCCATTCTTTAAGGATTTATACTTCCTTTGTCCTCCCGCATCTTGAATATGCTTGTCCAGTATGGCATCCTGGCATCTCCCGTGATGAATCAGATAAAATTGAATCTATTCAAAAAAGAGCCCTAAGAATAATTTTTAAAGAAACTTTGGTACCATATTCACTCCTTCTAAAAAAGGCCAAGCTGGAAACTCTTGAGCACAGGAGAGGAACGCTGTGCCTCCGTTTTGCAAAAAATGCAATAATAAACCCTCGCACGGAAAACATTTTCCCCAAAAGACACTCCCCATCCAGACACCGCCTGCCACGTACTGTATCTGAACCCATCTCTGTCTTGTCCCCCATCCGTTGTTTAACCTCCAGATATGAAAAAACCTTTGTCCCCTTCATTACTGATCAAATAAACCACTAGTTTTTTTTTTTTTTTTTTTTTTTTTTTTTTTTTTTTTTTTTTTTTTTACTGGTGATACCCATGCTGGTGTCCGTTTGGCTCTTCCGTTCCCTCCCCTTTTTATATAATCTCTTTTAAACCTTTTAACATTATTTTTATCTCAATTTTTTTTTTTTTTTTAATTTTTTTTTTTTGATTTTGTTTTAATTTTTGCCTTTTTAACCTTCTTACATTTGACACTTTTTGTTAGACTAATGAATGGCTTTTCCTTTCTGATATTGTTGTTTTTGGCATTGTTTAGCCAGTTTTTTAGTTTTTGTGCTATTTATGTCTTTTTTTATTATATGACCCCTAAATGCGAATTCGGCCCTTCTGGGCTTGTGATAGCCATTTTCTGAAATAAATATCTTATCTTAAATGGTGCTTGCGCAAAGCACAAAAACATCTAAGGAAAACCCCCAAGCCGTTACCAAAGCTTAAAAGTGAAGTGCAAATTAACAAAAATGTAAAAAAAGAAGAAAATAGAGACATTTGATTTTCGATTTGGAAAAATGTCCAAAAAGTGTCCTTTATTTCAAAAAGCTGCCTTTTTTGATCCAATAGTGTCCCGGTGTCCTTCAGAGTGAAAAAGTGTCCATTTGGCATCCCAGTCGGAAGAACTGATCAGCGACTCATGGATAGATTAACTCAGCACTCTAGTTCAATTAATAATACACTTTAAAAGCGAAAAAACAGAAAATTTTGACTCTGCCCTTGCAGAGCACATTTTTGAAAAACCAGACCATACTATTTTGTTTAATCAAGCTAGCCTAATTTCGCATGACAAAGAAATTGTCCAGCACTACAGAGAAGCTGTTGAAATTTGTAAATACCAACATTTAGGTTTAGCTTTAAACAGAGATTCCGGTGATTTAAGAATAAACAAGTCATATTTCGGTTTTCTCAAAAGAGAAGCCGATACTTTAGTAATCCCTGAAATAAACCTTGAACCACTTTCCCAGTCATATAATCAAACACGTGAACAAACCCTTAGGTCTCAAAGCGTATCTGCAAGAAATGCAATAATTAAAATCCGAAATCAGATGACATAGTTCTCCAACTTATTTAATTGCTGGTTCGTTTTGTTTTTGAGTTAATGAATTGTTTTCTTTTCTTTTATTTCTCAGTTGTTTGCTAGTATCCCTCGATGGCAGTTGATAATTTTTTGGATTTTGTGCAAATCGCGGATATTGGCGAATAACTCGCTTTTATGGTTGTTAGGTATTTGGTTTTAATTCTTATAATTTTTTGGCTTTTATTGAATTTTATTCGTCTTTTAAGTTTTTGGTTTTTTCTTTGATTTTTTGGTTCTTTTCACATTGACTTTCCGCGTTTGTTTTTTGTTGTTTTTTTTTCTTCGGTACTTTCCTTGGATACATTATTTCGTTTCGCGCTGAAGAAGAGAGGCGTTTGTCCTCTCGAAATATTCGCTTTGTTGTGTTTTTTCAGTATTTTCATTTGGCCTTTAAAAACCCCATTTTTGCTCGTTTTTATTCCCCCCCCCCCTTAAGGGCACCCATGACTCCCCCCATCCTCTTTCAACGTTTATATGAAGCCTCATGAAGAGTAAGCAGTTTGTCCATTAAAATGTACTTTTGTAGGAATCTACCCTAACCCCACCGAAGCAATGACTCACCCCCCTCATTATGGCTGATACGCAATTACAGATCTTCAAACGTAGCCTAATTTCATTACAAATAAAAGGAATCAACTTGGTTGAATCCAGCACTACCACCGTGTAGCATTACTTCTTTTGCAACTTGGAATCCTAAAATATAGTTGTTAATACTTTTAAATCAACTAGCATCGCAGGATTTTAAATTGATTGCAAATTCGTCCTCTTCGGGGTGAAGTCGTAATTTGGTGCCCTAAGCTGTCTAAACTGTTACCCAACCACCACTGCTATTTTGGCGTCTGCCCTCCCCCCCTGGAAAATTTTCTACCGGCGCCTTTGGCAATATACCTTCTAATTTGGTTTTGCTTGTAGCCACATCAGATTGCTCAATAAGAAATGAAAATATGACTTCAAAGTACTCAAACACGATTTTTTAAATAAATCCTTAATTCCGGAACATCTTTACCGGAAAATTCCAAATGAGCAATCAGCATAATCAATTAGCAAGAAATTTAGCATTTAACTGTCCCGACTTTAGATGCGCAGACAGCAGAACCAGGTAGTAAATCACCAACTTTAGTTTTACAATTTTCTTCTGGTTTGATTGATAATTTTATAATTGCATTAGGAAACTTGAATCAGAAAAATGAAAATGTCTATAAAAGGAATTGATTTTGAGCACCTAAATATCCTCTCCAAGAGACTAAATTTGATATAAAGTAGATGGCGTAAAAATTTCCAAAGAAATTAAGGTCGTTCTTCTTACAGTATATCGGGCAGAAAATTTACATTATAAAAATCGTCACATTGTAATATAACAGATTTCTTAAATATAACAGATTTTCAGTGACTGTCCAAAGATTCCATTGAAGATCCTGGTAACAAGGTTATTCGTTGCAACCAAATAACATTACTCTCCACTTCTTAAACATGACAGTCAGCAAATCTTGTCTGATGTATCTCTTACACACTTGATTTCCCATGCATGTTTTATTAGGTGTTTCTTTCAAGGTTGATAAAATTAGGTAGTAATTCTAAGATAAAGAAAAAGGATTTTACGATCAAGAGCCCCAAGGATACTGGACACAATTGTTGTTCTTCTTGCATTTCCACTCACCAAATGAGCTGTTACGCCGGAGATCCTTATAGTGCAAATCGATGGTTACTATAATTCATGCGAGATGTCTAACATGGTTCAATTAGAAATTTAATTAACCGTTTAAAAACTCCTTATTTGATCCTTATAAGACAGAATCTTTTGTGATTTTATCTTTATTAAACTGTAAGCAGTCTATGATGGCAAACACTGCTTAACCCTACTATTAGGATTTTTTTTATATTATTTTTGAATCTTAGGGGAAACTTGATTTCCAAAGAAGTAAATATATTCGAATATACAGCCTTCATATTAATAATTCTTTAGTCGGACAAATTTTAGTCTTTTAATTGGTTTTATACGTTTTCTCCAATCTTTATGGCTTTTATAAGGGTTTTGAAATATCGCTCACCATTTTGTCACGATTGTTCACGTCATCGAACCACATAACGCAGTTATGCGAAGAAAACTCATTTGTGGATAGTGAGGATAGTGCCTTCAAAACTTTATTATAACTATTGAATCTTTCATATAGCATTATTTTCATCTCGTAGATGACACCATATAAAAGGAAAAAACTTAGAATGCAGATCAAAACCAGAAAAAATGACTTCTTTTTTATATAGCAAATCAAACTTTTTGAGTGTTCGAACATTTTCACGTCAGTATTTACGTTGTTTACACCTTAGGGAGTTAAGAGCATGCTAAAATAGACAAAAACAAACCTCTTGCCTCCATGGATATAAGGAGGCTATAATTAGCCTGGTGTCAAAATATTGTCCATAAGCGACGCTCTCACACCTTGTATAGTTATTTTGGTCTCCATAGGTACGGTCAACGATCCGTATTCATTAAGCTTCTGTAATCTAGTAGCAACTATACAGAAACTTTGGCCCCATGATTATTTCAACATCAATCTGTTCAAAGATATATCAAAGTCTGAAAACTTAATACGTACACTTCTTAATTATTTTCTGTATATTTTGTCTGTTTGAGTTTTATTAATTAATTTGAAAGTTCTAGAAGTTTCCAAACCTAAGATCTTACGAAGTTGTAAAATTCTCATAGTTCTCTTGACTCGTGCAAAGTTGCTGATTATTCCAAACAAAGTTTATTTAGTTTCCGTCGGAAAAGTGAGTTTGAAAATTTGGCAAAGTATGTCTAAGGTATCAAATAGTTTATGGAAACTAATCGCAAGTAAAGAGTTATCCGTGCCAATAGTAACTTAAATTTTGAGAAAAAGGATTTTTTTCACACCGTAATACAATTTTACAGCTCGTACATGGAAATAACACAAATTTCAGGGTACTTACAAACACGTAGAATTCATTGACCGTAAGCTATCTATTAAAAATTGCCAACAAAATTACAAGATCTTAAGGAAAGTGGTCAGGGGCAGATCTAGGATTTTTTTTTTGAGGGGGGGGGGGCGCAAAACAGGTTGATCTGACGAACTTGTGACAGGAGCAAGTTTAATTAACGCAAACTTGCGTTAGTTAGATAAATTACACTACTTTAGACTACGTTAGGGGGCGCCCCCCTCCCCCTGGATCCGTCACTGAAAGTGGTAGGCCTAAATCCTAAGAAAAAGAATGATCTGGATGAAAATTAAACAATCAAGTTTGACTTATGTAAAATTCCTTAACCATACACTTCAAGCTCCTGTATTTAAAACACAATTTTGGACTTTTGCTGAGAAGGAATGCTCTGGGTAGAACATAAGGAGAAAATCGTTTGAAGGTAGATCAAAGCTTTAATACCCTTTTCAAGTAACAAAACAGATTGCAGATAAACATCTAATTTGTTTATGTGAACAGTGGGCACTTGAAAACTCAAAAAGGGAATTTTGACTCAGATTTCTTTACTTTTTGTGAACAGTCCTGTAGGTCAAGACGAATGGGAAAATCCCTCCTCTTGTTTCACTTGTTTGATATAGTAATTTTGGACACTTTAAAGTATTTGAAGTAGACAATATGAAAGCTTGGGAAGTGGTATAACCCTTCTTATTAAAAAAATATTTTTAGTGGGAAATAAAATATCACATTCATTATGTTCACCTGCACAAAGGCCAAAAAGCTTGGTGTTCAAGGTTCAAGGTTTTTTTTTATTATAATATAGTAATATATTACACAAATATATACATTTAAACTGCTGTCGGGGAGCAGAGCTCGTATACCAAAAAAAAAAAAAAAAAAAAAAAAAAAAAAAAAAAAAAAAAAAAAAAAAAAAAAAACACGTTCATTCGAGACGATAGAATATTGTTTACCGATTGGCCCCACCTTTCTATTCTTAAGAAACTTAGACATGACGACCCACAAATCATTTTTGGCTTTCTAGACTACCTATGGGGGTCTCCCCCTATCCTCCCCCAATATAAACTCCCCATATTCTAAACAAATATGGGGGTCTACTTTTCTTAGGGGCAATTTTCATTTTCAAAGTAATATTACTGAAAAACTAAACTTTTATGTCAAGTAGCAGCCACCTTCACATTTTGGATAGCAAAAAATATGATGCAAATTTAATATCAACTGCTTCATTCCCTAACTAGTTCCTCAGAGGATACAGCGATCTTTTAAACATAAATTTCAATAGATCTTGTGAACTAAATAAAGGAGAAACTGGTCTGAATCCACAAAACCTACTTAGCTTGAGGGGACTATCAGTAGATCGTTATCCGTAAAATTTTTTTATAACACCTTTTGAATTACCACGGCTGACTGTCAGCAGCACCAATTAAGGAGGAAATGGGGTACCCTAGAATTTGAAATAATCATGCTAATTTAGCCCTTTTGCTGTTTTCGCTTGTAAAGCTAGCCACTACTGAGTCTTAGTTATAATTATTTCAGTTTTGAATTTGAATACGCATAGTTCAAATAAAATTTTCAAGTACAATTCAAATTTCAACATAATATTTCAAGTATAATTTTATAGGAGTATATTTCCAAAAACAAACCAACTGTCTCTGTGGATAATATAAATGTTTAAATTCAGCGGGGGTACCATTGATAATTTATGTTTTAAAATTTATGTGTAGTTTATCTGATATTCTAATACCTTTAAAGATGTTTTCTATAGTTGAGCCAACCCTCCTCTCCGTATCAAAGTACGGTTACGGGCCTGGTTGGGGGTGAAGGCGACAGGCAAGAAGGTGGACTATCAGTCCACCGACAGCAACACATATATATACTGAAAGGATATCACTGAGGTCCCGAAAAAGAGTCTTATAGTCACATTTTGAGATAAGTCACATTTTTTTCTGACTGCTATTGACAGGCTTTTCACTGCTACTACTACTACGACGACTACTAACAACTCACTGCAGCAAACGCTCTCCCCTCACCCAAAATTATCCAAAGATTTACTCCTTATCCATCCCCCCCAATCAAGTTTCAGCTTCATTTAAATCCTTCCTTATGACATCTTTCCGCCCCATTCGAGAACGAACTGCTTTTGTTTGGCCCCAGATGAATCATTGGCAGCGCAATCGCGCTGCCTAAGTAAAGAAAGATGTTGGCAAAATGTAATATTATTTTTTTTTTCATACCAGGGCACTTCGTATCGAAGGAGTTGTCGTAGAAACTCCGAAAAGGGCTTATTCGATTGGAAATTGGAATGGCCGGTGTCCTGTTTAATAGTCGAAAGTGATTGAAAGGGAACTAAAATCCCGTCCACGCCCACCATTTCCCCAAAAACATTCAATCAAAATTTTGAAATAGCCATTTTGTTCAAAGTAGTTAAAAGGTTCAGAAATTATATCTTTGAGGATGACAATCCCCCCACAGCCCTCAGGGTAAGGGTTTTAAGTTATGCCCTGGGGGCCTATAAGGTTTTTATTGAAAGCTTTGTTGTAGAAACTTGAAAAAGGGCTCATTCAATTGGAAATTCAAAGAGCTAGTGCCATTTTTAATAGTCAAAAGTGATTGGAGGGCAACTAACCCTCCTCTCACGTCGACCTTTTCCCCAAACACATCCAATCGAAATTTTTATACACCCATTTTTCTCAACGTAGTTAAAAATTTTAGAAATTAGGTCTTTGAGGATAATAATCCGCAAGGGTTGTAAGTTATGCCCTGGGGTCATATAATGTTTTTATAGATACTGATGTTGTGGAAACTTCAAAAAGGGCTCATTCGATTGGTAATTAGAAGGGCTTGCGCCCTTTTTGATAGCCGAAAGTGATTGGAGGATTACTAACACCCCTCTCAAACCCACGATTTCCCCAAACACATCCAATCAAAATTCTGAGACAACCATTTTATTCAAAGTAGTTAAAAAAGTTTGGAAATTATGTTTTTGAGGATGATAATCCCCCATAGCCCTCAGGGCAAAGGTTGCTAGTTATGCCCTGGGGGCATATAAGATTTTTTACAGAAAGCGTTGTTGTAGAAACTTCAAAAAGGGCTCAGTCGATTGGAGGTTGAAAGGGCTAGTGCCCTTTTGTTCAATTTGTTCAACGTAATTGAACAAGTAGTTGAACATCTTGTTCAACGGAGTTGAAAGTTCCGGAACATAGGTTTTTGAGTATGACAACCCCCTCAAAGCCCTCAGGACAAGGGTTGTAATTTATGCCCTGGGGCATATAAGTTGTTTATAGAAATTGTTGTCGTAGAAACTCAAACAGAGCTCATTCGACTGAAAATTAAAAGGGTTAGCGCCCTTTTTAATAGTCCAAAATGATTGGAAGGCTTGACATTTTTATAGTAAAGAGCGATATGGGTACAATGAATTATTTTTTTGTTTGTTTTGTTTAGACCAGGGCACTTCGTATCGAAGGAGTTGTCGTAGAAACTTAGAAAAGGGCTCATTTGATTTAAAATAGAAAGGGCTAGTGCCCTTTTTAATAGTTGAAAATGATTGGAGGGCAACTAATCCCCCTTCCACGCCACCCTCCCATTTGCCCATTATGTTTAAAAACTAAATGTTGCCTTAAGATGAAATCAAAATGCAATGCGTTAATACTAATTCCCAATAAGGCATCTCAGCAGTATCCCAAGAACGAACGAGGGTATTATGTTCAAACTTTTGTGGCTACTTCTGCTCCTAAAATGTAACCAAATCAAAATGGCGTAAGTGTATCAAAGCTATCAAACAAAATAAACAGATTTTTTTCGAATGGTATCAAGTTTTCTATTCCAGGTCAACTAGAGGATGTATGAAACTAAATTAAACACTACTATTTGTGTCCAGGTTTTTAAAACGGCGTAAGTTGTTTAAAATTGCTGAAAAATTTCCTCCAGCATATAAATAGCAGGCCAAACTATAAAGTCTTAAAAAAATGAAAAGATTTAAACAATTATTTTCTTTTTCCCTGAAAAGACTATGTCAGTATAAAACGAACAGAAATTAATTAAAAAAAAACTCTTTCCACAAAATAAGTTTTTCACAGAAAAGTAAAGGATTCCATTAAACCAAAAACAAGCAAAAATAAAATCAAATAAGTTACTAAGCGTGAAACTACCACAGATCAGCATCGATAAATAAATGAAACCCAAAACGAACAGAAATTACAATAAATAATCGAGTCAAACTCAAAACAAGCAGAAATTAACATGAGTAGGGTTTCCGATTGGAAATTGAAAGGGCTGAGTAGATTTTTCATAGGCCAGACATTAAGACGAACGACTCATAGATTAAGATGAAATAGATTAAGAAAATAAACACTGGTCTATGAATTATCTCAAAAACTCCTCTGGTCTTGGTTTCACCTCTTAACGTAAATAGTGAGGCATTAAATAGTCGTTCTTTTCCATGCGATTAGAGTGGCATAAAGAAAAATAAACTCTGGTCTATGAAAAATCACATGAAAATCTCCTGGTCTTGGTTTCACCTATTAGTGTAAACAGTGAGGCAATAAGTAGAGGTTTGCTTCCTCACATACGGAACAGCTTCTCTTCGTTTTTGGTCTTAATATAGCTCCTTACTTTATAGTTGAATAAATGAAAAAAAAATAAAAGAAGTGCCCCTTTGTTACGTCTCTGACCTATAAAAAATCTCAAAAAACTCCTCTGGTCTTGGTTTTACCTCTTAGCGTAAACATTGAGTAATTCAATACTCGTTTTTCCCATGGTATTTGAATGTAATTAAGAAAAATAAACTCTGGCCTATGAAAAATATCAACAATTCCTCTGGTTTTGGTTTCACCTCTTAGCGTAAACAGCGAGGCAATATGTAGAGGTTTGCTTGCTCATATACGGAACAACTTCTTTAAGCACAGAGTACCACGGGACGGCCGCATAAAAAAAAAATCTAAAAACTATGTTCACTAAAGATTACATGTTATTTTAAGACACAAAAAATTCTAAGTCCTAAGAATTCTAAGTCCAAAAATTTTTAAGTCTAAAAATTCTAAGTAAAAACAAATCTAAGTCCCCCCCAAAAAAAAGCTTGGGGGGACTGGGGATTCTAGAGATGTACTTGGGACCGTGGAGGAGAACATGGGGGCCCAAACTCATGCGCAAATCCGGTAATGGAAAACCAGTGTGCTCGGGACCATTACATTACGTAAAGGATACCTGGCCGGCTGTAGTCATTACAATTTTTAGTACTGTTACAATTTGGGTATCGAAACAAGTGTCATTGACCATCAAAAGAACCAGTGTGCTCGATACTACAAAAAAAAAGATCTCTTTCAATTGTATATTAGAATCCATATCAAAACTTCGTTTATTAGACAGCCTGTCTCTTCAAGCTGACTTCATCTATTGATCAAAATACTTGGTAAACGAAACTCAGACAATAATATCCAGATATGGTATTTACAACATAGGACTCTCATAGTACAGTGACAACATTCTTTGGCTTGTTTCCAGGAATGTTCTTATCTCAAAGACCAGGCTTTGGCATGCAATATTTTTTCCATGAAACGTTCTTATCTCGAAGACCAGACGTGAGGGATAGGTGACTCCAATAAAACACCGGGGTAAGTTGTGACAGTATCCAAAAGGCCTATACTACTCATATGTCAGTAAAGCATGAGCTAATTTTTAACGTAAAAAGAGTGCTAGAAGTCTCTTCACTTATAGGATAATGTATGTTTGTTCTAAGGTTTTTTTTATTTTCATTTGAATTTTTACGCCATATAAAGTCAAATAATTTTTTACACTGAATTTTGAGTATGCTATGCTTTCATCGAGTATGCTAAATCTTAAAGCAAAAAAAATGCACCAACAGCTGGTTCTTAGCTATAATTAAATAAAAAAAAACAAGTTTTTTTTAACTGAAAGTAAGGAGCGACATTAAAACTTAAAACGAACAGAAATTATTCCGTATATGAAAGGGGCTGGCCCCTCCTCAACGCCTCGCTCCTTACGCTAAAGTTTGACTCTGTCTCACAACTTTATTTTTTAAAACAATAAAAAAATTTTGCGTAAAGAGCGAGGTGTTGAGGGGGGGACAGCCCCTTCCATATACGGAATAATTTCTGTTCGTTTTAAGCTTTAATGTCGCTCCTTACTTTCAGTTAAAAAAAACTTTTTTTTTATTTAATTTTTGAACGTTTTTGAATTAATACAGGTTTTGATTTTGGCTCACCGTACATGAATAATTACAACAAAATTTTCATATTAATTTTACTTTAATTAGGTTAAATGGCTTTCTCGAAACTTGTTTAATTTTATTTACGAACGTTTTTATTAGCAATAAATATACGTAACTTACGAATTAACTTACGTAACGAACTTCTATATTCATATATTCTTAATACGTATATTAGGGAATTCGCCCCCTAGTCAATACTTTGCTCTTTAAGCTAAATTTCGAATTTTGTTCTTTAAAAATGACCCTTAATCATAAAGGCCGTTAATTAGAATAAATAGCTCTTATGAAAGTACTAAAACATCTTTGGCTCAAAAAGGGAGGTATTGACTAGGGGGTGAACCCAATCATATACGTAATATTTTCTGTTCGTTTTAAGTTGTGATGTTGCTCCTTACTTTCAGTTGAAAAACTGTTTTTTTTTATTTGATTTCTGGTCTTTTTTTTTAAAGAATGCTGGGAAATCTGGCGCCCCCTTCATAGCAATGTCCCTTCCCCCATGAAAGTTCCTTCATGGAAAGATCATTCCACATAACCCCCAACCCACCCCCCTACCCCACTACCAGAACCCCCCCCCCCCCCCCCCGAAAACGTCTTTATACTTCCCAATAACCAATACCATATGTTAACATTGGGTAAAGTTCATAACTTTCAGCCCTCCCTCCGAGGACTTCGGGGAATTAAGTCATCCTTAAATACATAGTTATCATATTTTTTACCATGCTGAACAACATGCCTATCTCAAAATTTTGATCGGATGACTTTGGGAAAAAAATGTGCGTTGGAGGGGGCCTAGTTGCCCTACATTTTTTTTGGTCACTTAAAAAGGGCACTAGAACTTTTAATTTCCGTTCCAATGAGCCCACCCACGATATTCTAGGAGCACTGGGTCGATACGATCACCCCTGCGAAAAAAAAACAACAAATAAACACGCATCCGTGATCTTTCTTCTGGCAAAAAATGCAAAATTCCACATTTTTGTAGATAGGAGCTTGAAACCTCTACAGTAGGGTTCTCTGATACGCTGAGTATGATGGTGTGATTTTCATTAAGGTTCTATAGCATTTAGGAGATCTTTCCCCCTTTTTTGAAAATCAGCCAAATTTTCTCAGGCGCGTAACTTTTGATGGGTAGCACTAAACTTGATGAAAGTTATATATTTGAAATCAGCATTGAAATCTAATTCTTTTGATGTATCTATTGGTATCAAAAACCCGTTTTCTAGAGTTTCGGTTACCATTGAGCCGGGTCGCTCCTTACTTACAGTTCGTTACCACGAACTGTTTGATTATATATCTTGAATTATAAAATTTATGTTATGTAAGTCACCGCCTCTTGAATTATCCCAGCCATAGTGTACGCTCCCTCATTCAAGTTTTCTGATTCTATCCTCATATAGTAGTTCCGTTTGAATTTGATTTCTTGGGAAATATCTTTTGAATTTTCTCGTTGTACTCTAGTAAGGAACAGGTTTCTCTCGGTAGCAACTAACGAAAATTCTCTGTCAAATTAGATACAATTTCGGTTTATTGGTTTGACGGATTTATTTCAAAGCTTAAGGAACTTGAAATAGTTTAGCTGGCATTAGACAATTTTAAAAGGGTTTTTGAAATAGAAGAAATTCATGAAATAAAAAGGCTTTGTGGTAAATATTTAGAGTGTATTTAAATATTTGCAGAATGAAAAAAGGAAGAAACTAGCGCGTACAATTAAAAAGAGAAATTAAAAAAAGGGTATAAAGGAGAACTTGGCTTAGAACAGTTTTTTGTATGCTAAACCACAAGGGCACCCGCATAAAGTTTTCCAGGGGGGCTAGATATTTTTGGAAAGCCTTTTTTCCACGGAAAGCTTCCAATTTGGACAGACTTTTTTTCCATGGAGGGGGGGGGGGTATTTTTCAATGGGGTAATCGCCGGGGGGGGACGCCGGCCACCAGACTAATCGTATTTAAAACATTGAGTGATACAAAAATGTGATTCTATACCGGTGTAGAAAAACCAAGAGTTTTACTATAAAAAAAAGAATGGTTACTATTTTACTAATATTTTTACTAATTACTATTAATTTTACTATTCAATTTAAGCCATTTATTCGTAATTTATTTAGAATTATTTGTTGATTAACTATTAATTATTTGTTGATTTATTAAAATATCAATATTTTTAATTCACAAATTCTGGTATCTTTACTAAATTCCCGTTCAAGTTTAAGCTAAAAATTAAGTTTCATTATTATGAAAGAAAAGCAAGCAAAATTCCTAATAGGATAAGACCTTATAGGATACAACCAATGGAATAGACACAGGATGATCATTGTAAACTTAAGAAAAATTAGAATCTTACCCCTTAACTAGGATTATATTTTAAAAATTAAGAAAAAGATTAAAAAAATAGACTTACGTTTTTAGCTTGACAAAATATGAGCAAAATCCAAGACCAAGCTGACTCCTGGTAGGGCACGACGTTGTATATATATGAAACTTTCTTTTTTTATTAATTCTAAAATGTAGTAAGCTTTATCTTGCTTGTTGCGCTATTGCTAGGGTATAAGAATGCACTTGAGAGTATTTACTCTACACCCTAAATCGGGTTCCGGTTTCGGTCTCGTTTAGATAGATAAATAATGACCTATATTGAGTTAAAATAAGATCTAAGAATTGAATTAAATCTAAACAAGTTTCGTAGCAGTTCTTAAAGACAAAACAAAAATAAGAAATTCTTTTTCTTTGATTAGTTGCTGCACTTCTATTTTTCTCCCTACACTGGTCTAAATTCCAGGGGGGGCAAGGCCCCCCTGCGGGCGCCCATTCTAAATCAAGGCTACGACTTCTTTTTAATATCAGTTTTATCTGACACAAATTTGTAAAAATAACGGAAAAGGCCGAAATTAAATTTATTGTTGGGGAAACTTTAACCTCAGCTTAAATTGAAATAAAAAATGGGTCTATCAGTAGTTTCAAGGTCAGGTTTTGGAATAGTACCGCAATGAGGAAACTTTCTAATTATGCTGAACAATAATTATATGAACAATAACTGAAAAATAATTATTTTTCAAGCAAACATTACAGTTTTTCCAGTTAGCATGACTTAAGAAAATATAATTGGTTAAGCATGATATGGCTGAAACTTATATTTACAAAACACCACAATTAATTCTTAGCTTGGAATTTCTCCCTGAAAATGCTAAGTCACATAGTACGATTTGCATGAAAATATTCAACACAAAAAGTTCTTTATATCTTCCAGGAATTTTCCAAGTTTTTGTTTTTGAAATCTGATCTATACTTGTTTTCAAAATTTTAATTTATGTTAATTGAAATTTTGTCGTACTATGTGAGCTAGACTCTTTCTCACAACTCTATTTTTTTAAAACAATAAAACACTTTAGCGTAAAGAGCGAGGCGTTGAGGAGGGGACAGCCCTTTCATATATGGAATATTTCCTGTTCGTTTTAAGTTTTAATGTCGCTCCTTACTTTCAGTTAAATAAGCTTGTTTTTTTATTTAATTTTTTTGTAAGGGCTTGACGTGCTTTTTTGGTTGCAGCCTTGCATCGAAATCAATATTGTAAATAATCCATCATGAAAACTGATCTGTTTAATCTGTTTTAGTTTTTGCTTCTTATGACTTACCTTGTAATCTATTTTTGGATCAGCAACAGTGATGGTTGCAATGTCACTTTTTTAGTGCCACTTGATTCTTAAAGTGGGCACTGAAAAGTACCCAGCAATAACATACCAGAAGTATATAGTTATGACAGAAGGAAACTCCGGAAAATTAAAAGAACTGCTTCCTATATTGATACCATAAGAATAAATGGACTTGACTGAAGGTTGTAGCCTCACAGGATCACTGTCATCCAGGAAAAACGTCCAAGGTCAAGCTACCTTCAATTTTTTCATTAAAAATATTTCCTATTTCGCCGGTATTTTGTTTTGCTGATGGCATTATGAGTCTCTGTATAGCAGGATTAGGTTGTCGGTGTTAAGCACTGAAGATTGTTTCTCTAGACATAGTTTAAGCTTTCATTCAAAGATCCCTTAGAAACTTCCACTGCAACATTAAACCGGGGGTCACTAGCCACTAGCAGCTCATTGACGTTTACTTAGTTTTTGTGTACTATATGTGTGCATTTACCTGCATTGGAATTGCTAGGACAAATATTGAAATTTAAAAAAAAGAAAAAAAGGGTACAGAATATGGCATTGGAATTTACAGTCCCTACCAGCGGTGCTGATCTCCGTTTCTTGGGCCTTCAGCCAGGAAGTGCAATGGGGAGTTTTGGGCCAACCATCCTGTGCTTTCGCACACCCTTCCTGTTTACCTTCCCCAGATTTCTCCAGGTACCCATTTAAAGCTGGGTCGACTCTGGCTGAGCTTACAGAGTCACGCCACTGACCCCCCCGTCCCAAACCAAATAATTGGGTACACTAGGATTCGAACCCTCCTCCTCTCGAACAAAGGATCCTAAATCCATCGCACCAATCCACTCGGCTAGGACGGCTGAAATTAAAGGCATGTTAAAAATTATGTGTTTTTTTTTTGCTCCTTCTATATTAATATTTTGTATATGAAGGTTTGCAAGGGTTATTCAAAAGGAAGCAATATGAATTTTACAAGGGAGTAAAACTTAAGCCTGACTACCAACAGGGAGATGGTTTCAGGGGGACGAGATCGCGTCCACCTCAGAACGTTAAAAGTTGCGCTAATTAATGAGGTGGAGGGGTGAAACACTAATCGTATTTTATGTTGGTGCCCCCCTCAACATAAATGTTGTATCCACCTCTGGATACCCAACGTAATTAAAGATCAGGAGGCGGTATAGAAAGATGCTTTCGACCAATCAAGACACGGCACAAAAGACTTTTTTTTTTAATGCTCCGTTTCCTAACAATTTCTCTGAGCGAGGAAAAAAAAATTATAAAACACATATTTTAAACAGAAAGCTCTTCCTATACTGTTAAGTAAATAAGATAACAGAGAAAGGATTGAACCTATTAATAAAAATTATTTAGTTTGAGGGATGAGTCAAATAGCGCGTTGAGTCAAACAGTATATGAAGTGTACAATTGAAGCGCTGTTCAAATTGAGGATAGGCTATTAAGTTGAGCCCCCAACCATGCATTGGACTGCCGTCCAAAGGCAGAAAATCAGCAGATCCTGCGCTACCAACCTGCGCTACGAACACCATTGCTCAGCATGCACAAAAGTTTGTTAAATTAAGCTCAAAATAGCCACAGACAGTGGCCAAAGTGGGCGAGGTAAGTATAAGATGCTACTCATAAATTAACCATTTTTGTCCCAAAACTATTCCCTTCGTTTTTTTCTTTGCCAAGAGTTGAAATAAGTTGAAATAATAGTTGAAATAAGGCAAGGTTTTCGAGTAAGTTACTGTGAAAGTTCATCACTCGGCTGAAAATTTTCACTGTGAACAATTTTTTGATAATATAACAACTTCTTTTGCAGTGAAAGAACGGTTCGAGTTAAGCTACCATTAAGCTGCTCCAAAAACGCCACCTTAACCAGTGTTTCACATTGTTTTTCTCTCCTCTTTTCTCGAGATCTTTGTATGTGGTTGTAATAGAGCTTCTTATATTGAATATGAAAATCCAATCAAATGTTGTCATGTAAGAGTTATTTTGTGAAACGGCTTGTAAACGTTATCTTCCCTTTTTTTGAAAACTTTGGGGATAGTAAGATATCGAAAATACGAGTTTAAACTGTATAGAAAATATTTAAATACATTATTTTGTGGTAAAACCAAAACACCAAATTGGAACAATCCTGACAAAAAAATTAACTCCAAATATAAATAATCCTGTTTTTATTCTATTGCGAACATCTAAAACACAATAAAAGAATGTCAAACACAAATTGGTTGTAAGTGTAAAAATATTGACGAATATAATCGGCATAATAGTATAATGACCGATTACGATCGGTAAAAAAAAATTGAATTAGATCGCGTTTAACAATATGCTGTTAAACTTAGTCAAACTATACTCACAGCCCAAAACAGAAGAGCTAGTGAACACTTCAGTATTCACAACTATATTTTTCAACTACCTTTTTTGCCATTGATGTGAAATCAAGTTGAAGCTATTGGGCTGAAATATACCTTACTTTTGTTTTTCTATTGAAAACGACTTGTTATAGAATTTGGTTTCTAGAAGTTGATGCGATTGCCGGTTGTAAAAATGACGATTTTTTCTTGAAACTGCGCAAACCTTTTAATGAAACAATTTTTTCTCTTCTTTATCTTCTTTTTCTCTTCATTTTCTCTTCGTTCCTCCAAAAAATTCTCTTTTTATAAAAGCGGTAGTGATCATAAATTAGACTGCAAAATTCGGTTATCTCGAACATGTTTATATATATTCGACACAACTCAACACTCTAAAGTAAGTATTTTGAGGATACTTAAATAATACTTTGGACGCTATTCACCTATTAAACAAATGCTATTTGGACTATAATTTGTTTTTACGACTCTATCTTAATGTACCAGATATATCTTCAATTAGTATTGTCATTTTTCCATTAAATTAAACTTATAATAAATTTTGTCTATTCTATAGAACTTACATTTTTCAATTTACTTCCTAATTCAGTCATCTAATTTAGCTCACAATGTACCTTTTTCATTAGCATAAATTTTTCTGGAGTTTTTTCTATTTATTTGTTCCATTTAACAAAATATTTGCAAAGTGTTAAGACTAAAAGTTTATAGACAGAAAAACAGAGGAAGAGAGACGCAGCATACAGGAACTTATAAGCGAGGAATGGTTTTTAGAGAGGCCAAAACTGTTTACATAAAAAAATAACTTATAACATCAAAATAGCAAAAAAAAGTAAAAATAATTTTTTGGAATGGGACATTTTAGCCTCCATGGGTTGTAGTTCCCACATTTTGCTTCAGTAATGTATTTGATTTACTGGGAGGCAAAGTTTTTGTGCAGACATCCCCCTCCCCTCACCCCCAAAAAAGAAGAAGCACATAACAGAAATGACGAGGAATTGTTAAGAACCACTTACAAGGGATTGGATTAGCCCAAAAGACTCGCTGGGTAAGCGTCTTTGTGCTGGAATATGTTCTAGTTTAGTAATATATCTGTTATTCTGCAAAAGCTTGAGATTCTTATCAAAAAATAAGTCAGGTTGATTTTTATTTCAGTTTAAAAATTGATTACAAGTGTCAAAGTATAAGATTGTTCTTTAAAAAATAAGTAAAAGTTCTGAAAAAAGCTTTTATAGTAGTAGGAGTTTATTAGGGACTTTGCTTTTAGTGGTGTCAGCTAATGTGCAGATGGCAGTAAAGTATGTCCAACAAGCAGATAAGATTGAAAATTTCCTTCGTCGTAATGCTAAAATAAATACAACTGCGTGACCACGTCTTGCTTGCTTATGGGAATAATAAATAAGACAAAGACAATTATTCCATTGAATTATGGATACTAATATCCATAATTCAATGGAAGACTGAAAAACATTTTAGCTTTCTTTCTAGTACTACATTATTAAAGTGGTCTTAATTGATGATTCTGATAACAGAATAGAGTTTAATTTGCCGCTTGGATTTTGGACTCAGTATTCAACTTTACTTTAAATTAACATTAAGGTCTCCAAGCCGCAAATATTATTCCAAAAAGTTTATTCTTCTTGAAATAGGACATATATATGTACACACACACACACACATATATATATATGTATATATATATATATATATATATATATATATATATATATATATATATATATATATATATATATATATATATATATATATATATATATATATATATATATATATATATATATATATTAACTCTGTTCGACGCCAAAAGGGACTTAAAGTTTAGATAGTTCAAAAAATATTATTTATGTCACGCTTTCCCAGGTCATGTGATTCATGTTCATTTGAAGCACATGCTATTTGGAAGCATCTTCTCTATTTTGTGTTAAGTGCACCCGTTAACTGCACTAACGAAACAGTGCAAACTTAGATCAAAACCTGGCATCATGCTTTCCTACATTAGTCTCGGATTTGCTGCCCGGCAGTAGACTTTTGTACAACAACAGAAGTTGGAACTGAAACATCCAGTTACAAACATCAGCGCCTGTTTATGACGTAATCTATATATTTTAAAAGCCACGTATTTCTATGTATCTGACACATCCTCGTTATTAGGTTAAAAGCCCCTAGTTAAAAGAATGAGATACTTAAATCCCAAAACTCTTAAACAGTTGGAACTTTGACACGTAAATATTGCTTGTTCTTGGATTCTATTAACCATTATCTTTTTATTTTTCGAAGTCAATATTTACCTGCGAGACTTCGCAAGCTTAATTTCTGGTGTGACGCTGAGTAATTTTTGGGCTTTGATTTATAATAAATTATTGTATAACAATTGCAACCATGGGCGTACGTATCTTCTTCTCTAGGGGGGAAGGGGGGGGGGGGAGCCGATTCTTTGATGAAGGCGGGGGGCTGAAGTTATACTGGCAAGTCACAAAACCTTACATTGCGAGCAAGTTTTATCATACCTTTTTAATAAGTATTTTAATAAGCAAGATCTTTTTAATAAGCAATCACCGAAAATATTAATAATATCCAAGTAATATCCAAGACATTATGGACCATTGCTTCTTCTTTGACTTTCATTCTGTCATTCCAGGAGCTTATTTCCAGCTTTTCCAGCTATCTACCTTTTATCACCTGCTTTTTAGCCATCTACCTTTTTTCAACTGCTGTTTCAACTATTTGCTTTTTCAACCATCTGCTTTTTCAGCCATATCTAGTGTAAATTTTAAGTTCTAGGGGGGGAGGCAGCTGCCCCCCCCTAGAACTTCTGTACGCCAATGATTGCATTGCAATTACAATTTGTCATTGTCTTCTTTTCATTTTATGGGAGTAATTAATCTTGTGGTTTTGACAACAAGAAAATATGTACAGCCCTATATTAAAGGAGATTTTTCATATATTTCTTGGAAGAATGTAGACACGTCCTATCGTTTCAGGCATGACGTTCATCAGGTCTGTAACATATCAGAATCACTTGAAATCTGTTGATATTTTCCAAGAACATTTTTATCACTTTTACACTTATTCAATATTATTTTTAAATTTCCATATTTGAAGATTTAAAAAATCTTTCTTTGTTCCATTTGGTCAACCAACGAAGAAAATACCATTTGGTTTTAATAAAATGCTTACTGGACCAAAAACGGATTACATGCAATGTTACCAAGAATTAAATAAAAACTTCAGAAATGGTCTAAAAAAATTTTCACAGCATTATAGCTATTCAATATTTGGGTTTTGAAATTCCATATTTCAGCATTTGAAAAAAAAACTTCTAGGTGTTAATTCACCCAACGAAGCTCAGACGTACAAAACCTAGTTGAAATAAGGCAAGGGTTTCGAGTAAGTTACTGTGAGGGTTCATCACTCGGCTGAAAATTTTCACCGTGAACAATTTTTTGATAATATAACAACTTCTTTTGCAGTGAAACAACGGTTCGAGTTAAGCTACCATTAAGCTGCTCCAAAAACGCCACTTTCACCAGTGTTTCACATTCTTTTTCTCTCCTCTTTTCTCGAGATCTTTTTGCTGCTTCATTATTCCGCTTCCTGTGTTCTAAATAAACGGTTTCTTGGCTTTTTGGCTCGCTGTCACTTTCTTGATTGGTTGTGCTACCAACATGGCTCTCCCAGGAATCTTCATTTCGTCGTAATTCACTCCCTAAGAAAAATAAAGACAGCAAGTAATTAAAAAGGAAGAAGTGGAGAGCATTAAAAGCAGTTTTAAGGAAGAATTACATAGATAGAATTACATAGAGGAAAGGCATTTTCAGTAGCTTCATAATGTCTAGAGGATAAAGACATAACTAATGTAAGCTCAAGCTCCTTTTTATTTTGAGAAGTAAGTAAGTAAGTAAGTATGACAGCACTAGACCCTTAAGGTCCAAACCGGCGGTGCTGATCTCCGTTTCGTGAACCTTCAGCCAGGAAGTGCAATGGGGGGCTAGAGGCCAGCCATCCTGTGATTTCGCACACCCTTCCTGCTTACCTTCCCCAGGTTTCTCCGGATACCCAGTTAGAGCTGGGTTGACTCTGGCTAAGCTTACAGAGTCACACCACTGACCCGTGTCCCAAACCCAAATAACTGGCCACGCCAGGGATCGAACCCGTGCCCCTTGGACAAAGAATTCTCAACCCAGCGCACGTCCATTTAGCCAGGACAAATAAGGTCAAGTTGCATCGTTATCCTTAGCAATGTTAGATGATTTTGAGGTACTTAGCTTTTGTTTGAGAAACAAGGATGTATAAGGTCAAGTTGCATTTGAAATCTTTAGCTTTAATGGGCCTCCCCCAGGCCACTCAGCGTGTCCCCAGGTGGCGATAGGGGAACGCCCTACAGATATGTAGGATACATCCATAGGAAGCATGGACCAAGGGGGTGACCTTGTCTCTGGGGGTCCATAGTAGAAACTGGGGCACCCTCACCCGGGGCCATAAATACAGGTGGAGGAGGAAGAAGGTCCCTCAAATGTACACTCAATTGGGCCCACGGGTGTGTCCACAGGCCCCATGAGCTACAAACCTTGTCTCAGTAATAGGTTAAATTGCATGGTGATGCAGAACACCATCACGGGAGGATCCTCTATAGGAAGACAATTGCAGCAGAGCTTAATATCATGATATAAGATCTATGTACAACGGCCTCTGCAAAAGGCTGCCTCGACCCTTTCGGGGTACCTGCAAGACTGGGGACCTTGCGGTCAAATCTATTCCCACTTAAGGAGTGGCGCCCCTCAAGGAAATTATATCCTAGTAAAAGACACAGCATTCGCACGGGATTCTGTTAAATGGACAGTTCTTTTGGGCTTGGTCTGCTTTGACGGGCGTCCTCGGGCTGAAAAACCTCTTTTTAGCTAATTTATCTACTATGGGCTGCCTCCCCGTTGTAGCATAACATTTGTGGGAATGAATATATAATGAGTCGGAGGTAATAGGCTTGAGATTGTATGTGCAGGATTTCGACTCTTGTTGATAGAAAAGCATCGCCAAGTGCTGAAAACCATGTTGTGACCAAGATGGGCCCAGGATTGCACAAAGCCTCCATTCATACTGGAGGTCCCAGGGAATTCTTGCTGTCCGGTTCTAAGCCGGCTTAAGCACTTCGTTGTAGACTTGAGAAGATATGTGATTCCCGTACTGCACTGGTATCGGGGATCATTTCTTTTCCTGAGGCCAAAATAATTTCAATGATTTAAAGAATATGAAAATTGGAACTTGGAATGTTACGACGCTAAAAAATGATTATCATATCGACATTTTGACTGACGAATTCAAACGATTCGAACTGGACTTATTATGAGTTTCAGAAACTTATATAGAATTCGTTTACTCAGGCAGGAAGGATGGGGTACATACACAGAGAGTAGGGCTCATGATGAATAAGGAAGCTGCTAAGTCTTGTTTAGGGTAGGAAGTTATTAATGATAGAATACTAATTGCTCATTTTATGACTAAAAAATTCAGGGTATCAGTTATAGTAGTATATGCCCCTGTAGAGGCGACTGACGGAGACTAGTGACTCAGATGCATTTTACTTACAGTTACAGGAGCAATTAGACAGGGTCCCAGGTAGAAATATGATGTTTTTACAAGGAGATTTTAACGCCCAGGTCGGTAGAAATAGGGATAGATGCTATCATAGCCTAGGTAAATTTGGTGTAGGAAAAGAAAACAGTAATGGATACAGACTTTTGCAATTTTATAGGTATAACAATTTAGCTATAACCAATACGGTGTTTGGTCATAAAATGGCTCATAAGTTAACATGGTATTCACGTGATGGTAAGACAGCAAACCTTATTGATTATGTTGTAGTAAACCCAAGATTGGCAGGATAAATAGAAGATACTAGGGTATATAGGAGTGCTGTTATTGATGTTAAAAGTAAAGATCACCATCTAGTAGTGTCTAGGCTTAATTTAAAGCTGAAATTCCGGAAGGGTAACTACCTCTCAGGAAGTTATGATGTTAGTAGACTCCAGGATGAGAATTTGAGAGAAACTTTCCAGGATCAGTCAAATACTAAACTTAAGAGTTTAAAATTTGACAATGTGGAAGAAGGTTCGAATTTTTTTCGAAAATAATCTGTACAGTTTCTGAAGGTGTCTTAGGGAAGAAAGCTAGGGCTGCAGCTAAGAATATTAGTGAAAAAGCTTTATGTTTAATAGAAAGGAAAAGGGACTTGTACAAGAATTATCTGAGTAATAGATTTTATGAAAACAAAAGAAATATAAAGAAAGTGGAGAAAGCATTAAAATATGAACTAAGAAGGTGTGAATTGGAGGCCATGGATAAAATTGCCGAGGATCTGAAAGATGCAGCTAGACAGCATAATAGTAAAATATTGTACTGGTATGTTAATAAATTGAGAGGGAGTAGTAAACCTGGACTTGGCCCAATTAAAGATAGGAACAGGGCCACAATTAGCGATAAGGAAAGAGTTAAAAAGAGATGGGCAGAACATTTGAGAATGTGCTAAACCGAGATAGAGTTGCAGGAAAAGATATAGAGGAAAATGAAAAAGTTTGTGATACCTTGGATGTGAAGGAAGATTTGTTTTGCAAGGAAGAATTAGCGACAATACTAAAAGGATTAAAAAATAATAAGGCTCCAGGCGCTGATAGTGTGGCAAATGAGTTTCTTAAATATGGTGGCTCTGAGGTTAGAAATAAATTAAAGTTGTCAGCAATAAGTTGTTTGCTGACCACGTGCCACTGGATATGGGGCTTAACCCCCTAACTAATCGCTCCGAACAGGGCTGCCCCAACCTCATGGGCGCAGGTGGAGCCCACCCCAGGGTCTCTCAGTGCCCAGGATTTCCCTGGTGTCAATCAGAACCCAGGCATAGGGACGGTTGGGCTTGCGACCCTCCTCCTGAAAACAATTGCAATGAAAAGAAATGTTACTCAAGCCTCGGATCCTATTCGTTTTAACTCCTTACGACCTCGGCACGTCTCCGGACATCTTTTGAACCTTGCTGACCAAGGTGGGCTTAGAATAGCCACCTGGAATGTTTTAACCATGAATAACCCCGGATCCAAAGACCTTCTAGGGCTTGAGATGTTGAGATGTGGGATTGACATACTTGGAATGACAGAAACCCACTTGACGGGATCAGGCGATGAAGAAATTGCCAGTTCTGATCACAGGATGATTTGGTTAGGCCAAGCTTCTAGTAGAAGCAGTGGCGTAGGCCTGCTTCTAAACAAGAAGGCAAAGAAATGCCTCATATCCCACAACCCAATATCAGATAGACTACTCACTGCCCGCTTCAACCAGAAACACGGGAAGATGACGATTGTTGTGTGCTACGCACCAACGAATATCTCTCCAACGGATGAGAAAGACAAATTCTACTGACATCTGCTCTCTCTCGGATTTCCCCTCATGATGTTTTGGTCGTGGTAGGCGACTTCAATGCAACTGTATCTGACCCCAGCGGAGCTTTTAAATCTGCAATTGGTCCAGTTACCCCTGATTCTTTGAACGAAAATGGGACCCGACTCCTCCAGCTGTGCGCCATGAACGAACTGGTCATTACAAACACCCTGTTTCACAGGAAAGACATTCATAAGTCAACATAGTATAGCAATGACGGGCGCACGCGAAAGATGATCGACAATATTATAGTCAACCAAAGATGGCGGTCATCAGTCACAAACTGCAGAACCTATCGCTGCACCGAGATCGGGAATACTGACCATAGATTAGTTGCTGCGAACTTCCGTCTACGACTCAAAGCCCAGCCTACAGAACGACGCCAACCAAAGTTGGACACTCAGAAACTAAAAACCGAGGAATTCCGCCAAAAGCATTTAGTTGAAGTCCAGAACAGATTTGAATGCCTGAATACCCTTGTTGACCCGGACACGTTTTGAAAGACGTACAAAAACAATATATTAGAGGTCGTCACTGAGACTATCAGTCGAAAGATGTACTCAAAAAAGCCCTGGCTGTCGCAAGAAGCTTTGCGAATCATTGAGCAACGCAGAAAAGCGCGGCTGGCCGGAGATATGCCCTCCTACAGACGGTTAAACGGGGTAAGGAACAAACTTATCCACCGAGACAAGCAACAATTTGTTGACAAAAAAGCTGATGAGCTAGAAGATGCAGCACGAAAAGGTGACACCATGTCGCTTTTCAAGCATGTCAGAGACCTCAGTGAGGAGAAACCTCCAAAGATAGGAGCAGTTAAATCCACCTCTGGCGTAATGCTCGAAGATGAAACCGCGCAGCTTGATCGATGGAAGGAGCATTTCACAGAGCTACTGAACGCCGACAGAGTCGATGTCGATCCCGACCTAGTCGCATCCGGTGAGCAAACAACAAGCGAAAATCTCCCAGAGCCTGAGCCTCCCTCTGTAGAAGAGATACAGAATGCTCTGAGGAGGATGAAAAACAACAAAGCACCAGGAACCTGCGGGATCACCGTAGAGCTGCTAAAATTCGCAGGACCGACGATGCTACTATGGCTGCACATGCTGTTTTCCCTCGTTTGGACAACAGAACTGATTCCACAAGAATGGAAGGAAGGGATAATCCTCCCTCTATGGAAGCGTAAAGGTAGTCGAAGTGATTGCTCCAACTACAGAGGAATCACCCTCCTGTCGGTTCCTGGCAAATCATTTGCCATGACTTTGATAGATAGAAGTACCCAGTTCATCCGTAAGTGCCGCCGGATTCAGCAAGCAGGTTTCATGCCGAACAGATCCACGACCCAGCAGATCTTCACCGTACGCCAGGTCATCGAGAAAGCTCGTGAGTTCCAGCGTACAGCATACCTCGCCTTTGTTGACTTTAAAGCAGCCTTCGACTCGGTCGACCGTGAGTCTCTCTGGCTGATACTAGAACGAACAGGTCTCCCGGACAAATACTTTCGCCTGTTCAAGGCGCTCTACACTGGTACAAAAAGCTCCGTCCAGGTCAATGGTCGTCGAAGCTCACTGTTCGAAATAAATACCGGTGCACGACAAGGTTGTGCTGCTGCTCCTGAACTGTTCAACGCGGTGATTGATTATGTCATGGATCGAACCACGAACCGGCTCCCCTTCGGACTAAGGTATGGCGACAGAGTTTTAGCCGATTGCGACTTCGCTGATGATATTGCTCTAATATGCACTTCTGCATCTGAACTCGAAGAAGCCCTCAACACACTGTTGGAAGATGCCCTGAAAGTGGGACTACATATTGGCTGGCAGAAAACAAAAATAATGATCGTTGACTCCGCAGGTAACACCGCCAACTCACCAACATTCAACGTATCAGGGCACACCGTCGAGGTTGTCAAGTCTTTCACCTACCTTGGATCTGTCATCACGGAAAACGGCTCAGTCGAAACTGAAGTTCAGTCGCGCATCGGAAAAGCCGCATCAATTACGGCACGACTATGCCGTTCAGTGTGGTCAAAGCCCAACATCAGCCGAAAAACAAAAATGTGGATCTACAACACCACCGTAACCCAAGTCCTTCTCTACGGTGCTGAGACCTGGCCGGCTGCTGCTTCTACTCGTGATGCCATAGACGTGGCCCAAACAAAGTTTTTGAGACGTATTGAAGGGATCAGATGGGACGAATTCGTCTCGAACACCCGATTGCTGGCACTAACAGATCCGACCCCCAACTCTCGTCAGGTCGCTGCACGAACCCTACGGTGGTTCGGCCATTTGGTCCGCATGCCAGCAGAAACACCCGCCAGCGCTCTCTTCAATTTTGATCCCCCTGCGCATGGCTGGAAGCGCCCCCGCGGAAGGCCCGGTTCAGATGGAGGGACAGCCTCACCCAGTGCCTCTCAATGATCGGCACTGATATACAAGAAGCAGTCACGCTTGCACAAGACCGTTTCGAATGGAGGCGAAGAGTCACGTGTCTCTCTACGCTGGACCACCAGCAAGAGCATTAAGTCAAGTAAGTCAAGTCAAGTTAATTAAACCACTTTATTAGAAAGGTAATAAAAGTGAGTGTGGTAATTATAGAGGCATTAGTCTGGTCTCTGTAGGTAGCAAATTACATAGTAATATGATACTTTTAGACTGAGAGATGCCGTAGACAAAGTTTTAAGAGAAGAACAGGGCGGTTTTAGACAAAGGTAGAGGATGTGTTGACAAATTTTCACTCTTAGGTTAATAATTGAGAAGTGACTGAGTTGTCGAACACCTTTGGTCCTCAGTTTTATAGATTATGAGCAAGCGTTCGATTCTGTTGATAGAAGAGCTTTAGCAAAGGTTTTGTCCTTGTATGGTATACCAGAAAAATACATTAAATTGATTAGTGCTATGTACGATAATAACACTGCTGCGGTTAAGTTAGAAAATGAGGTTAGCAGCTGGTTTCGTATTAAATCAGGAATTAAGCAGGGTTGTGTTCTATCCCCCTTTATATGGATTATTTTAATGGACTTTGCCTTAAGGAGCACAGGAAAGGCAATGGGAGACAACGGAATCAAATGGGGAGGAAAAAGTCTCCTGGACTTAGATTATGCTGATGATTTAAGCATTGTGTGAGCAAAATGATGAAAGTGTGAGCAAAATGAATAAACTTTTAGAGGTTATGCGAGTTCAGGGTGCTAGAATAGGTTTGAATATTAATCTTAAGAAGACCAAGATCACTAAGGCTAGGAATAAGTGAAGATGAAAAGGTGACGTTGGGTAACGAAAAGATTGATCAGGTGGGCAGCTTCACCTACCTTGGTAGTATTATTAGTAAAGATGGTGGGAGCAGTGAAGATGTTAAAAGTAGAATAGCCAAGGCTCAGGGTGTTTTTTTCACAGTTAAAAAAAAGTTTAGAAGAATAGTAACATAAGTCTGCAAACCAAGATTAGAATATTAGAAACTGCAGTGATGGCAGTGGTCAAATATGGCTCTGAAGCATGGGTGTTCCGAAAAGCGGATGAAGATTTGCTGGATGTTTTCCAGAGAAATTGCTTACGGATCGTTCTGGGTACCCGGGTGAATGACCGTATTTCAAACAATAGGCTGTACGAAAAATGTGGTTCAATATCGCTCTCTTGGGCTATAATGAAAGCAAGGTTGAGGTGGCTAGGGCACGTTTGTGCGGATGAAGGATGATATATTGCCGAAGATTGTCCTTTTCGACCAACCGCCTAGGGCTAAACGGAAAGCAGGTCGTCCTCATCTGGGGTGGGAGGACGTCATAAAGAAAGATTTAAAGGAAATGGGAACTTCCTAGGAGGGTGTAAATACGGAGGCTTTGAAGAGATTGGGATGGAGGAGGAGCGTGCGTAGCTGTGTTGGCCTCAGGTGGCTTGGTGCTGCGGTGAGTTTTTAGTAGTAGTAGTAGTATATAGATCATAATTTCACATTTTTTTTTCTTTTGATGTAGCACAAATAACTATAATATTAGTTACCCAACCAATTAGCTTCATAAAACAGTCATGAAAAGTATCCAATAAAACACATAGTAGATTTGTATTTCAATGTGTCACTCATCTTTACAAAAAAAGGCTCACAAGTTCTTTGGGGAGTTTAATTACATACTTAAGTGTCGTGAAAAAATTGAAGTAGTCTCTACTTCAGTATAAAGTTAGCATGGCTTACAAAAATTAAATTAAGTTGTATTCAGCTGTCAAAAAAGTGTAGCTTTTGTAACTTGGGGTTCCAATATTATTTTTAGGGAGTTTCCTTAAAAAGATAATATGTTAATAGCTAATGAATCGGTTAGACACTAGTAGATAAAAGGGAAATAGATCAAACTGAATTTTGGGTGGCTTGTATAGGATAAATCACAGTATTAATGTTAAACAGTAGCGAAAATTTGGTTCAGGAATGGAACACCTCAAAGCACACGGAAAGAGAAGTTTCTCTTTGTGTCACAGCATTAGCTACAGTCTCTACCACAACATAAATATTGGAAAATGTGGAGTCATAAAGAAAGGTGTGCAAATGATTTGTCCCAAAAACCTTTAATGGAGAGTATAGGAATTTTTGCTACCGTTTGATATTTATACTATGAGGATAAATCAATAAGAGGGCTGTTAATTCAACTGATTCCCAAACGAAACTTTTCAGGTGGATTCCAATACAGATTTGAGTTTAAAAAATTTCAGAATCTCAAGAATTCTTGACGATTTCTCACTCTATACACGAATCTGTACTATCAGATAATGCTGGGTTTGTTTCCACTTTCACTTCAGTTTCTTAAATGACGTCACATTATAATCACAATTTAGTGCTCGGATAGTCTACAATAATGGATGAAGACTTTTTTTCAGTGCTTATCAATCTGACTAAATTTTCTCCAAGACATTTAATAAGATCCTGTGTTCATAAATGGTTCACATTAACAAGAAAACCGTGTCAATAGTAACCCAAACTTTATCAAAGGAATATTAATAGCAATACATATGAGACATAAAAATAATCTGCTTTCCACAATGATTCCATAGGTGTAAAATTAGCAAATTTTAAAGTGATCAATCAATTAGCATATTATCAAACATTAGCACTTTAAGAATTATATTATTTTACAAAATTGGGGACACTTACCCTCAAAGGGATAGCGATCAGATTAGTGATCTACGTTGCTGGTGCTTAAGCATTAACAGGAAACTATCTGGGTATTGAGAGCTAAACTGTGATTCCTACTAAAGCTCTGCTATGCCAATAAATTCATTGGAACCTTTTCTCTGATGTCCCATTAAGAAATAAAACTTGTGTTAATGTTGATGAAAGTTTCAGGGATAGCTAACAAACAACTTTAGGGCTGAAATACTTAAGTAACAAAGAAAATACTGAAATACTTAAGTAACAAAGAAATTACTGAAATACTTAAGTAACAAAGTAACAACTATTTAAAAGCCGGAGTGTTGAACAAGGGGGTTACATAGGAACTTGAAAAAATTTGTTCTTGGTTTCGTTGTCGTTTTGGAAAACCAACTAAAAGTTTTTTCGGTACTTATGCATCATATGGCACACAACGCTATATACTGCATAGGGAAATGCTACAGGCAACCAGTCAAATGAGTATTTGCAATAGATAAATGGATCGCAAAGCGTGGTTTGTCATTCCGTTTACAATATTAAAAATATTGTTTTTGGGGGTTTAGGGGGGGGGGGGTGGAGGTACCTAGGTTGGGTATTTAATATATGCTATGCTTCACACCCCCCTCTAACGTGCAAATATACAGCCCAAATTTGTTTCAAAACTATTATATTTCCATCCTATTTTTTTTTCATTAGCATTAACCAAACTTGACTTCTTTCGTATGTACCATATAATTCATAAGTACCGTTTTTTGATGTTGGATCATTAAGAGCGTAATATAAGGCAGGAGCATTAAGCTTGAAAACAGAGTCTTAGGTTATAACTTCGGTTGTGGACTAATTTCTAAAATGTAACTGATGTAGCACGAGGAAGCCTAGAGCTGAAGCTGACACCAAAGACCGATTTGTTTTTGGCATCTACTCACAATTATATTATCTTCTTCAGTTAATTGAGATTCTTGCTTGCTGGCTTATTTCCCCTGCTATAATTTTAAATTTTGGATTTTCTAATAGCTTCATTTATAAGAACCTTCAATTTTCCTTTTACTGCAATTGATATTACAACAAAGAGCTCCAAAATCCAAACCCATTTGATACGGTAAATATTTCACAAATTAATTTCGATTTTCAACAAATTTGGCACTTGAAAAATTGTGACACTTTTGATTGTAAATCTTAGGCTAATAGGAGTAGGGAGGCCTCAGAAGGTCGTGACGGGAGTCCATACATGGGCATAGAATCCATGTTTTTATAGTTTTTCTCACTGGGGATGTTTTTTCATGGTTTTTCTCACTTTGAAAGATGTTTCTTGGATGTCAATAACAATTTATGTATGTTTTCATGGTTTTTCTCACTTTGATGGTTGTTTTCTTGGATGTCAACAACAATTGCTGGGTGTTTCTTGGATGTCAACAACAATTGCTGGATGTTTCTTGAATGTCAACATCCTGCTGGAATACTATGATAAGAAGGTGACATCATCAGATAAGACTAATTATTTTCTTGAATGTCAAAATCCTGTTGAAATACTATGATAAGAAGGTGACATCATCAGATAAGGTTAATTATTTTCTTGAATATCAGCATCCGGTGGAAATACTATGACGAGAAGGTGACATCATCAGATAAGGGTAATTATTTTCTTGAATGTCAAATCCGGTTGGGATGCTATGATAACAAGGTGACATCATCAGATAAGGAAATTTCAATATTGGAATATTCTTATCCGAGAGTTGAAAATACAGACAGGAAAAGATAGCTGATTTACACAATTTCTCCATGAAACAAGATAAATTTGAAAGCAGAAACGAAAATGGTAAACCATCTGAGGGAATGCTAACTCCTATTAAGAGATACATATAATTTTTTAGGGCGGTTCTCGCCCTAATAAAATAATATGTAATAATAAATATTATTAGGGCGGTTCTCGACTGTGTTCGGTATAATACACAACTATCATTTGAATAGTGTTATAAGGTCCCATACCCCAACCCTAAAGGGCCCCCCGGGCCTCAAAGGCCCCCGGACCCCCAAAGCCCCCGGGCCCCCCAAAGGCCTCCGGGGCCCCCAAAAGCACCCCTCCCCCCGGGCCCCCAAAGAGCTCCCCCTCCCTAGTTTAGAGTTTTAGTTTGATATAAGCTTACAGTTTTAGTTAGAGTTATAGTTTAGTTTAGTTGTAGTTCAGAGTCTAGAGAATCAAGTTAGACTCTCAGGAATTAGAGTTTTAGTTAGAGTTATATTTTATTTTAGTTTAAGTTAAGTGTTTTTGAACTTGTAGTTTAATTTTAGCTAAACGGTTTAGTTTAGAATTCTAGCCTAGAGCGTAGAGTTTTTCGTTGCAATTTTAGTTCAGTTTAGTATTAGTTAAGAGTTTTAGTTTAGAGTTGTAGTTTCGTTTTAGTAAAGAATTTTAGTTTAGAGTTGTAGTTTAGTTTTAGTTAAGAGTTTTAGTTTAGAGTTTTAGCTTAGAGTCATAACTTAGAGTTTTAGTTAGAGTTATAGTAGTTAAGAGTTTTAGTTTAGAGTTTAGAGTTTTACTTTAGAGTCTTAGCTTAGAGTTTTAGTTAGAGTTATAGTTTAATTTAGTTTTTGTTAAGAGTTTTTTTTGGAGTTGAGAGTCCTAGCTTAGAGTTTTAGTTAGAGTTTAGAGTTTTAGTTTAGAGTCTTAGATTAGAGTTTTAATTAGAGTTATAGTTTAGTTTAATTTTTTAAGAGTTTTAGTTTAGATTTGTAGTTTAGTTTTAGTTAAGAGTTTTAGTTTATAGTTTCAGTTTGGTATTAGCCTACAGTTTTAGTTAGAGTTATAGTAGTTAAGAGTTTTAGTTTAGAGTTTTAGTTTAGAGTCTTAGGTTAGAGTTTTAGTTAAGAGTTTTTTGTTTAGAGTTTAGAGTCTTAGCTTAGAGTTTTAGTTAGAGTTTAGAGTTTTAGTTTAGAGTCTTAGCTTAGATCTTTAGTTCTATTTATAGTTTAGTTTAGTTTTAGTTGAGAATTTAGAGTTTTAGTTTAGAGTCTTAGCTTAGAGTTTTAGTTAGAGTTTAGAGTTTTAGTTTAGTTTTAGTTTAGAGTTGTAATTTAGTTTTAGTAAAGAGTTTTAGTTTAGAGTTGTAGGCTAGTTTTAGTTTAGAGTTTTAGTTAGAGTTATAGTTTAGTTCAATTTTTGTTAAGTTTTAGTTTAGAGTTGTAGTTTAGTTTTAGTTAAGAGTTTTAGTTTAGTTTTAGTTTAGTATAGTTTTAGTTAAAAGTTTTAGTTTAGAGTTTATAATTTTACTTTACAGTTTTACTTTAGAGTTTTAGTTAGAGTTATAGTTTAGTTTTAGTTAAGAGTTTTAGTTTAGATATTGGAGTTTTAGTTTTGAGTCTTAGCTTAAAGTTTTAGTTAGAGTTATAGTTTAGTTTAGTTTTTATTCAGAGTTTTAGTTTAGAGTCTTAGCTTAGAGTTTTAGTTAGAGTTATAGATCAGTTTAGTTTTAGTTAAGAATTTTAGTTTTTTCTCAGAGTTATAGTTTAGTTTAGATATTGGTTTTAGTTTTAAGTCTTAGCTTGGAGTTTTAGTTAGAGGTATAGTTTTGTTTAGTTTTAATTCAGAGTTTCAGCTTAAAGTCTTAGCTTAGAGTTTTAGTTAGAGTTATAGTTTAGTTTAGTTTTAGTTAACAATTTTAGTTTAGAGGGGTTGTCTAGTTTTAGATAAGAGTTTTAGTTTAGAGTTAAGAGTTTTAGTTTAGAGTCTTAGCTTAGAATTTTAGTTTAGAGTGTTAGCTTAGAGTTTTAGTTAGAGTTATAGTTTACTTTAGTTTTAGTTAAGAGATTTAGTTTAGACTTATAGTCTAGTTTTAGTTAAGAGTTTTAGTTTAGAGTTGTAGTTTAGTTTTAGTAAAGAGTTTTAGTTTAGAGTTGTAGGTTAGTTTTAATTAAGAGTTTTAGTTTAGAGTTTAGAGTTTTAACTTAGAGTCTTAGCTTAGAGTTTTAGTTAGAGTTATAGTTTAGACTTTAGAGTTTTAGTTTAGAGTTTAGAGTTTTAGTTAGAGTTATAGTTTAGTTTATTTTTTGTTAAGACTTTTAGTTTAGAGTTGTAGTTTAGTTTTAGTTAAGAGTTGTAGTTTAGTTTAGTTTTAGTTAAGAGTTTTAGTCTAGAGTTGCTGTTTAGTTTTAGATATGAGTTTTAGTTTAGAGTTTTAGTTTGATATTAGCTTACACTTTTAGTTAGAGTTATAGTTTAGTTTAGTTGTAGTTCGGAGTCTAGTTTCAAGTTAGACTCTCAGCACTTAGAGTTATATTTAGAGTTATATTTTATTTTAGTTTTAGTTAGGTGTTTTTGGACTTGCAGTTTACTTTTAGCTAAACGTTTTAGTTTAGAGTTTTAGCCTATAGTCATAGCTTAGAGTTTTTCATTGCACTTTTAGTTTAGTTTAGTTTTAGATAAGAATTTTAGTTTGGAGTTTAAGTTTGGTATTAGCTTACAGTTTTAGTTAGAGTTATATTAGTTGAGTTTTAGTTTAGAGTTTAGAGTTCTAGTTTAGAGTCTTAGCTTAGAGTTTTAGTTAGAGTTATTGTTTAATTTAGTTTTAGTTAAGAGTTTTTGTTCAGAGTTTAGAGTCTTGGCTTAGAGTTTTAGTTCTATTTATAGTTTAGTTCAGTTTTAGTTGAGAATTTAGAGTTTTAGTTTAGAGTCTTAGCTTAGAGTTTTTTTAGAGTTATAGTTTAGTTTAGTTTAGATATTGGAGTTTTAGTTTTGAGTCTTAGCTTAGAGTTTTAGTTAGAGGTATAGTTTAGTTTAGTTTTAATTCAGAATTTTAGTTTAGAGTCTTAGCTTAGAGTTTTAGTTAGAGTTATAGTTTAGTTTAGTTTTAGTTAAGAATTTTAGTTTAGAGGTGTTGTTTAGTTTTAGATATGAGTTTTAGTTTAGAGTTTTAGTTTGAGTTATAGTTTAGTTAAATTTTTGTTAAGAGTTTTAGTTTAGAGTTGTAGTTTATTTTTAGTTAAGAGTTTTAGTTTAGAGTTGTAGTTTAGCTTTAGTTAAGAGTTTTAGTTTAGAGTCTTAGCTTAGAGTTTTAGTTAGAGTTATTGTTTAATTTAGTTTTAGTTAAGAGTTTTAGTTTAGACTTCAGAGTTTTAGTTTAGAGTTTTAGTTTGAGTTATAGTTTAGTTAAATTTTTGTTAAGAGTTTTAGTTTAGAGTTGTAGTTTATTTTTAGTTAAGAGTTTTAGTTTAGAGTTGTAGTTTAGTTTAGTTTTAGTTAAGAGTTTTAGTTTAGAGTTTTTGTTTAGTTTTAGATATGAGTTTTAGTTTAGAGTTTTAGTTTGATATTAGCTTGTAGTTTCAGTTAGAGTTATAGTTTAGTTTAGTTGTAGTTCAGAGTCTAGAGTTTCAAGTTATACTCTCAGCGCTTAGAGTTTTAGTTAGAGTTACATTTTATTTTAGTTTTAGTTAAGTGTTTTTGGAATTGTAGTTTAGTTTTAGCTAGATGTTTTAGTTTAGAGTTTTAGCCTAGAGTCATAGCTTAGAGTTTTTCCTTGTACTTTTAGTTTAGTTTAGTTTTAGATAAGAGTTTTAGATTAAAGTTTCAGTTTGGTATTAGCTTACAGTTTTAGTTAGAGTTATTGTAGTTAAGAGTTTTAGTTTAGAGTTTAGAGTTTTAGTTTAGAGTCTTAGCTTAGAGTTTTAGTTAGAGTTATATTTTAGTTTAGTTTTAATTCAGAGCTTTAGTTTAGAATATTAGCTTAGAGTTTTAGTTAGAGTTATAGTTTAGTTTAGTTTTAGTTAATAATTTTAGTTTAGAGGTGTTGTTTAGTTTTAGATAAGAGTTTTAGGTTAGAGTTTTAGCTAGAGATATAGTTTAGTTTTAGTTTAGACTCTAGAGTTATAATTTAGAGTGTTAGCTTAGAGTTTTAGTTAGAGTTATAGTTTACTTTAGTTTTAGTTTAAAGTTATAGTTTAGTTTTAGTTAGGAGCTTTAGTTTAGATCTGTAGTTTAATTTTACTTAAGAGTTTTAGTTTAGAGTTTATAGTTTTAGTTTAAAGTTTTACTTTAGAGTTTTAGTTAGAGTTATAGTTTTAGTTTAGTTTTAGTTAAGAGTTTTAGTTTAGATATTGGAGTTTTAGTTTTGAGTCTTAGCTTAGAGTTTTAGTTAGAGTTATAGTTTAGTTTTAGTTAAGAATTTTAGTTTAGAGGTGTTGTTTAGTTTTAGATAAGAGTTTTAGTTTAGAGTTTTATTTAGAGTTTTAGTTTAAAGTCTTAGCTTAGAGTTTTAGTTAGAGTTTTAGTTTAGAGTTTTAGCTTAGAGATTTAGTTAGAGATATAGTTTACTTTAGTTTTAGTTAAAAGTTTTAGTTTAGAGTTGTAGTTTAGTTTTAGTAAAGAGTTTTAGTTTAGAGTTGTAGATTAGTTTTAGTTAAGAGTTTTAGTTTAGAGTTTAGAGTTTTAACTTAGAGTCTTAGCTTAGAGTTTTAGTTAGAGTTATAGTTTAATTTTAGTTAAGAGTTTTAGTTTAGACTTCAGAGTTTTAGTTTAAAGTTAAGAGTTTTTGTGGTAAAACTTTCTAATTTAGTTAATTATTAATTTAGTAAAAATATAGAAGACGCAAATATGAAGTTTTGAAATACCACTTTTTATTAAGATAAGGAACATATTCTGCTAAGTTCTGTTTAACGGGAAATTGAGAAATTATCACTTCCTAGCGATTACGTGGGAAGGTGTGGTTGATAAAAATGTATAAAAGATACATTTTATCGGAAGAAAAGATCTCTTACTAACTTTATGCCGGACTGACCTCTGGTCCGTTGTTTTAGAAATACTTTGGAACTTTGTCTTATCAGTGTAAGTGTCTAAATATCTATTTATATATTATTGTTGTTTTTCTTGAGACTGTTGATCTACTTGGGACAGCCAGTCCCAGTAGACAGAATATATCCGATTATATTATATGTTAAATGAATAAAAGTATTGTATTTTAGACAACCTCTCTACGATCTACCTTTAGCCTCTCAAACATACCCAGTCGGTACGCCTCACTAGTTCGGTCATAGCCTAAGGCACGCTACCAAAGTTTAATTACCTTAGGGCCAGAGTTTATCTCCCCTATAAAGGGAGAATAAAGGCATTTACAACTACAACCCCCAAATACCATAAGAAAAACACTTCACAACAACTGGTGGTCGCTAGAAAAACTGGGTCGAGAAGGCTAGATAAAAATAGTAGATTGAAATAAAAATGGCTTTACCAGAGGAAAAAATGACTTCCCTATCAACAGTACTTGAAATTGCAAAAATTATACCAGAATACAGGGGAAATTCAGATGTAGATGAGTTTATCGAAAAATTAAAAATTTTCGACGAACTAACTGAATCGTTTGAGGATAAGGTCAAAGAGCAATGCGTTGCAGCCAGATTAAAGGGAAGCGCCCGTAAACATTTTGAGGCAATTAAGGAAAAAGAGCCCAAGGACATCAGTACTCTAATTGAATCTTTTAAAACAAGATTCATAGAGACAAGCATCTCCGAGAGGCTAAGAACAGAGGTAGTCACATTCGATACCTCAAATAGTATCAGGGAATATGCAGACAAAATTTGTAGATCCGTGTGTTTACAACACAGTTTATAGAATTAGCAGTATGATCATTCTCTATCTCTCCCATTATAAAAACCCGGACAGGGGTGCGAGTGCTCCGGAGAACGTTTTTGCAGATAGAAACATAGGCGTTATCAGATCTTTTCGTGGGTAGACAAGTCAGAATTCTCTTGGACGCGAAACTTGGCTTCAACGTTGGAACACTAATTTTGAAGAAACTAATTTTAAATTAATTTATTCCAATACATACATGAAAATCGGTAGTTAGTAGTGTAATGTTATTATTAGATGTTTTTAGGAATTAAAAATAGGTTTCGAAGTCTCAAGTTGGTTTCAAAGGCATTTTGAGAAAGTTTCTGCCAAAATACGTGTTCCAGGGTAATTGGACCGCTAATGACGGATCAAATGAGAGGAGTTATTTGTACGCGCCGATATATATATATATATATATATATATATATATATATATATATATATATATATATATATATATATATATATATATATATATACATATATATATATATATATATATATATATATATATATATATATATATATATATATATATATATATATATATATATTATATATATATATATATATATATATATATATATATATATATGTATATATATATATATATATATTATATATATATATATATATATATATATATATATATATATATATATATATATATATATATATGTATATATATATATATATATATATATATATATATATATATATATATATATATATATATATATATATATATATATATATATATATATATATATATATATATATATATATATAATATATATATATATATATATATATATATATATATATATATATATATATATATATATATATATATTATATATATATATATATATATATATATATATATATATATATATATATATATATATATATATATATATATATATATATATACTACGAAAACTTCACGAAAAAGAAAGTTTTTTTTAAAGAATAGTAAAGGCCATATTAAACTTAAGATCAGTAGAAATAGAAGCCTACAATAATTCAAACTCAAAACGACCAGAAATTATTATTAAAGAATAAAAAAGGAAAGGAGAATAATTGGTATGGCGGTAACACTGCATATAAATTTATATGAATGTATATACAGTGGGCTGTAATAATGCAAAAGGTAAATATAACATTGGTTTAAGAATGGAAAGAAAAACAAAAAATGAATTTACAGCGATAATCAAGTAAAAAATAAGTTTTATTTGAACAATGCCATAAAGCGATGACATTTGATTATGATGTTTGGTGCTTCGCATTGATATTTCAGTTTTAAAAGTTTTATTTTAAATAAATTTTAAAAAAATTTACCCCTTTGTTCAAAAAAAGAGATAATCAAATATTTAAACTACTAAAACTAAAATAATTACTTGCTAGTTTATTTTCCTTGATAGGTACGTCTCTCGATTTCTCGATTCTAAAATTTTACTTCGTAATATGCACGTGTGCGCAAAAAAATCTTATAAATTGCTCAAGGGGGAAGTCCTCGCAGCCAGTTTCCCAGTTCAAGTTTTTGACACTCAAGCCAAATTCAATTGATTATGTTTGTCGGATCAACCTATTTTGCGCCCCCCCCTAAAAAAATCCTGGATCCGCCCCTGAAACAATCACACCTACCCCACCAGTTATTAGATGAAGAAAAAATTCCTTATTTTCACAAATTTCATCAACCCCTCACCCCCTTTTTTTTATAAAATCCTACATAGGCCGATCAGTTGAGTCCACGTAAATAATAGATTAAGTCATAATTTGTATATAAATTAATTCATACCTGTGAGATGGGACGCTTGCAAACCACTTGGCTGGCTCACCAAGTTTTTTTCTGCTTTCGCAATTACGAATAATGCACTTGGTAACCATTTCTCAGTGGTTGACGATAACAGACTAATTCGCTAAGGCAGAAACAAGTGGGAGGAGCTTTTTGTTCGCACCGAGACCGAAGACCAGAAATTATCCGCGATAAGCTTACTGTCTATAAACTGTGGTTTACAATTAGAGAAAGGCGGAAATGACGAGACAGTACAAAAAGTACAACTACATACTTTTACCCAAGGGTTACCAAAAAAGTTATTAAGAGCAGGCTATAATACTAGTCGAAACAGAGGTAAAAATTGACGAGGCTACGAAAAAGTTTGACCAGATGTCAATAAATAACACAGGAACCCAAGAAATAAAATATGAAAGGGGACAGAAAAGGGTGAACTTTGAGGAGCCGAATCGTGAACCACAAAGGCGCGACGGAGGACGAGGGTCGCCGTCTAAGGAGATAGCTGACAGATTCCACGACCTTGAGAGATTAGCAGCTAATAACTATAGAAAATATGGGCACCCTCCGCCACCAAAGACAGATAGTTGGAGAACCAACAAGGACAGATCAAAAATATTTAAAAATAACCAAGAAACAAACAAACAATTTAAGAGAAATTTTTATTGCTATTATTGTAGCAAACCAAACCACTATGCAGCAGATTGCTGGCATAGAATACGCAAGGAAGGCCAGACGTACAAGACAAGACACCAATTCTGAACGCAGGGGGACAGAAATTTAGGAAGACAGGGAACAAATAATACTTAGCAAACACCTTATAATATTCCTGAATTTAGGCCTAGAAGGCAAACGGTTAACAATACCCAGGGTCAAAGTAGTAGCGCTGAAGAAAACTGGGATAATCCCAGAAATTTTGTGCCAAACAGTGGGCATTTAAACGGAGAAACCAGCTTGTAAGAGTCGACAGAGCTGTTTCCTTACAAAGACTCCTATATAGTTTAGAATGTTGTGACACAAATGCAAATAATAATAATCTACCAATTCTGCGTTGTTTTAAAATTGAGTGTTTTCAAAATTTACCATGTTTACTAGATACAGGCGCATCTAAATCATTAATTCGAGAGAAAGTTTTTAATAGGTTTCCTCCTAGTGTCAAAAATCGAGTAAGCAGATGCCAAAATACCCTAATATCAGTGACAGGGCATAAGCTGACAATTTTGGGAGAATGTCCACTAAAATTTAGTGCAGGGGATAAAGAAATAACAGTAAAAGTAATAATATGCAAGCAGCTACCATTTCCTTGTATTCTAGGAGTAGATGCCATCAGAAAATATGGGATTGTATGGGAACCCATATCCAATACAATCACAATAAACCAGGCAAATGAAAGTAATAGGCAAATTTGCGTAACAACAAATAAAGAAGGTGAAGATTCGAATTATAACCTAAAAATAAGCGGAAAAATCACAATAGAAGGGGGAACGACAGCTCAAGTTCTAGCTACATTAAATGAAAAAGAAGGAAAGGTTAAAACAATTGATGCCGTGATAGGGGGTACACCATAAAAGAATACCCAATGATTTTCGTGGAAAATCAAGTTATAAAAATTGAAAATGGTATAACATAATTGAAACTATCAAACCTAAGTAATGATAAAATAAAACTGAACCAGGTAGAACTTGGATCAGTAGAAAAGATTTCAAATTCGGAAATAAAATCTCTAAACAGTCCAGAATTAAGCGTAAACTTCACTTCTAGCCCCGAACATTTATCCTCACTAAAACCGCAACCACAAGAAGAGTATGGAATGGCGAAAACGGATTTTTTGCAACAATTTGATTTAAAACATTTATCGGAAAACGTAAAAACTAGGGTGGAAAATATTCTTTGGGATTTGAAATGGACTTTTTCAAGACACAAAGCAGATTATGGATTAACTCACTTAATCACGTACAAGATATCAACAGAGGGCCCTCCAATCAAAAAGTCACCGTATAAAACACCTTATCATTTAAAGCCATGGCTAGATAACCAAATAAAAGAAATGGAAGATCATGGTATAATTAAAGAAAGCAGTAGTGATCGGTGCTTTCCATTAGTAATAGTCAGAAAAAAAGATAACACCTGGAGATTATGTATAGACTTTAGATCACTAAACGCCGTCAGGGTTAAAGACGTGATGAAGCTACCAAGAATTGATTCGATTTTAGATTCCTTAGGGGGTTCAAAATATTACACTAGTTTTGATTTAATAGCAGGATATTGGCAAATCGCTTTAGATGCAGAAACTAAGCATAAGGCTACAGTAATCTTAGACGATGGCAGAACGTTTACATTTCAACGTATGCCATTTGGCTTATCATTTAGTCCAAATTGTTTTAGTCGCCTAATGAATTTGGTGTTAAAAGATAACGAACCAGGAAGGAAAAAAGATACTTTGGCTTATTTAGATGATTTAATTCTGTTTAATGAAAACTTGGAAGACCACTTGGTCGGACTTAGAAAAATACTGGAAAAGTTTGAAAAAGCAGGCTTAAAATTAAAACCAGAAAAGTTAAAAATAGTAGTACCAAAATTAGTATTTCTTGGACACCTGATAAACCAAGGTACTATTTCACCAAATCCAGAAAAATTTACAGTCATAGAGAATTTACAGCCTCCTAAAGATCAAAAAAGCTGCAGATCAGTTTGTGGGTTATTAAGCTATTTCAGACGATATATTAAAAATTATGCCACAGTAGCACAACCTTTGACGAACCTTTTGAAAAAATCAGGCAAATTCGAATGTCCAGAGGGCGCAAAACAAGCGCTAAATGAAATAAAAAGGCAATTATTACTGGCACCAATACTAAAACTACCAGATTTGTCACAAGACTTCTGTTTGCAAACAGATGCTTCGGGGTACGGTATAGGGGCTATATTATTAAACATTAATTCTGAAGGAGTAGAATCAATAGTTCAATACGCCAGTAGGTCACTGACGGAAGCAGAAAAAAATAATCGACAGTTGAAAGGGAGTGTTTAGCAGTTTTAGTATTTACAGAATATTTTCGACAATTTTTACTTGGAAAAAAATTTATTTTAAGAGTAGACCAAAAATCATTAGTTTGGCTACATACGATGCAAAATACTTCAGCCCGGCTGACACGGTGGATACTACGTCTGCAAGCATATTCATATACTCCAATATATATAAAGGACCGTACAAATGTTTTACCAGACTATTTGTCCCGAAATCCAGATAAGAAAGAAAATGTGATAGCAACCATCCAGAACGAACTGGAAGGGGTAGGAATACTGTCTAATGAAAATATTTCAAAGCATCAAAATAAAGATGATTTTTGTTTAGCAATGAAATCCTTTTTATCAAAAGGAACGGAACTGCCAGAGCAATTTAAACATTTTTTAAAGGACTTAGATAATTTTCATCTAGACGAAAGTAAAAATCTTGTAGTAAGATACCATAGACCATCGCAAGAATATAGAAAAAATGACTTAAAAATTATTCCAGTAATTCCAAAATCTCTGGAAGGAGAAGTTTTACAGATGGCTCATGCAACGATTGGCTGTCACATGGGAGAAGCAAAACTATGGGGAGACTGAAGGGAAATTTTTATTTTCCAAAAATGTACTCAAAAGTAAAAGCTTTTATACAAAGCTGCCAAGAGTGTGCCAAACAAAAGTCGCCACCAAAGACCCCTAGGGCTGAATTAGGTCAATACCCCACCCCTTCAGGGGTAGGAGAAATAATGTCAATAGACATTTGGGGATCCGGGGGAAGTTTACCAGTTTACAGGAAAGGAAACAGGTGTGTACTAACCACAGTAGACCATTTTAATTCATATTTATACGCTTTTCCAATTAAAGATGAAAAGACAAAAACCATTGCGAAAATTTTGGTCAATCGCTTATTTTTGGAACACGGGATTTTCCCTAGTTTTACTCAGGGACAATGGGCCATGTTTTAGGGCCAAAGTATTAGACAAAATTACAGAATATCTGGGGGTTAGACGATGGTTTATCTCGTCTTACCTTGCAGCAGCTAATGGGAAAGTTGAACGTAAGCATAGGTAATTAGCTTACATGCTGGGAATACATGCAAGAGAGGAAAATGAAAATTGGGATGAACATTTACCATTTGTAGTCTTTGCAATAAATACGGCTTTTTCACGTACCTTAAAAGAAACGCCATCTTTTTGCAACACATAAGAGATCCCAGAATTTGTTTAAATGAAATAGAAAATGACAGAATATATTACAACTTAGACCAATATAAGCAAGAAATGGTGATGCGAATTAAAAAAGCTATGGAACAAGTTAAAGACAATCTGGAAGATGCGAAAACAGAACAAAAAGAAAAATATGACAGAACAAGCAAAAATAAAACGAGTTACTGTTTAGGAGATTTGGTTTATTTTCACAAAACGAATCTGGAAGGAACAAAAAAGTTAAAACCGAAATGGGACGGACCTTATAGGATTATAAAAATTCTACCAAATAAGTTAACATATGTTCTAAAGCATCAACATAAGGAAAAGGAAAAAATAGTGCACCACAATAGAATGAAAAAGGGATATTTTTCAAAACCGTGGAAAACAGAGCCTATACTTTCAGAAGAAGAAATAGAAGACACGATCTCACCAGTATATATATCAGAAGACCATATGAATTTTATGACCTTTTTAACGACCACAACAGTTGAGAGAAATGGAAGGAATATTTAGCCCAGTCTTGGCTGCAAACTTTCCACAACAAACAAGAGAAAAAAGGAAAAGTTCAATATTCACCGGATACAAGCGATGAAAGCGACAGAGAAGAGCCTCAAACACAACCTACTAGTTTAAGACATAATAAACCAGAGGTTAAATCCAAAGAGGAAGAAAAATTGGAAAAAACCAAAGAATTATCTGATTTTCATACACTAGAATCACCTACTGTCGTAGCGCAAAAATGGCTTTAGGAACAAACGCCATCTACCAGACGCGAGCTAACAGAATGTGACATCAAAAATTCTTCTACAGAAATCGATATAGCTAAACCTGGGCCATCGTCAAGAAAACCTTCTTTGAGAGAAAAATTATGGAGAACAGTAAAGAAACCAAAGGGGCAGCAAGAAGCTCCTTTGTCAGCAACACAAGTCGCTAAAACACTTATGAAAAAGGCCAAACATCAAGAGAAACAAAGATTAAAGATATTTGACGAGGCAACAAAACAGTACTCGGACTCAGAGCCTTGTAAGCCACACTATAGAAACCACGGAAAAACTTGCAAATATTATAAGGAAGAAAAGCAAAAATTTGGAGTCCAGAACTCGGACAAGGAAACGGAGAAAGGCAGAACAAGCGCAGCCCCCAGCAGATTAATATTTGAGTAAAACGATAATAACAAAAAAAAAAATATTAAATAAAAATCAAACGAGTATAAAAGCCACTAAAGAAATATCTATATTTTCTTTTTAATCGGTACATAGATAACATCAAGTTTTCCTTCAAATATATATCGCCAGTAAAAATTATGAACGTCACATTCCAACGCCAAATTATTAGCTCCGATCGGAAGTGACATCATAGGTTCCTGCAAAAACTTTGTTTCCAATACGAGATAAGACTTCGCGAGCGGCGAAATGTCAAACTTGTCAAAACGAATTAGGCTTTGTTTCAAAAAAAAGAAAATAAGTAAGGCCACGTAACTTTTAAATGGGTGTAGTGAACCTAATTAAATTATACATATTTAGAATCAGCATTAAAAGGCAATTCTGTTGATATGTATATTGAAAAAATTTTTCGGGGGGAATAATTAAAAAAAAATAAAAACACGAAGGAGGGTAGTTTACTGAAATGGGGTCATTGGAAGCTAGCAAATTTGGAGTTGGGCTCAATCACTGCTGGTCTCTCGTTGTTAAGTAAATGCGAAGCATCTAATAACCTTTGACTCTCTGAGGTGACACTTTCAGTCGAATTGGAAAAAAAAATCTGTTTTTTTAAGAATTTTAAAAATAATTATAATGGGAAAGACAGCAAGAGTTTACATGAATCGCGACATGTACAAGCTAGCTGTAATCTTGTTATAAATAGTAAAAGATATAATAAATTAAACACTTACCAATAAGGAAGATATGTATAAACAAGAAGCCGTAGATAAAATGGGTCACAATTTAAAAAGTATAGCACAGCGTAAAGCAAAGTTTTTTTCTCGGGTATAATTAATTTCACATATTAAATAAATTCACAACAAACCATTAACAGAAATAACAGGGCGAGGACATTGCAGGTTAAAGACACCAATGACAGGACAATTGGCATTTAAAAACGAAACTGCTAAACGTCTTGTCATTGGGGGGATCCACCAAGCTAACCAAATATAGATCAGAAATAAAAGTCAAACTTTGGAGGAGGTTTGGGTTGAATATTCGGTAATATTCTTGGACATGCTAGGAAAATAGCATGTTCCAACCATACTACCGGACACTAAACCCATAAACTCGTAGAACAAGGTAATATTCAAATTATCACGAAAGGGACAAATTACACTCAATGACTGTATAAAACTAAAGCGCAAATCAAACTGAGGAAAAATTCCAGACACGAATAATATATAAAAAAATTATAGGGAAACCGCAAAAAGAGTAACCCTATCTCTAAGCGACTTTCGGCACGACATAGGCACAAATTTTTGATAAAATACTACCGACATGGAATATATGTCTGCTACGAAAACCACGCAATTTTGTGGAAATCAGGATATCGAAAACCTTACATTTTTATGAATAAAGAAAAATTAGCAAATGCGGGGCAAAACTTAATTAAGTGTTCTAAAAATCAGCTGGAAAAAATACAGTACTTTTCTAGTACGAACACTTTCGGATGAAGAAATTTAAATAATTTCAAAAAAAAATACAGGATGCAACAATAGACAGCCCCCCCCCTCTTAGAAATATGGAGATAATGAATTTGATCATAAAGGGCAATCAGCATAAAAACTTGTTAAGGTTATTGAAAAAGAACATGGAATATATAAATATGGGATTTAAAAAAAAAAGACATATTTTACTGAAAAAGCGGGAAAAGACTTGAAAAAAAAACCCTTAGGCTCCATTGAAATATCGAATCAAAAAAAAAAAGAGAGAAGGGTTCGAGTTGAAAATATAGCCAGACGGAAGTGAAGTAAAAGAAATTGGGTGACAAAAGGACACAAGTTGGTCGAAATTTAAGGCAAGACCACTTAAAGTTTGAAAGTTAAAGCGAAAACAGTTATGTTCGCTTATATGTCTTAAAAAAAAACAAAAAAACTACCGTACGTAAAAAAAGGAAATATGGAGATAAGGATATATTCCTTGGAAAAGAACCACCTTTTTACTAAAGGGAAGAGCCTATGGGAAGATTGTAGCTACAAATAAAGAGTGCAGATATACATAATATATTGTTGTGTTTCGTGTTCTTAATAAACCTATTAGATTGAACAGAATCACAAGGAAAACTGCTGTTGAACCTACCAGACGCTTTTTATGGTGATAAAGCACCAAATAGATATTACTGAGGTGAGGGCACAACAAGAAGGTAAAAAGTCAGAAAATTCCATCTCAAGCTTTTTCCAACTGATTCTCAAGCTACAAATTTAGCTATTGTTGAATATAATTTTGAAAAAAAAGATATAAGAAACATAAGCCTAAGGAAACCCATTGAGGGTAGATGCATATAATGACCCAAAGATGGCAGCATAATAGCTGTAAACAAAATTAAGTTGTTTTAAAAGTAAAATATTGAGAATTGGGACAATTCTTCTTTAAATAGGGAGTATTGTGGTAAAGCTTTCTAATTTAGTTAATTATTAATTTAGTAAAAATATAGAAGACGCAAATATGAAGTTTTGAAATACCACTTTTTATTAAGATAAGGAACATATTCTGCTAAGTTCTGTTTAACGGGAAATTGAGAAATTATCACTTCCTAGCGATTACGTGGGAAGGTGTGGTTGATAAAAATGTATAAAAGATACATTTTATCGGAAGAAAAGATCTCTTACTAACTTTATGCCGGACTGACTTCTGGTCCATTGTTTTAGAAATACTTTGGAACTTTGTCTTATCAGTGTAAGTGTCTAAATATCTATTTATATATTATTGTTGTTTTTCTTGAGACTGTTGGTCTACTTGGGACAGCCAGTCCCAGTAGACAGAATATATCCGATTATATTATATGTTAAATGAATAAAAGTATTGTATTTTAGACAACCTATCTACGATCTATTTTTAGCCTCTCGAACATACCCAGTCGGTACGCCTCATTAGTTCGGTCATAGCCTAAGGCACGCTACCAAAGTTTAATTACCTTAGGGCCAGAGTTTATCTCCCCTATAAAAGGAGAATAAAGGCATCTATAACTACAACCCCCAAATACCATAAGAATAGCACTTCACAACATTTTAGTTAGAGTTATAGTTTAGTTTAATTTTTGTTAAGAGTTTTGGTTTAGAGTTATAGTTTAGTTTAGTTGTATTTCAGAGTCTTGAGTTTCAAGTTAGACTCTCAGCACTTAGAGTTTTAGTTAGAGTTGTATTTATTTTAGTTTTAGTTAAGTGTTTTTGGACTTATAGTTTAGTTTTAGCTAAACGTTTTAGTTTAGAGTTTTAGCCTAGAGTCATAGCTTAGAGTTTTCCTTGCAATTTTAGTTCAGTTTAGTTTTAGATAAGAGTTTTAGTTTAGAGTTTCACTTTGGTATTAGCTTACAGTTTTAAGTTAGAGTTATAGTATTCCATATTATTAAATAGAAATACCAAAACCATAGGTTAGATTAGGTTAGGTTAGGCTAGATTAGGATACGTGTGTGCACGTAGCCTAATCTAGCCTAACCTAACCTAATCTAAAGTATGGTTTTGATATTTATATGTAATAATATGAGTTGTAGTAAAACTAAACTACAACTCTAAACTAAAACTCTTAACAAAAATCAAACTAAACTATAACTCTAACTAAAACTCTAAGCTAAGACTCTAAACTAAAACTCTAAACTCTAAACTAAAACTCTTAACTAAAATTAAACTAAACTATAACTCTAACTAAAACTCTAAGCTAAGACTCTAAGTTAAAACTCTAAACTCTAAACTAAAACTCTTAACTAAAACTAACCTACAACTCTAAACTAAAACTATTAACTAAAACTAAAGTAAACTATAAATCTAACTAAAACTCTAAGCTAACACTCTAAACTAAAACTCTAACTAAAACTCTAAGCTAAGACTCTAAACTAAAAGTCTAAACTCTAAACTAAAACTCTTATCTAAAACCTAGACAACACCTTTAAACTAAAACTCTTAACTAACTAAACTATAACTCTAACTAAAACTCTAAGTTAAGACTCTAAACTAAAACTGTGAATTAAAAAGAAAATAAACTATACCTCTAACTAAAACTCTAAGCTAAGACTCAAAACTAAAACTCCAATATCTAAACTAAACTCTAACTCTTAATAAAAACTAAACTAAACTATAACTCTAACTAAAACTCTAAGCTAAGACTCAAAACTAAAACTCAAATATCTAAACTAAAACTCTTAACTAAACTTAAACTAAAACTATAACTCTAACTAAAACTCTAAAGTAAAACTGTAAATTAAAACTGTAAACTCTAAACTAAAAATCTTAACTAAAACTAAACTAAACTAAAACTCTAAACTAAAACTCTTAACTAAAACTAAACTACAACTCAAAACTAAAACTCTTAAGAAAAATTAAACTAAACTATAACTCTAACTAAAACTCTAAGCTAACACTCTAAACTAAAACTAAACTAAAATTCTAAACTCTAACTAAAACTCTAAACTAAAACTCTAAATTCTCAACTAAAACTAAATTAAACTATAAATAGAACTAAAACTCTAAGCTAAGACTCTAAACTCTAAACAAAAAACTCTTAACTAAAACTCTAAGCTAAGACTCTATACTAAAACTCTAAACTTAAACTCTTAACTACTATAACTCTAACTAAAACTGTAAGCTAATACCAAACTGAAACTCTAAACTAAAACTCTTAACTAAAACTAAACTATAACTCTAAACTAAAACTCTTAACAAAAATTAAACTAAACTATAACTCTAACTAAAACTCCAAGCTAAGACTCTAAACTAAAACTCTAAACTCTAACTATAACTCTAAGCTAAGACTCTAAACTCTAAACAAAAACTCAACTAAAACTAAACTAAACTATAACTCTAACTAAAACTCTAAGCTAAGACTCTAAAGTTAAACTCTAAACTCTAAACTAAAACTCTTAATTACTATAACTCTAACTAAAACTGTAAGCTAATACCAAACTGAAACTCTAAACTAAAACTCTTAACTAAAACTAAACTATAACTCTGAACTAAAACTCTTAACAAAATTAAACTAAACTATAACTCTAACTAAAACTCTAAACTCTAAACTAAAACTCTAAAGTCTAAACTAAAACTCTTAAATAAAATTAAACTAAACTATAACTCTAACTAAAACTCTAAGCTAAGACTCTAAGCTAAAACTCTAAACTCTAAACTAAAATTCTTAACTAAAACTAAACTATAACTCTAAACTAAAATTCTTTAATAAAACGAAACTACAACTCTAAACTAAAACTCTTAACTAATACTAAACTAAACTAAAAGTGCAAGAAAAACTCTAAGCTATGACTCTAGGCTAAAAGTCTAAACTAAAACGTTTAGCTAAAACTAAACTACAAGTTCAAAAACACTTAACTAAAACTAAAATAAAATATAACTCTAACTAAAACTCTAAGTGCTGAGAGTCTAACTTGAAACTCTAGACTCTGAACTACAACTAAACTAAACTATAACTCTAACTAAATCTGTAAGCTAATATCAAACTAAAACTTAAAACTAGGGAGGTGGAGCTCTTTCGGGACCCGGGAGGAAGGGGGCGCTTTGGGGGCCCCGGGGGGCCTTCGAGGGTCCTGGGGAGGGCTTTAGGGGCCTGGGGGACCTTTGAGGGTCCAGGGGGGCCTTTGGGGGCCTGGGGGCCCGGGGAGCTCTTTGGGGTTGGGGTATGGGACCTTATAACACTATTCAAATGATAGTTGTGTATTATACCGAACACAGTCGAAAACCGCCCTAATAAAAATATAATATGTGTCTCTTAATAGGAGTTAGCATTGAAAAAGAAACATCCATCAAAGTGAGAAAACCATGAAAAAACATCCTCAGTGAGAAAAAACATAAAAAACATGGATTCTATGTCCATATATGGACTCCCTTCACGACCTCCTGAGGCCTCCCTACTAATAGGATTGCTGAATATGCTTAATGCTTAGGTAAAACAAACAGGTTTGTAATAGGAAAAACGAACCTGTTTTTTTTTTTAATTTTTAGGTTTAAAAATAAGTGGGTTTTTATGCTTAGTCATGTTCTTGGTGCCCATCGTTCCTAATTCGGATACTTTATACAATCAACAAATAGTTCGATTGGTCAATCACAGGTTTTACACTTCAAACTTTACCATGATTCAACACGATAAATTACAAACGCATTGTATATTTGAAACTATAAATTTAATTCACAAGGGTGACTATTTTACGGCCTTGACATTAGACTCAATGATACCAGTTGTTTCAGAGTGAATATTAAATGAAAAACGAAGTTTTTTTTTCAGCTGAAAGCAAGCAGAAACTGAAAGAAAATTAGGGGTTACCCCTTTCTCAACCATCGCTCTTTACGCTGTAATCCTAAAGTTTCCTTAAAAACACTTGTTCAAATTAAACGGTCCTTGTGCTTGAACATTCTCTCCTAAAGAATTGTGACAAAAACTACAACTTTAGCCTAAAGAGTTAGAGTTGATGAGGGGACAGTCCTCCTACTATACAGAACGATTACTGTTATTTTTAAGTTTTCATTTTGCACCTTACCTTCAGTTGAAAGAAAGTTGCTTTTTTATTCAATTATTGAATGTTTTTCAACTCATTCTAGGAAATCCCTTGCTCCTGCCGTGGAAAATTTCTCTTTTAAATTTCCTCCCCACAGAAAATTATCCCTGCAGAAAATCCACCCCCCCCCCCCAAAAAAAAACATCCAATAAATTTTCCTATTACAAATACTATATGTAAATAATCGGTAAATTGCATGACTTACAGCCCTCCCGCAGAGGCTGTGGGGTAATACCATCCCCAGAGGCACAGTTATTTGACCTTTCAACTATGCTGTATCAAATGGCTATCTAAAAATTTTTCTCTGATATCCTTAGGAAAAATGGGGCATGGGAGGGGGGCCAGTTCCCCTCCAGTGTTTTGGTCACTTTAAAAGATCACTAGAACTGTTTGCTTCCGTACAAATGAGCCCTCTGACGATCTTCTAGCACCACTGGTCAAATATGATAACTCCATGGAAAAAACAAAAAACAAAACAAACATACATCCGAGATCTTTTTTCTTGCAAAAAATACAAAATCCTATATTTCTGTAGAAAGGAGTTTGAAACCAACAGGGGAGTTCTCTAATATGGTGGATTTGATGGTGTGATATTCATTAAGACCTTTGACTTTTTGGGGGTGTGTCCCCTTTTTAGAAAAGCAGGTAAATTTCCTCAGGGTCGTAACTTTTGATGGGTAACATTAAAATGAATTAATTTTATATATTTGGAATTAGCATAAAAAGACAATAGGTTTGATGCGTTAAATGCTATCAAAATTCCGTGTTTAGAGCTTCAACTACTATTAGGCCGATTCACTCCTTACTCACAGTTCCTTGCCATGAGCTAATTGATTATCCATGGCGAGAAGAAGCAAGATACCATTTTCATAGTTAAATCCCTACGAATCCTATTTACAGTTAAAGGCTAAACTAAGCAAATTTAGTTTGTTATCATGATTCGCATTCAGCTTTTAATAACTTTTACTCTTTTTCAACAAATGTTAGAATATCTTCGTAAATAAGTGTGAATCTTTCTAAATGTCCAGTTTAAAAGAAATTTTCAACAAAACCGCAGAATCAACCTCAAAATCATGGTTGCAGCAGTAGCTGCAACCTAGTAAAGAGCGAACCACAGCCCAAAGTAGCCTAAAGTTAAAAACGTGTTTTAAAAATAAAACAAAAAAACTGCCCAGTGATAAAAATTGCCATTTGACACGGATTCAAGAATTGTAACTATTATTTCGGCTCATCTTATAAGTAAATTTATGGTGATTTCGAATAAAAGCCTCAAATCCCCTCAAAAATGGCGTCATATCGAAATAAAAAGTTCACTATTAGAATCAGCATGGTCGAAAACCATGTACATGTGAATTAGAGTCCCCCACCTTAAACAACAAGAAAAATCCCTTTGCATTGGTAGAGCTCTCCTTTTTTTTCTTTTTTTTCAGGGCTAGTGGATTACCAGAACATCATAGAGAGAAGTTTAATGGCTCATTTAAAAGCTATTTCTCATATATACATGCTTTTTCTAAATTCCACCATCTGCATGTGCCATATGACACTAAAAAGGACACAATGTGTTTTCTGTAAAGATCTAGTTTTGTTTAATCAAATATCATCAAATGGTTTATTTGCACTAGTTTCATCGATATATGTTAGATAGATTGTGATGCAGTAATTTTTGTTTGTTTAAGTTCCAACTTCGCTCTTTACTTTCCTTGAAAAGCTTTGTTTTTTTAGACTAATCTGTATAAGGATCCCCGACTAGTATATTTTGCACTTCTTTAGCTTGTCGTCAGCAGCCCTATTGGAATCTCCCGTAAGGAAGACTCAACTTCTGAGACGCGCAACATTATCCCTTAAAGCCTTCTAATCTTAATTTAAACTACTCTAAGCTGAAATTCAGATTGTTCAAAGTCAACACGAAGTGATTGAAAATTGGTAGTTTAAACAATTAATTTAATTTATTTAAACATGTTAATCTAACGAGATTCGAAAACCTTAGTTAAAGCATGGCAATGACAGTGAATACAGATTTTTGTCTCACAATAGATCGCAATTGGTTTTCTGCTAATGGATAACGTAGTGGATAGCCACTTCTCTTCCCAATCTACAGCAAGGATTGCGAAGATATTGATTCCATACTATAACAGTCAGGGAAGGCACAGATTGTTGTTGAATAAATAGGTATACACAATTTTTCCTTTGAATAATTTTCTAAAAAAGCAAAATGTACTCTAATAAAGTGTTCAAGCTTATAGCTGAGTCCATTTTTCGAGACAAAGACTTCCAAACATTGCGTGATTGTGATTAGAAATACTTACTTTGTCGTAACATTGTACCCTAGTCCCTAATTCAGAGCATTATTATAGCCTCACTAGTTTTGCATCGTAGGTTAAAACAAACATAGATGGACTTACCCGCAAAGATTAAAAATTTGTGCTCTGGAGGGAAATCCTTTTGTTTAATAGTACTGCAGCAACTACTGCAACATCTTACAAATACAAGAATTGAAATTTAGTCGAACATGAGTAGAAGGAAATTTCAAAGAGGAATATCTTAGCGAATTGAGCCCCAGTCGCAGTTTTATTGATAGCAAATTATCGATTTTAATTATTGTTTCTAAAGAAAGGAAAAAATAAAAATAAAAAGGAAGTTCAAGTTTATCTTTTATATTGTTAGCCACAGTTACATCCTGTCAGCATATTAATTATAAAGGCATGAATTACGAAGACGGGAGAAATACGTTGTACAATGAAGGACATATACTGACAGATATTGGGTTTCAGCTATACGAGCCCTAGGCTCGTATAAAAGTGTATACTAGGAAGGGGGACTTGACAACAGTTAAAAAATAGGGTAGATACAGATAATTGGAGATAGCAAAACGTCAAAACTAAACATTAATATAAATTTTATACTAAATAAGTCGTATGCACTGTTGATACGAATTCAACTCAAAGACAACTCTGCAAACTACCAAAAATTTTCCGATAAAGTGGTTGACTTTACGTCAAATAGCCTTTTTTAGCTTCCTACCTAAAACCGCTAAGGCTACCTGACAAGATACAGTATTTCTTCCTAATACTGCAGCTAAAATTGACCAATAGGCTATCATGGTACTTGTCTATTATATCAAACACACTCGAGAAGTGAAGTTTGGCTAATGCTAATAAAATCAAACAAAATATGACGAAAATATAATCGTTTAGAAACAAATTTGGGCTATGTATTTGCACATTAGGAGGGGAGCATGGTAAAGCATTGCATATATTAAACGCGTAACCTATACCTAACAGGGTTGGCACTCAGCAGGTTTTTTTGGTACCACTTTGGGTGGCAAAATAGTGTCACTTTCGTATAGAAAGCGTCATTTTCCAAAAGTTTACCACTCGCGACGCTTCGTGTCGCTCACACTGGTAGCAAAAAGCTTTTCAAATTGAAAATATTGGCCAATACGCTTGGGATCAGCTCCGAACGGCTTTCCGTATCTTTAAATTCTCCAACATGAAAAGTGGGCTCTAATGACATCTATGAACTAAAAAAAAGTAATATAGATTTTACTTAGGTGGTGCTGATTCTCCGATTTGCGCAGCACTTCCACTCTTGTCAACTCTCCAGCCCCCCCTAAAAATCCACTACAACGGAAATGGTACTTAATGTATAAAAAGGGAATTCTTCCCACAGATTACTTTCTTCTCTTTTTTTCTGAGTAGTCTTAGCTCATAGCGTGAAAAAGGAACGAAAAAAGAAAAGAGGAAAAGCCGTCAGCTTTTTCATCTTTTGAGAAAACGGAAAAAAGGGACAGCAATACTGGTCTATATTGAGACTTTTTCATCCAGTTTTTCCACAAAATGGTTTATCTGGATTATTACAGTGTGTTCGGATACTTGAAACTTTTCTTTTTTCCGTAACTACTGAAGAGAATGCCACGACATAGACCGCAGCTATTGATGACCCTATAATAAATACAACTAATAGTCGATCAGACACCAACTCTTTCAGATAATTTATTTGGCAAAAACTTAAGGATATCCTTCTGCTGAGGTATATGGGAGAAAAAACTTTAGAAGATTATGACTTATTACACTCAAAACCTCGTGACCAAAAAAAAACCTAAAAGGAGGAAGTGCGTCCAAAATCAATTATGAAACAATGCAACACACATTTAATACCGCCAAGGGTTTAAAGAAGAAATATGACAAATCCAAATGGGAATGTTGCTTTTCTTAGTTTTTTCTTCTTTGAATTGCGGTCGACCCTCAACTTGTACTACATAAAAATTGGATTTGGACCCCCTCAAGAATTGCGACCTGCTTGGCTGTTTAATCATCTATGTGCATACCAATTATTGCAAATTTACGAAATAGTGGACAAAAAATGACTTCAATAAGACAGCTATATCATCTAGTCTGTTTATCACAACCTGAATAGAATTAGTTTCACGAGAACTCCCGCCACTCCCGGTAAATTTTTCTTTACGATGTCTCCAGGGACCAGAGTGTAGGACCAGTCAACGAGCATTTTAAGTGACAATATGAAGGCACCTTTCTAATAAGAAACAAAAATTTAGAGTATCAGTATGAAAGCACATTTACAATCAAAAATTAGTCGTAATGAAGTAACTAAAATCAGAAAGTGTGTCCGAATTCAATTTATGTAACGATGTAATATAAATTTAAGTAAGAGAATGTGATTTTGCTAATGATTGCATTGGATTTAAGATAGTAGAAGTTTTGTTATCAGTTTTGTTTTTAGTATGATGGTTATGTATTGCCATTCTTTTTTTCATTGCCAATGGTTCAAAGAAGAAATACGAAAAATATGATCGGAAATATTAGAGCGCATTTTTGTGTCACTGGCCCAGTCACTGAAGAGGTCACTGGATATTTTTGCGGGACACCAGTGAGCTCAGTGGATGTTTTTGCGTCGCTGAGTCGTTGTGTGATGTCACCAGTGAGCTTTTCGGTCACTGGGCTTCAAGAGCTCCAGTCACTAAAATTGATGAAAAGACGCGTCAAGTTAAGCATTCATTGGCCTAGTGAAATTGGAATCGGACCCACTCAAGAATTACAAACCGCTTGACTTCCTTATCATCTACGAGCCTAAAAATTATTGCAACAACGCAATATAGTTGAACGAAACAACTGAAAACAATTGAAGGCTTCTCCCCACATTGCAGTTAACTGTGCGTGTCTCTCCTCTTCATTGCTAAGTATTTCGTACCAAAGATCACTGGGTATGATTAATGTGATGATGATTAAGCATATTATTTTCAATTAATATGATGGTGCATTAATATAGCAATAGAGTGTTTCTAAATCTGAAAACAGAGAAATGGAAAAATAAAAGAAAAAAGGATATCGATGCATGTCTACATTGACAGTTTTCCTTCGGGTTTTTTGTCGAAAAAAATTTCTTTTTTGTAAAAAATTGTTACTTAGAAAAAAAGTGCCACTTTTGCTAAAAAGTGTCCCAATAGTGTCACGTTTCCCGAAAAGTGCCATTTTTAAAAAAAAGTGCCAAAAGTGGCACGAAACTGTCACCGGTGGCAACCCTGATACATAACCTAGCCAAAATACCAACTAAACACTTAAATAAAATACAGCTATAATTTATTTTCCAACCCAGCCAAAGCTAATTCTCTGGTATAAAGAAGTTGCTTGACCCGTTTCTTGTGTCATGTTCGCATCAATCACGATCGAAATTCTCGAATGTGTATTATATAATAGACAAGCACCGCTATCATTCAACAAAATGGTGTTGCCGATCACTAATTTGGTTTCGCTATATTCTTTAAGATGTTTATAATTTTGATAGCTACCTTGCCAATGGTGGATTTGAAATATCGTGTCTACTCGAATTGATATTAAATGAGCAGTCGTTTCTTAGACCGTATAGATGCGGTGTGGCGCTTTGCATTATTCGTGTTTGTAATTACATGTGTCAGCATCTGAAAAAAATAAATTAGGGTTTCACGGACAGTGTCACCTAATTGTTTGTCAAATGCAATGACCCCGGTTGTTAAGCTACACAAAGGCGTGAGACAAGACTCCCCTCTTCGCTGAGCTTTATATCAATGGTGTCCCTGAAGACTTGATCCAAAATGAATGCCTCGAGTATAGTCAAAGATACCGATGCAACAATGCAACGTCAACAACTTATACAGACAACTTTCAAAGCCTTAATAAAAACACAAGCAGTCCTGTGTAAATTAACAAAAAAACAAAACATATTTGATGGAAGAAATGTGCGAGAATGAAACTTTAAATGAACAAAAACTGTGGTTTCTCCATTTACTTAACATACATCTGCAACAACATTGGTTCAAATAAAACTGACTCATAACATATTCCTATGTTTTTAGAGTTCTGAAAAACAAGTACTTTATTGAAAACACAAAATCGACGTATCAAAACACGATTAGGAGCAGAAAAGTCACTTACCGGGCAGAAAATAAAAGACTGGTTTGTAAGGATTTCAATATCCTTACGTCGGCTGTGAAATCAGTAAATTTTAGTATACAATTTTAATTTTCTCAAAAACTCAAGTAAGATCCGAAAGTAACTAAGATAACTTCGAGAGTTATGCTGTTGCAGCACCTCCAGAAACATGGTCCGTGAGGAGGCTAACGGGTAAGTTCTTAAGTGTATCATGATTATGTAAAAAAAAGGGTTGATCATGTAAGAATATACTAGCTAGTATGTTTTTTGGTACTTGTCAATTAGCTGGAACCCTTGCAACAAGTCAATTTTGGTTAATGCTAATGAAATAAAACAAAATATAATGAAAATATAATGGTATGGAAAAAAATTTGGGCTATATATTTGCACATTGGGAGCTGGAGGGGGAGGGTAAAGCACAGCATATATTAAACACGCAACCTAGCCTAGGTACCTTTCCCCCCCCCCCTAAACCCCAAAATACAAAAGTTTAAATACTGTAAAAGCAATGAAAAACCACGGTTTGCAACCCAATTCTCTGGGTTTGACTAGTTTCTTAAGCATCTTCCGTATACAATATTCCGTATAAGCATCCGTATGCTAATTGACAAGTTTTCCTAAGTTTAACAGTTTCTCCCTACACGTAGGTGCTAAAAAGCTGAATACTTAAAACAAGACATTTTTTGATTCCTTAATTCAAATTAATGAAATATTTGCCCGAAGTGCTAAAAATTTCACGTTTAGAAGTATTTACAAAAATGAAACGACTAAAAACATTATTATTAACAAGAAATTAGACAAGAGACTGACTAATTCCTTGTAATAATAATTAAATAATTTTAAGAGAGCTGTTGCTTTCCTTGCAACAGCCAGGATTGAACCTCCATCCTGAAACTTTCTTGACGCGGTTGTATCCACTATGCTGTTACATGGTATCTTATTTGAATATTAAAAGTATACATGATAGAAAATGTAAGAGAAAATGACATCATAGCCCAGGTAAGAAAATGTCACTCAAATATTATGTTGCTCTTTACTTTCACATTTAAAATAACCAAATTCAGTACAAACCTAAAATTGGGGCTATTGAGAAGGAAGCTTGTTAAGAAAACAATTCCAATTCGGAATATGCAGAGAAATTATAGTTGATACATTTTGAAGGTGCTTCCGCAGTGCTTCAACCCCCTACCCCGAATGTGCAAGCATATGGACCAAATTATGATAGTTTTTCCTTGGTTTTCGATGAGCAAGTGCTAGTTTTTTGTATAATCCTAAAAGCATAGAAAAACATAATTAGTTGGTTTATTTGTACTAGTTTTATTGATATATATTAGATAGGCCGTGAAGAAATAATTTTTGTTCGTCTGAAGTTTCAACTTCGCTCTTTACTTTCAGTCTATAACATAAAGTTCATTATCCATCCTTCACAAAACAATACATGTTTTTTCAGGAACGTATGTTTTTCAGTGAGCAAAAAACTGTTTTTACACGACCGACTTTGCCTGAAATAGCCATAATGAAGACTGGGCTTTATAAATCATCTACTGACTAGCAGAAACTAGAAGGCTACTGTAACAAAAGAGAGCTGTTTAAGGGCTCATTTAAAAGCTTATATTTATGCCTAATCGCTTTTTATAAATTTGACTTTATAGCACATTCCCATAAAGTGAACTTTTGGTTGTTTCCCCCATTTTTTTCAAATGAAAGAGTGCCCTTTTCAATGAAATGGCCAAAAAAGGTGTTTTTCAAGACCTAGGCAGGAGAAAAAAACAAAGGGGGCAAGGACGTCCATTCCTCTCAATTACCTCCGTTAGAACTAGCACATAGGCTTCCTCGCCGAGTGAAGTTTAAAGGTTCAATTCAAAACTGCTGATCATTCAAGCTTATTTTTGACAGATTTTCAGTTGAAAAGTTTTAAGTTTTAGTTAATTATTTTTTCGCAATAATCTTTTACTTTTAAGATGAGTAGGCGATTTATGAAACTTACTAAGAGGGTATGGAGGGGAAATATATGTGAGGTGTCTTATAAACCTCCAGTTTAGGGCTTTGGACCATAATTATTGCAGTGGTATCGTTCTGTGCTTCCAAACTCTTCTACTTAAGAAGTGGTACGAAAAGTGCTGTCTTTAGTTCTGTATGGCACTTTTGGATGGTAAAATTGATAAAAAGCACGTATATATGAGTAGTAGGTTTAAAATAAGACTTCCCGGGATATGCTTTAAAAAATGAGTGCATCACATTTGCAAAAATAGTGGATAATTTGAAAAATAATCATAAGAAGGGACAAACCATGATCGAAAAAAAAATCCAAGCTGGAATCGAACGCATGATAATCAAACTTGAAGTCCAGCGCTGTACTACTTGAACCATGCCTCTTATCATGTAATTTGATATATCGGTTTTTGTAGGAATTTAATTGCGTAATTTGTGAAGGGAATCTGGAGGAGGAATTTGTGTAAAGTGTTCTTGCAAACCTCCAGTTAAGGGTTTTGGACCATCGTTATTACAACGATACCGTTTTATGCTTCAAAGATTCCCCACTTAAGAAGTGGCACATTAGTCTAAAAAGTTCTGGTAGCCCCCTAGCCCCAGCCTTCCACTTGAGACCTGGCAACAAAAGTGCCGTTTTTTGTGCCATTTGAAACTTGCCAATGGTGGAATTTATAGGAAAAGCGTAGATATGAGCAATATTTTTTATATGATCTATCAAAAATCTATCTAAGATGAACATCTTAGAAGCTCGCTAGCCCCACCCCTGGAGAAACGGCATAAAAAGTGCCCTTTTCGTGCCATATGGCACTTGCAGACGGCGGAATTTATATAAACCGCGTATATATGACAAATAGCTTTTGAATGAGCTCTTAAGCATCTCTCTATGATGTCCTAGTAACCCGGTAGGCCTGGAAAGAAGAATAAGAAGAAAAAAAAGACCTTTTAACATTTTTTAACTTTTAGTTACTATTGGCTGTGGTTCGCTCATTGCTAGGTTGCAGCTAATGCTTAAGCCATGACAAAGAGTTCATTGCAAATTTTCTCCAGAAATTAGTTACTATTGAAATCTGTGAAACCGAAATAGATGGTAGAATTTAAAAAAAAACCTAGTAATTATAAGCAATAGTTTTTATTTGAGCCATTAACCATCTATCTACGATGGTGTGGTAGCCTGCTAATGTTTCAGCAGCTTACTGGTGAGCAGATGGTTTATGAAACTTACTAAGGGAGTTGGGAGGGGGAGGGTGCGGGAAGTATTCTTGTAAACCTCCAGTTAAGAGTTCTACAACATAACTATTACAACAGTACCTGTTTTGTACTTCAAAGCTTTTCCACTTAAGAAGTGGCACCAAAAGTGTTGTTTTCAGTACTATATCGCACTTACGAATGGTAAAGTTGATTTTACTATTTTATACTATAATACTTTACTATAATACTTCCCGCTACCCGCACCCAAACTATAGAGTCTTAAAAAACAAAAATATTTAATGTATTATTTTCTTTTTCCCTGAAAAGACTATGTCAATATACGAGCAGAAATTAAACGAATTACGAATTAAATTAAACGAATTAAACGAATCTCGTAAAACGAACAGAAATTAATTAAAAAACTTTTTCCACCAAATAAGTTTTTCAAAAAAAGTAAAAAACTCCATTAAATAAAAAATGAGCAAAAATAAAATCAAAGAAACTACCAAGCGTGAAACTACCACAAATCAGCATCGATAAATAAATGAAACACCAAAACGAACAGAAATTACAATAAATAACCGAGTCAAACTCAAAACGAGCAGAAATTAACATAACTTGGGCGCAAAGCTCATTTGAAAGCTATTTCTCATATATACGTGCTTTTGTGGTATGGTACGGGTGTCACCACTTATTTGCGCAGGTGCGGGAAGTATTCTTGTAAACCTCCAGTTAAGAGTTCTACAACATAACTATTACAATAGTACCTGTTTTGTACTTCAGAGCTTTTCCACTTAAGAAGTGGCACCAAAAGTGTTGTTTTCAGTACTATATCGCACTTACGAATGGTAAAATTAATTTTACTATTTTTGCGCAAATAAGTGGTGACACCAGTACCATACCACAAAAGCACGTATATATGAGAAATAGCTTTCAAATGAGCCATTAAACATCACTCTTATAAGTTCTGCTAGCCCAACAGCCCTAGCTTTTCCACTTGAGACTCGGCACCAAAAGTACCGTTTTTAGTGCCATTTGGAACTTGCTGAGGGTGGAATTTATATAAAGGACGTAGATATGAGCAATATCTTTCATAAGAGCTATAATAAACCTGTCTACGATGTTCTGGTAGCCTGCTAGTGCCACCCCTTGAAAAATGGCCCAAAAAGGGCCATTTTAGTACCATATGGTACTTGCAGATGGCGGTATTTATAAAAAGTACGTAGATATGAAAAATAGCTTTTGAATGAGCCATTAAGCATCTCTCTATGATGTTCTGGTAGCCTGCTAGGCCTGTTGAAAAAAATAAGAAAAAAAAAAAAAAAAAAAAAAAAACGGGAGACATATCAGTGCTACCGATGAAAAAGTGATTTTCCTTGTTGATCAAAAACGGGGACTGTAATTTCCCTGTTAAAGGTTTCGACCTTGCTGTTTCCAATGGTACACTTTTCATTTTGATCTGATGCGATTTTCAAGGGGTCTGAGGCTTCTTTTTGCAATAAACTTTTACTTTTAAGACGAACCAAAATAATAGTTACCTTTCCTGAGTCAGTGTCAGATGGCAATTTTTTTTCACTAGGCAGTTTTTTTTCAAAACGCGTTTTTAACTTTCAGTTACGGGCTGGGGTTCACTCTTTACTAGGTTGTAGCTACCGCTGCAACCATGATGATGACAAACAACGCTTCCTATCGCGCAATTTTAGGTATTTCAAGTTTTTGCTTTACCTGCCGCTATTGTCGAGTAACAGCGAGTTGATGTGGAGATATACCTTATCAGACCTGGATAAAGCAACTGAAGTCGTCCTATACAATCTTCTAGGTTCAGCTCACCCTTGGATTTTAGCCCTTTGCGATATGGGGCAACACTGAAAAGTATGTTTTATTGTGTCTTGTTGTCTTACTTAATTTCTGTCCTTTGGTGTTTGTCTTTCTTACTTTGTAATCCATCCTATTTCTTCATTTTTGGCGGGAAAATAAAACTCTTACTTACTTAGCTATTGCAATGGAGGAATAAATGAATCCTTGAACGAACAAAAATTAAAATCAGTTATAGAAATTATAATCAAATAAAATATAATCAATTCAAACTGCACACGATTAGGAATTAACACAAATAGGAGTAGGGCTACCACCCCCGTAAGTCGGTTAAATACCATTGCATCATTTGCACTTTAATGAAAAAGAAATATATATTAAACAGTTTTTCATTTGTTATTATAATTGTGTTATTATTTATTATTATTTATATTATTATTACGAAACTTCTTATTAATGATTCAAACAATCAGTCCAGTTTTACCAATCTGAAATACATTAAATTTTCATCCTTACTTTCTTCCTTTTAAATACTCATTTCAAAAGTATTTTAAATCATTTTTTGAATCATTTATTGATTCGTAAATTCAAAATATTGCTTCAACGAGTTAAACAAATTACTTAAAAAAAAAACAATGTTCACTTTTCAAATTTATATTAATTTCTAAATGTTTGTATAAATAGAAACAAAAGACAAAGCTTTGATAAAAAGTGCCGTTTCAAAACTGTACAATAAATAGAAAGTCACAAATATGACGATTCTAATAAATTGATTGGTACTTGTGTAGAATCCGGTAAGCGAACGAGAATTGTATTGCGAAGATACCCGGTATTTCAAATGAAAAATGTATAAACAAAGGGTTTCTCGCTCCGGGAACTATATTTAAACTTTAGTTTTTTTGGGGTTTTAGGGGAATAAAAGGTACCTAGGTTGGGTTAGGTTACGTATTTAATATATGCTATGCTTTTCCCCCATCCCCATAATGTGCAAATATATAGCCCAAAATTGTTTCTGAACTATTATAGTTCTATCCTATTTTGTTTTATTTCATTAGCATTAACGAAACTTCACTTTTCACATGCTTACCGGATTCTATACAAGTACGAATTGTTTTGTCTCTTCTTTAACCTCGATTATGATTGTGATTTTCTTTTTATTGTTAATTTTTCGACAACTAAAAATTACACGGTTCAAATCACAAATATTTTCAGTAGAGCACAAACGACAATCGAATCTTTTGGAAGATTCGATGATGGCAGTCCATATCTTATTGATGGCAGCTATTATTTTTAAAACTTGATATCTTTGTGATTTCGTTTATTTTTGTATTTCTGACTATATAAGGAGAAATGCAAAATATTTAAAGAGACGGTAGCTCTACTTTGATTTATGGGTAATTCTGTTTGATTTTGGTTTTATTAATTCATTTATAGTATTCCATGATCATTTTAAATCTGAATTATTATATGAAGTCATTTCTGCCTGTTTTAGGTTTTAATTAAGCATGGGCACTGTTCTGTTTTTCTGAAGAAACAAAAAAAAAATAAACAGGGCTTGAATAAAACAGAACAGAAACAAAACAGGTCAACAAAAAACAGAACACCTGTTTCTGTTTCTGATCTGTTTTTTGGTAAAACAGAAAACAGCTGTTTTTGATCAAAAAACAGCTGTTTAAACAGCTGTTTTTGATAAAAAACTACACTTGCCATGGGTAGTGCTTTTCTGTGGCGGTAACACTTTTGAGAAAACTTAGTACTCTTGGAGCATTTTTTCCACAAAAAAGAGCAGTTTTTCTAATATAGGGGCGAAAAATTGTCTGCGCACATAAATATTGCTTTTATTTTTTTCTTTATGGTTATTTTTCTTCCATTTTCCTATTCCAAGAATATACTTTTATGTTTATAATACATGCTAGTTATTCGAGACATTTGGAAAAAAAAAATTCAGCATGAAATTACGCAGTCAGCTCAAAGTCATTAGTATTTAAGCAGAGCATATAGTTGATTTGAGAGGGAAAATTTTCCCCTCCAGACCATGCTTCCCCCCCCCACTCTATCCTGATGTGTGGAAGTCATCTTCAACAAAAGTAAGAAAGAAGAAAAATAGGCGGGAAAATGACAATTCTTACTGTCAATTAAAAATTTTTTTGTTACCTTGCAGCTTAAAGCAGTCTTTTAAGATTAATTATTTCCAAGCCAATTTGTGTGAAAATTTTTCCAATAATACCCCTCAAATAAACCCCTATGCCTTCCCAAGGCCAGAACAAAATTTGCACTTTACTGAAAAAATTTAAATGTTTTTACTTTTATAACTTTAATAAATCAAATAATATTAACATTTTGATTACTAAATATCAGTATATGTATATTAAACTGACAATGCACATTCATTTGTATTTTTTCAGTAAAATGAAAATTTTGTTCTGGCCTTGGGAAGGCATAGGGGCTTTGCGCCCAACTTATGTTAATTTCTGCTCGTTTTGAGTTTGACTCGGTTATTTATTGTAATTTCTGTTCGTTTTGGTGTTTCATTTATTTATCGATGCTGATTTGTGGTAGTTTCACGCTTGGTAGATTCTTTGATTTTATTTTTGCTCATTTTTTATTTAATGGAGTTCTTTACTTTTTTTGAAAAACTTATTTGGTGGAAAAAGTTTTTTAATTAATTTCTGTTCGTTTTACGAGATTCGTTTAATCGTTTAATTTAATTCGTAATTCGTTTAATTTCTGCTCGTATATTGACATAGTCTTTTCAGGGAAAAAGAAAATAATACTTTAAATCTTTTCGTTTTTTAAGACTCTATAGTTTGGCCTGTTATTTTTATGCTGGAGAAAAATTTTCAGCAATTTTTAACAACCTACACACTCTTAAAAATCTGGACACAAATAGTACTATTTGATTTCATACCTCCTCTAGTTGACCTGAAATGGCAAACTTGATACCATTTGCAAAAAAAATCTGTTTACTTTCTTTGATAGCTTGGATACACTTACGCTATTTTGATTTGGTTAAATTTTAAGAGCAGAAGTAGCCCGAAAGTTTGAATATAATACCCTCAGTCGTTCTTGGGATACTGCTGAGATGCCTAATTGGGAATTGGCATTATCACATTGCATTTTGATTTTATCTAAAGGCAACATTTAGTTTTTAAACGTAATGGGCAAATGGGAGGGTGGGCGGGGAGGGTGGGAGTGGAAGGAGGATTAGTTGCCCTCCAATCACTTTCGACTATTAAAAAGGGCATCAGCCCTTTCTATTTTCAATCGAATGAGCCCTTTTCGAAGTTCCCACGACAACTCCTTCGATACGAAGTGCCCTGGTCTAAACAACAACAACAACAAAAAATAATACATTATACCCACATCGATCTTTACTATAAAAATGTCAAGCCTTCCAATCACTTTCGACTTTTAAAAAAGGCACTAGGCCTTCGATTTCCAATCGAATGAGCCTTTTTGGAAACGACAAAGCTTACTATAAACACCTTATATGCCCACAGGGCATAAATTACAACCCTTACCCTAAGGTCTGTTAGGGTGGTTGTCATCCTCTAACACCGAATTTCCAGAACTTTCGACTACGTTAAACAAAATGGCTATCTCAAATTTTGATTGGATGTGTTTGGGGAAATGTTGGGCGAGAGAGAGGTGGTAGTCGCTCTCCAATCACTTTCAACTATTAAAAATGGCACTAGCCCTTTCAATTTCCAATCAAATGAGCCCTTTTGAAGTTTCTACGACAACGCTTTCAATAAAAACCTTATATGCCCCCAGGGAATAACTTACAACCCTTGCCCTGAGTGCTGGGGGAGGGGTGTCATTCTCAAAGACCTAATTTCCAGAACTTTCTACTACGTTGAACAAAATGGCTATCTGAAAATGTTGATTGGATGTGTTTGGAGGAATGGTGGGCGTGAGAGGGGGGTTAGTTACCCTACAATAACTTTCGACTATTAAAAAGGGCACTAGCCCTCTCAATTTCCAATTGAATGAGCTCCATTTGAAGTTTTACAACAACTCTATCTATAAAAACCTTATATGCCCTCAGGGCAGAACTTACAACCTTTGCCCTTGGGGCTCTGGAGGGTTTGTCATCCTTAAATACATAATTTCCAGAACTTTCAACTATGTTGAACAAAACGGCTATCTCTAACCTTTGATTGAATGTTTTTGGGAAAATGGTGGGCGTAAGAGTTTACTCTTTACTCACTTTCAACTATTAAAAAGGCAATTTCAATTTCCAATCAAATGAGCCCTTTTTGAAGTTTCTACGACAACGCGTTATATAAAAACCTTATATGCCCCCTGGGTATAATTTACAACCCTTGCCCAAAGGGCTGTGGGGAGGGGGGTTGTCATCCTCAAAGACCTAATTTCCAGAACTTAAAACTACGTTGAACAAAATGGCTATCTCAAAGTTTTGATTAGATGTGTTTGGGGAAAAGGTGGGCGTGATAGGCGGGTTAGTTGCCCTCTAATCACGTTCAACTACTAAAAAGGGCACTAGTCCTTTGAATTTGCAATCGAATGAGCCTTTTTTGAAGTTTCTACGACAACGCCTTCTATAAAAAACCTTATATGCCCCAGGGCATAACTAACAACCCTTACCCTAAGGGCTTTGGGGGACTGTCCTCCTCAAAGACATAATTTCTACCTGGAAATCTACTACGCTTAACAAAATGGCTATCTCAAAATTTTGATTGGATGTATTTCGGGAAATGGTGGGCGTGGAAGGGGTGTCAGTCTCCTTTCAATCACTATCGACTATTAAAAAGGGTACAAGCCACTCCAATTTCCAATTGAATGATCTCTTTTCGAAGTTTCTACGACAACTTCTTCGATACGAAGTGGCCTGCTCTAAAGGAAAAAATTATTAAATAATACATTTTGCCAACATCGTTCTTATATGCCCCCAGGGCATAACTTAAAACTCTTGCCCTGAGGGTTATGGGGGAGTGTTCCTCCTCTTTATTTAGTACCCGTCTCTTGTCTCGTTCTCGAGTGTCCCCGTTCTTTACTTAGGCAGCGCGATTGCGCTGCCTATGATTTATACAACAACTTTCCATATAAACCTTATATGCCCAAGGGCATAAATTACAACCCTTGCACTGAGGGCTGTGATGGGGCTATCATCCTAAAAGACCTAATTTCCAGAACGTTCAACTACGTTGAACAAAATGGATATCTCAAAATTTTAATTGGATGTGTTTTGGAAAATGGTGGGCGTGAGAGGGGCGTCAGTCACTATCCAATCACTTTCAACTATCAAAAAAGGCACTAGCCCTTTTCAATTCCCAATTGAAAGAGCCCTTTTCAAGTTTCTACGACAACGCTTTCAATAAAACTTTATGAGCCCCCAGGGCATAACTTACAACCCTTGCACTGAGGGCTGTGATGGGGCTATCATCCTAAAAGACCTAATTTCCAGAACGTTCAACTACGTTGAACAAAATGGATATCTCAAAATTTTGATTGGATGTGTTTAGAGAAAAGGTGGGAGTGCGGGGGGATTATTGAGCTACCCGTTTTAATGAGCTATTGAGCTCATTAAAGCTAACCGTTTTTAGCTCAAGATTATTGAGCTAACCGTTTAAATGAGCTAACCAAATTTTTAATATGAGTTCATTAGGGCTTAGTGTTACCCACAAAAGGCTACGAGCCTGAGAAAATTTGCCTAATTTTTGAAAAAGAGGGGAAGCACTCGTTAAAAGTAAAAGAATCTTAATAAAAATCCCATCATCAGATTCAGCGTATCAGAGAACCTTTTTGTAGAGGAACCTTTCTTGAAGCTCCTATCTGCAAAAATGTGGAATTTTGTTTTTTTTTGTCAGAAGAAAGATCATGGATGCGTGTTTTTTTTCCATGTGTGATCTTATCGAACCAATGGTCCAAGAATATCGGGAGAGGGCTCACTTGAGCAGAGATTACAAGTTCAAGTGCCCTTTTTCAGTGAACAAAAAATGGAGGGTAATTAGCCCCCCTCTCCCCTCTCAAGCCCCTTTTTTTCAAAATCGTTCGATCAAAATTTTGAGATAGCCAGTTTGTTTAGTATAGTTGAAAGGTCCCAACACTTTGCCTTTTGAGCTAACATGACCCCCCCCCCCCCCCCCCTCCCAGCCCCCGGGAAATAGGTCTTTAAGTCATAAAATTTACCCATTGTTTACGTCTAGTATTTGTTATTGGGAAGTATACAGAAATTTTACGGGGGGGGGATTTTGCGCATGGGGTGGGTTTCCATAAGGATAATTTTCCGTGTGGAGGGATTTTTCCGGGGGAGAACGTTTCAGGGGAAATTTTACACTGGGTGGCTTTGACAGAATTCCTATACGAAATTCTTTTTATTTGTCTTACTTTCTCTTTACCTACTCAATTTTGCATGTGGAAATGTTCCGGGGGAAATATCCCGGGGAAATTTTCAGCATGTTTGGATTTCTGGAAAATAATTTCCACGGAGGGGAAATTTCTGAAATGATCAGAAAAAGGATCAGAACTTAGTCTTTTGTCAAATGAAATTATGCTAATGAGAATTTTCCAGTATCTGAATCTTCTGCAAGAAATTTTGCAGAGGGGGGGGGGGTTCACAGCGAGGATGGAATTGTCCGGAAGGAATATTAGGGAGAGGAATGTTTTTACGTGGAAGGAAGTTTCCACAGAGGAGTTTCTCGTAAGGCGAGGGAATTTTTCATGGTGATTGAGCCAGATTTACCAGCATTTTTTGAAAAATAATCAGAAATTAAATTAAAAAAATTCTTTCAACTGAAAGTAAGGAGCAGCGTTAATACTCAAAACGAACAGAAATTATTCCGCATATGAAATGATTGTTCCACTCTTCAAAACCTTGCTCTTTACGCTAAAGTTTGACCGTTTGTCCTAGTTTATTTTAAGAACGACTCCTGAAACACAGGAGTCGTCTAATTAGAACAGGAAGCTTTTTTAAAAGTGCTAAAAACTTAGCGTGAAGAGCAAGGTATTCAGGAGGAGGCGTATCCGTGTTCATAGTAATTTCTGTTCATTTTGAGTTTTAATTTGCTCCTTACTTTTAGTTAAAAAAACTCAAAGTTTTTTTACTTTTAGTTTTTTTTTTAATTTTTGTAGACGCGACTATGATACTACTATTTACGCTGTATATAAAAAAAACTGACACGGCAAAAACGACTCTTCTTCATTCTTTTCATTGGGCAGTAAACAGGAAATATTAGACGTCATTTTTCATGTTATTTAAGTTGTGTTCAACAGTTATTCTTCCGAAAAATACTCATAAAACATAATGATAGTCATGAGCCTCTAGTTATAACTCTTTATAGACCTCATAGTAATTTAGTCTTCCCAAATGTTATCTAAAACTTCGTAAAACCAGAAGAAAGGCGATTATATTTGTTTATCTGTTTAATGGAAAAGACGATTGTATTTTCGAGAACAAAACACAGCATCTGAAAGCATATAACTACTAAAACCGGAAAATATATCTTTTTCTTGAAACTGCCAGTATTGTATTATGCAAGGCTTTTAGGGTTTTTAGCAAGCTTTCTGTTTTATTATGAGGAAAACTTTCGGTATAAAAAGCTATCTCAAAGTTCTTTTAATAGATGTAAAGCGAACGTATTGGAAAGAACCGATACCAAGCTTTCATACTTGATTTATTTTGGAGCTACACAACGACATTAATATATGTTTAAGGCCCAAAGACGAACAGTGGAATGACGCTGAAACACAGAGTAATAGAGAGACTAATTGTATAAAAAAGTTGGGACTGAAACAATATTTGTTCCTTGTACTTTCTAAATATTTTACACTGGAAACAATAAGTAAATTTTCGTGTTTTTTTCTTGCTTAAAATACCACAGAGTCTTTTTTTACGCACTTGACTAAATGCAGCTGAGTAAAAAAAAAAAAAAAAAAAAAAAAAAAAAAAAAAAAAAAAAAAAAAAAAAAAAAAAAAAACACCTGGGCTTACCAGAATTCGAGTCGGCATCATTCTGCCTTTGACCGGCTTTACTCCTGCCAGGTCTTGGGAGATGGAGCTGCGGTAAGTATTTCTCTCGAAACTGCCGGTACTGTTTTTCGTATTCCTAGAAAAAAAATACTGGAAGGTAAGACAATGTTATAAAGACAAAATAAAACCAAGTTCAAATTCTTTTATCTAACAAATATGTAGAGTGCTAATACTAAATTCAATGATACTAGTGAGGAAGCCCGTTAAGTGACGGGGAAAAAATGTAGTGCATACTCCTTTATGAAGATCAAAGAAAGTTTCTTTTGTTCCATCAAAAATACGAAATTTCTTCCCCCCCCAAAAAAAAGGACTGTTCCCTTAAGTTAAAACCGATTCTACTGTCACGAGAAAAGCAGGGTAGGCTGACGGAAACTACGACCTTGGAAATACTCATTTATGAAGAGATACGACTTCCCTTACTTTTAATCGAACTCTTTATCCGTATGCGAGTAGAAAGGAGGGTCCGACTCGTGTCACCCACCCCTGCTGCCATCTACAATTTAGTTTAATGCTGACGGGACATAATTTATTCAAGGATTATCGATCGAGTCTAATCAGGGGGTGTGTCAAGGTCAATCGATCTGTTGTTGTTTGGCCACGTGCGAATGACATGAGGGGTGATTTACATAATCGATGGGGGAATTACTGATTCACGAGCGTGGGGAATTAAGAAACATTAAGGCTTCTTTAATCTTAGGTCTGTGGGATAAACGTTCATTAAGTCAGAGAGAAAAATTAATATTCTATTTTTAAATAGGGCTTCACGAAGGGGAGAATTAAGAAACATTAAGGCTTCTTTAATCTTTGGTCTGTGGGATAAACGTTCATTAAGTCAGAGAGAAAAATTAATATTCTATTTTTAAATAGGGCTTCACGAAGGGGAGAATTAAGAAACATTAAGGCTTCTTTAATCTTAGGTCTGAGGGATAAACGTTCTTTAGGTCAGAGAGAAAAACTAATATACTATTTTTAAATAGGGCTTCACGAAGGGGGAATTAAGAAACATTAAGGCTTCTTTAATCTTAGGTCTGAGGGATAAACGTTCTTTAGGTCAGAGAGAAAAATTAATATTCTATTTTTAAATAGGGCTTCATTGATCCATAGTGTCATGAATTATAAATGACATCACTTGTTATCTTAGAATTATGCGGGAGTCTAAAGAGATAGAAATTCTATTTTTAAATACGGCTTCACGGAGCTTTAAGTCGGAGAGGTAAATTCATATTCTAACGAAACCATAATAGTTTAGCTAGGAACATTTATGAGATGAAGAGATTAACGTAGGAAAGGGTTTCCTAGAAATTTGAAATGTGAAAGCACAGAGATGCCAAACAAAAGGAACACACAGAAATTACTTTTAGGGATTATTTGGGCGAAACGGTTTTAGACAGCTTATGGAATTATTTCGGCGAAACCGTTAGAGACGTTGATTTAAAAGATGATTTAAAAGATGATTTTTGAGTGTGGTCGTTATAATACACAAGTTCCATTGAACAGTGTTGTGAGGTCCCCTACCACAACCCCAAAGAGCCCCGATCGCCCTACCCCGATCCAAAGGGTTCCAATCCCCCTACCCAACCCCGAAGGAAGCCACCGGAACTCAAAGGTCCCCCCCAAGCTCCCAAAGAGCCCCAGCCCCCCAAACGCCCTCCTCAGACCCCCAAAGGCCCTCCCCTGGTCCTCAAAGGGCCCCGGACTCCCAAAGGGCCCCCCGGACCCCAGAGGCCCTCACCCGGTCCCCAAAGGTCCACCGGGCTTCCAAAGGACCCATCGGCCTTCAAGTGCTCCCCCCAGACCCCCAAAGGCCCTCCCTGTGCCCCAAAGGCCCTCCCCCGGTCCCCAAAGGTCCCCGGGCCCGAGAAAGCGTCGCGGGCCAGGAAAGCGCCGCAAGGGGATGCGCCGCAGGGGATTCGCCGCGGGTCGGGGGAAGCGCCGCAGGGATGCGCCGCAAGGATGCGCCGCGGGCCAGGAAAGCGCCACAGGATGCGCCGCAAAAAGTAAACTAAAAAGTAAAAATTTCGAAATGTTATCCCCCAAACGCCCTCCTCAGACCCCCAAAGGCCCTCCCCTGGTCCTCAAAGGTCCCCCAAGCTCCCAAAGGACCACCCGGCCCTCAAGGGACCCACAGACCCTCAAAGGCTCTCCCCGAGCCCCCGTCTTTCGTTGATGTGTGTTGTCTGAAACCTATGATTTGGGATGTGTAGTTTGCTACTTCAGACTTTTCTGAGCTAAGGTTTCCTAGTATTTCCTAGGTGAATGTTGTCTGAAACCAATAGTTTGGGATGAGTAGTTTGCTATTTCAGGCTTTTATGAGCTAGGTTTCTTAGCCTTTCGTTGGTGTGTGTTGACTGAAACTTGATGATTTGATGATTTGGGATATGTAGTTTGCTATTTTTGACTTTTCTGAGTTGGATTTCTTAGTCTTTCATAGGTGTGTGGTGTCTGAAACCTATGATTTGGGATGGGTGGATTGCTACTTTTGACTTTTCTGAGCTGGATTTCTTAGCCTTTCATAGGTATGTGTTGTCAGAAAATTATGATTTGGGATGTATAGTTTGCTATTTCAGGCTTTTCTGAGCTAAGGTTTTCTAGTATTTCGTAGGTGAATGTTGTCTGAAACCTATGATTTGGGATATGTAATTTGCTATTTCCGACTTTTCATAACCGGATTTCTTAGTCTTTCGTCGGTGTGTGGTGTCTGAAACCTATGATTTGGGATGTGTGGGTTGCTATTTTTTGACATTTCTGAGCTGGATTTCTTAGCCATTCGTAGGTGTGTGTTGACTGAAACCTATGATTTGGGATGGTTAATTTGCTATTTTTGACTTTTCTGAGCTGGATTTCTTAGCCATTCGTAGGTGTGTGTTGACTGAAACCTATGATTTGGGAGGTGTAGTTTGCTTTTTGGACTTTTCAGAGCTAGGATTCTTAGTCACTCATAGGTGTTTGTTGTCTGAAACTTCGAGTTTGGGATGAGTAGTTGGCTATTTCAGACTTTTCTGAGCTAAGGTTTCTTAGTATTTCATAGGTGAATGCTGTCTGAAACCTATAGTTTGGGATATGTAAATTACTATTTCGGGCTTTTCTGAGTTGGATTTCTTAGTCTTTCATAGGCGTGTGGTGTCTGAAACCTATGATTTGGGATGTGTAATTTGCTATTTTCGACTTTTCTGAGCTAGGTTTCTTAGCCTTTCATAGGTATGTGTTGTCAGAACATTATGATTTGGGATGTGTAGTTTGCTATTTCAGGCTTTTCTGAGCTAAGGTTTTCTAGTATTTCGTAGGTGAATGTTGTCTGAAACCAATAGTTTGGGATGAGTAGTTTGCTATTTTTGACTTTTCTGAGCTAGGTTTCTTAGTCTTTCGTTGGTGTGTGTTGACTGAAACCTATGATTTGGGATATGTAGTTTGCTATTTTTGACTTTTCTGAGCTGGATTTCTTAGTCTTTCATAGGTGTGTGTTGTCTGAAACCTATAGTTTGGGATGACTAGTTTGCTATTTTTGACTTTTCTGAGCTAGGTTTCTTAGCCGTTCATAGGTGAGTGTTGTCTGAAACCTATGATTTGGGATATGTAATTTGCTATTTTTGACTTTTCATAACCGGATTTCTTAGTCTTTCATAGGTGTGTGGTGTCTGAAACCTATGATTTGGGGTGTGTGGGTTGCTATTTTTTGACCTTTCTGAGCAGGATTTCTTAGCCATTCGTAGGTGTGTGTTGACTGAAACCTATGATTTGGGATGGTTAATTTGCTATTTTTGACTTTTCTGAGCTAGATTTCATAGCCTTTCATAGGTGTGTCCTTTCAGAAAATTATGATTTGGGAGATATAGTTTGCTTTTTGGACTTTTCAGAGCTAGGATTCTTAGTCACTCATAGGTGTTTGTTGTCTGAAACTTCGAGTTTGGGATGAGTACTTGGCTATTTCAGACTTTTCTGAGCTAAGGTTTCTTAGTATTTCGTAGGTGAATGCTGTCTGAAACTTATGATTTGGGATATGTAAATTACTATTTCGGGCTTTTCTGAGTTGGATTTCTTAGTCTTTCATAGGTGTGTGATGTCTGAAACCTATGATTTGGGATGTGTAGTTTGCTATTTCAGACTTTTCTGAGCTAGGGTTTCTTAGTATTTCGTAGGTGAATGCTGTCTGAAACTTATGATTTGGGATATGTAAATTACTATTTCGGGCTTTTCTGAGTTGGATTTCTTAGTCTTTCATAGGTGTGTGATGTCTGAAACCTATGATTTGGGATGTGTAGTTTGCTATTTTCGACTTTTCTGAGCTAGGTTTCTTAGCCTTTCTTAGGTATGTGTTGTCAGAAAATTATGATTTGGGATGTGTAGTTTGCTATTTCAGGCTTTTCTGAGCTAAGGTTTTCTAGTATTTCGTAGGTGAATGTTGTCTGAAACCAATAGTTTGGGATGAGTAGTTTGCTATTTTTGACTTTTCTGAGCTAGGTTTCTTAGTCTTTCGTTGGTGTGTGTTGACTGAAACCTATGATTTGGGATATGTAGTTTGCTATTTTTGACTTTTCTGAGTTGGATTTCTTAGTCTTTCATAGGTGTGTGGTGTCTGAAACCTATGATTTGGGATGTGTAGTTTGCTATTTTCGACTTTTCTGAGCTAGGTTTCTTAGCCTTTCATAGGTATGTGTTGTCAGAACATTATGATATGGGATGTGTAGTTTGCTATTTCAGGCTTTTCTGAGCTAAGGTTTTCTAGTATTTCGTAGGTGAATGTTGTCTGAAACCAATAGTTTGGGATGAGTAGTTTGCTATTTTTGACTTTTCTGAGCTAAGGTTTCTTAGTCTTTCATAGGTGAATGATGTCTGAAACCTATGATTTGGGATATGTAAATTACTATTTCGGGCTTTTCTGAGTGGGATTTCTTAGTCTTTCATAGGTGTGTGTTGTCTGAAACCTATGATTTGGGATGGGTGGATTGCTACTTTTGACTTTTCTGAGCTGAATTTCTTAGCCTTTCATAGGTGTTTGTTGTCTGAAACCTATAGTTTGGGATGACTAGTTTGCTATTTTTGACTTTTCTGAGCTAGGTTTCTTAGCCGTTCATAGGTGAGTGTTGTCTGAAACCTATGATTTGGGATATGTAAATTACTATTTCGGGCTTTTCTAAGCTAGATTTCTTAGTCTTTCGTTGGTGTGTGTTGTCTGAAACCTATGATTTGGGATGGATGGATTGCTACTTTTGACTTTTCTGAGCTGGATTTCTTAGCCTTTCATAGGTGTTTGTTGTCCGAAACCTATAGTTTGGGATGACTAGTTTGCTATTTTTGACTTTTCTGAGCTAGATTTCTTAGCCTTTCATAGGTGTGTCCTTTCAGAAAATTATGATTTGGGATATGTAAATTACTATTTCGGGCTTTTCTGAGTTGGATTTCTTAGTCTTTCATAGGTATGTGTTGTCTGAAACCTATGATTTGGGATGTGTGAGTTGCTATTTTTGACTTTTCCGAGCTGGATTTCTTAGCCGTTCATAGGTGAGTGCTGTCTGAAACTTATGATTTGGGATGGTTAATTTGCTATTTCCGGCTTTTATTAGCTAGGTTTCATAGCCTTTCATAGGTGTGTGTTGTCAGAAAATTACGATTTGGGATGTGTAGTTTGCTATTTGAACTTTTTAGAGCTAGGATTCTTAGTCCATCATAGGTGTTTGTTGTCTGAAACCAATAGTTTGGGATGACTAGTTTGCTATTTCAGGCTTTTCTGAGCTAGATTTCTTAGCCGTTCATAGGAGTGTGTTGTCTGAAACTTATGATTTGGGATATGTAAATTACGTTTTCGGGCTTTTCTGAGTTGGACACTTCTAAATTTTTCCGTAGAAGATAGGAAAAGTTATACTATGATTGTAATTATTTTCCATGAAGATAAAAAGTTTCACTTTAATTCTAAATTTTCTTAAATTCAATTCCGACCTTTCTCAAAGAGATGAAAAAATTAAAGTCCTGTTCCAAATATTTTCCCGGAAGAAGAAAAGTTCAACTTCGATTCTGAATTTTCTCAATGAAAATGAAATAAGTTACTGATCAAATCTATTTTCCCAAAATAATATAAAAATTTCCACTTCAGTTCAGATTTTTTTCTCAAAGAGATGAAGAAATTTAAAGTTCTGTTCCAAATTTTTCATAGAAGACAGGAAAAGTTATACTTTGATCGTGAATATTCGAGTTCTATTCTGAATTTTACCAAAGAACACAATTCAATTCTAATTTCCCCAATAAAAAATTTAAAGTTCAATTCTAAATTTTTCGGTGGAAGATAGAAAAAGCAATACCATACTTGTGAATATTTTCCCGGAAGATAAAAAGTTCTAGTTCAATTTAAAATTTTCGCAAGGAAGTGAAGAAAAGTTCAAGTTCTCTTCGGAATTTTACCAAAGAACAAAATTCAATTCTAATTTCTCCTGAGAAAATAAAATCTTCCACTTCAGTTCTTTATTTCACAAAGACATAAAGAAATTTAAAGTTCAATTCCAAATTTTTCGGTGGAAGATAGAAAAAGTAATACCATACTTGTGAATATTTTCATGGAAGATAAAAAGTTCTAGTTCAATTTAAAATTTTCTCAACGAAGTGAAGGAAAGTTCAAGTTCTCTTCTGAAGTTTACCAAAGAACACACTTCAATTCTAATTTCTCCAGAGAAAACAAAAATCTTCCACTTCAGTTCTTTATTTCACAAAGACATAAAGAAATTTAAAGTTCAATTCTAATTTTTTGGTGGAAGATAGAAAAAGTAATATCATACTTGTGAATATTTTCACGGAAGATAAAATGTTCTAGTTCAATTTAAAATTTTGTCAACGAAGTCAAGGAAAGTTCAAGTTCTCTTCTGAACTTTACCAAAGAACACACTTCAATTCTAATTTCTCCAGAGAAAACAAAAATCTTCCACTTCAGTTCTTTATTTCACAAAGACATAAAGAAATTTAAAGTTCAATTCTAAATTTTTCGGTGGGAGATAGAAAAATTAATACCATACTTGTGATTATTTTCACGGAAGATAAAAAGTTCTAGTTCAATTTAAAATTTTCTCAATGAAGTGAAGAAGAATTCAAGTTCTCTTCTGAATTTTACCAATGAACACAATTCAATTCTAATTTCACCAGAGAAAATAAAAATCTTCCACTTCAGTTCTTTATTTCACAAAAGACATAAAGAAATTTAAAGTTCAATTCTAAATTTTTCGGTGGAAGATAGAAAAAGTAATACCATACTTGTGAATATTTTCATGGAAGATAAAAAGTTCTAGTTCAATTTAAAATTTTCTCAACGAAGTGAAGAAAAGTTCAAGTTCTCTTCTGAACTTTACCAAAGAACACACTTCAATTCTAATTTCTCCAGAGAAAATAAAAATCTTCCACTTCAGTTCTTTATTTCACAAAAGACATAAAGAAATTTAAAGTTCTATTCTAAATTTTTAGATGGAAGATAGAAAAAGTAATACTATGACTGCGATTGTTTTCCATGAAGGTCAAAAGTTTCACTTTATTTATAATTTTTCTTAAATTCAGTTCTGATTTTTCTCAAAGAGATGAAAAATTTAAAGTTCAGTACCAAATTTTTCATAGAAGATAGAAAAAGTTATACATTGATTGTGAATATTCGACATGAAGATAAGGAGCATCACTTTAATTCTGAGTTTTCTCGAAGAAGTGCAAAATGTTCAAGTTCTCTTCTGAATTTTCTTAAAGAAGTGAAAAAAGTTAGCTCAGTTCTAAATTTTTCATAGAAGACATGTAAAGTTATACTTTGATCATGAATATTCGAGTTCTATTCTGAATTTTACCAAAGAACACATTTCTATTCTAATTTCCCCAATAAAAAATTTAAAGTTCAATTCTAATTTTTTCGGTGGAAGATAGAAAGAGTATGGTTAGGTTAGGTTAGACTAGATTAAGTTAGGTTAGGTTAGGTTAGCCTACGTACGCTTCACTTAGGTTAGCTTAGGTTAGGTGAGAGACATGCAAAAAGTTAGGTGTATGATTAGGTTAGGTTAGGTTAGATTAAGTTAGGTTAGGTTAAGTTAGGTTAGGCTAGGTTAGCCATACGTACGCGCGCGTACGTAGGCTACCTAACCTAGCTACCTAACCTAACCTAACCTAACTAACTACACTAACTTTGCATGTCTCACCTAACCTAACCTAAGTGAGCGTACTACCAACTAACCTACTTATCTATCTACCTCCACCGCACCAAAAAATTAGAATTGAACTTTAAATTTTTTATTGGGGAAATTAGAATAGAAATGTGTTCTTTGGTAAAATTCAGAATAGAACTCGAATATTCATGATCAAAGTATAACTTTACATGTCTTCTATGAAAAATTTAGAACTGAGCTAACTTTTTTCACTTCTTTAAGAAAATTCAGAAGAGAACTTGAACATTTTGCACTTCTTCGAGAAAACTCAGAATTAAAGTGATGCTCCTTATCTTCATGTCGAATATTCACAATCAATGTATAACTTTTTCTATCTTCTATGAAAAATTTGGTACTGAACTTTAAATTTTTCATCTCTTTGAGAAAAATCAGAACTGAATTTAAGAAAAATTATAAATAAAGTGAAACTTTTGACCTTCATGGAAAACAATCGCAGTCATAGTATTACTTTTTCTATCTTCCATCTAAAAATTTAGAATAGAACTTTAAATTTCTTTATGTCTTTTGTGAAATAAAGAACTGAAGTGGAAGATTTTTATTTTCTCTGGAGAAATTAGAATTGAAGTGTGTTCTTTGGTAAAGTTCAGAAGAGAACTTGAACTTTTCTTCACTTCGTTGAGAAAATTTTAAATTGAACTAGAACTTTTTATCTTCCATGAAAATATTCACAAGTATGGTATTACTTTTTCTATCTTCCACCGAAAAATTTAGAATTGAACTTTAAATTTCTTTATGTCTTTTGTGAAATAAAGAACTGAAGTGGAAGATTTTTATTTTCTCTGGTGAAATTAGAATTGAATTGTGTTCATTGGTAAAATTCAGAAGAGAACTTGAATTCTTCTTCACTTCATTGAGAAAATTTTAAATTGAACTAGAACTTTTTATCTTCCGTGAAAATAATCACAAGTATGGTATTAATTTTTCTATCTCCCACCGAAAAATTTAGAATTGAACTTTAAATTTCTTTATGTCTTTGTGAAATAAAGAACTGAAGTGGAAGATTTTTGTTTTCTCTGGAGAAATTAGAATTGAAGTGTGTTCTTTGGTAAAGTTCAGAAGAGAACTTGAACTTTCCTTGACTTCGTTGACAAAATTTTAAATTGAACTAGAACATTTTATCTTCCGTGAAAATATTCACAAGTATGATATTACTTTTTCTATCTTCCACCAAAAAATTAGAATTGAACTTTAAATTTCTTTATGTCTTTGTGAAATAAAGAACTGAAGTGGAAGATTTTTGTTTTCTCTGGAGAAATTAGAATTGAAGTGTGTTCTTTGGTAAACTTCAGAAGAGAACTTGAACTTTCCTTCACTTCGTTGAGAAAATTTTAAATTGAACTAGAACTTTTTATCTTCCATGAAAATATTCACAAGTATGGTATTACTTTTTCTATCTTCCACCGAAAAATTTGGAATTGAACTTTAAATTTCTTTATGTCTTTGTGAAATAAAGAACTGAAGTGGAAGATTTTATTTTCTCAGGAGAAATTAGAATTGAATTTTGTTCTTTGGTAAAATTCCGAAGAGAACTTGAACTTTTCTTCACTTCCTTGCGAAAATTTTAAATTGAACTAGAACTTTTTATCTTCCGGGAAAATATTCACAAGTATGGTATTGCTTTTTCTATCTTCCACCGAAAAATTTAGAATTGAACTTTAAATTTTTTATTGGGGAAATTAGAATTGAATTGTGTTCTTTGGTAAAATTCAGAATAGAACTCGAATATTCACGATCAAAGTATAACTTTTCCTGTCTTCTATGAAAAATTTGGAACAGAACTTTAAATTTCTTCATCTCTTTGAGAAAAAAATCTGAACTGAAGTGGAAATTTTTATATTATTTTGGGAAAGAAGATTTGATCAGTAACTTATTTAATTTTCATTGAGAAAATTCAGAATCGAAGTTGAACTTTTCTTCTTCCGGGAAAATATTTGGAACAGGACTTTAATTTTTTCATCTCTTTGAGAAAGGTCGGAATTGAATTTAAGAAAATTTAGAATTAAAGTGAAACTTTTTATCTTCATGGAAAATAATTACAATCATAGTATAACTTTTCCTATCTTCTACGGAAAAATTTAGAAGTGTCCAACTCAGAAAAGCCCGAAAACGTAATTTACATATCCCAAATCATAAGTTTCAGACAACACACTCCTATGAACGGCTAAGAAATCTAGCTCAGAAAAGCCTGAAATAGCAAACTAGTCATCCCAAACTATTGGTTTCAGACAACAAACACCTATGATGGACTAAGAATCCTAGCTCTAAAAAGTTCAAATAGCAAACTACACATCCCAAATCGTAATTTTCTGACAACACACACCTATGAAAGGCTATGAAACCTAGCTAATAAAAGCCGGAAATAGCAAATTAACCATCCCAAATCATAAGTTTCAGACAGCACTCACCTATGAACGGCTAAGAAATCCAGCTCGGAAAAGTCAAAAATAGCAACTCACACATCCCAAATCATAGGTTTCAGACAACACATACCTATGAAAGACTAAGAAATCCAACTCAGAAAAGCCCGAAATAGTAATTTACATATCCCAAATCATAATTTTCTGAAAGGACACACCTATGAAAGGCTAAGAAATCTAGCTCAGAAAAGTCAAAAATAGCAAACTAGTCATCCCAAACTATAGGTTTCGGACAACAAACACCTATGAAAGGCTAAGAAATCCAGCTCAGAAAAGTCAAAAGTAGCAATCCATCCATCCCAAATCATAGGTTTCAGACAACACACACCAACGAAAGACTAAGAAATCTAGCTTAGAAAAGCCCGAAATAGTAATTTACATATCCCAAATCATAGGTTTCAGACAACACTCACCTATGAACGGCTAAGAAACCTAGCTCAGAAAAGTCAAAAATAGCAAACTAGTCATCCCAAACTATAGGTTTCAGACAACAAACACCTATGAAAGGCTAAGAAATTCAGCTCAGAAAAGTCAAAAGTAGCAATCCACCCATCCCAAATCATAGGTTTCAGACAACACACACCTATGAAAGACTAAGAAATCCCACTCAGAAAAGCCCGAAATAGTAATTTACATATTCCCAAATCATAGGTTTCAGACATCATTCACCTATGAAAGACTAAGAAACCTTAGCTCAGAAAAGTCAAAAATAGCAAACTACTCATCCCAAACTATTGGTTTCAGACAACATTCACCTACGAAATACTAGAAAACCTTAGCTCAGAAAAGCCTGAAATAGCAAACTACACATCCCATATCATAATGTTCTGTCAACACATACCTATGAAAGGCTAAGAAACCTAGCTCAGAAAAGTCGAAAATAGCAAACTACACATCCCAAATCATAGGTTTCAGACACCACACACCTATGAAAGACTAAGAAATCCAACTCAGAAAAGTCAAAAATAGCAAACTACATATCCCAAATCATAGGTTTCAGTCAACACACACCAACGAAAGACTAAGAAACCTAGCTCAGAAAAGTCAAAAATAGCAAACTACTCATCCCAAACTATTGGTTTCAGACAACATTCACCTACGAAATACTAGAAAACCTTAGCTCAGAAAAGCCTGAAATAGCAAACTACACATCCCAAATCATAATTTTCTGACAACACATACCTAAGAAAGGCTAAGAAACCTAGCTCAGAAAAGTCGAAAATAGCAAACTACACATCCCAAATCATAGGTTTCAGACATCACACACCTATGAAAGACTAAGAAATCCAACTCAGAAAAGCCCGAAATAGTAATTTACATATCCCAAATCATAAGTTTCAGACAGCATTCACCTACGAAATACTAAGAAACCCTAGCTCAGAAAAGTCTGAAATAGCAAACTACACATCCCAAATCATAGGTTTCAGACATCACACACCTATGAAAGACTAAGAAATCCAACTCAGAAAAGCCCGAAATAGTAATTTACATATCCCAAATCATAAGTTTCAGACAGCATTCACCTACGAAATACTAAGAAACCTTAGCTCAGAAAAGTCTGAAATAGCCAAGTACTCATCCCAAACTCGAAGTTTCAGACAACAAACACCTATGAGTGACTAAGAATCCTAGCTCTGAAAAGTCCAAAAAGCAAACTATATCTCCCAAATCATAATTTTCTGAAAGGACACACCTATGAAAGGCTATGAAATCTAGCTCAGAAAAGTCAAAAATAGCAAATTAACCATCCCAAATCATAGGTTTCAGTCAACACACACCTACGAATGGCTAAGAAATCCTGCTCAGAAAGGTCAAAAAATAGCAACCCACACACCCCAAATCATAGGTTTCAGACACCACACACCTATGAAAGACTAAGAAATCCGGTTATGAAAAGTCAAAAATAGCAAATTACATATCCCAAATCATAGGTTTCAGACAACACTCACCTATGAACGGCTAAGAAACCTAGCTCAGAAAAGTCAAAAATAGCAAACTAGTCATCCCAAACTATAGGTTTCAGACAACACACACCTATGAAAGACTAAGAAATCCAGCTCAGAAAGGTCAAAAATAGCAAACTACATATCCCAAATCATAGGTTTCAGTCAACACACACCAACGAAAGACTAAGAAACCTAGCTCAGAAAAGTCAAAAATAGCAAACTACTCATCCCAAACTATTGGTTTCAGACAACATTCACCTACGAAATACTAGAAAACCTTAGCTCAGAAAAGCCTGAAATAGCAAACTACACATCCCATATCATAATGTTCTGACAACACATACCTATGAAAGGCTAAGAAACCTAGCTCAGAAAAGTCGAAAATAGCAAATTACACATCCCAAATCATAGGTTTCAGACACCACACGCCTATGAAAGAATAAGAAATCCAACTCGTAAAAGCCCGAAATAGTAATTTACATATCCCAAACTATAGGTTTCAGACAGCATTCACCTATGAAATACTAAGAAACCTTAGCTCAGAAAAGTCTGAAATAGCCAACTACTCATCCCAAACTCGAAGTTTCAGACAACAAACACCTATGAGTGACTAAGAATCCTAGCTCTGAAAAGTCCAAAAAGCAAACTACACCTCCCAAATCATAGGTTTCAGTCAACACACACCTACGAATGGCTAAGAAATCCAGCTCAGAAAAGTCAAAAATAGCAAATTAACCATCCCAAATCATAGGTTTCAGTCAACACACACCTACGAATGGCTAAGAAATCCAGCTCAGAAATGTCAAAAAATAGCAACCCACACATCCCAAATCATAGGTTTCAGACACCACACACCGACGAAAGACTAAGAAATCCGGTTATGAAAAGTCGGAAATAGCAAATTACATATCCCAAATCATAGGTTTCAGACAACATTCACCTACGAAATACTAGAAAACCTTAGCTCAGAAAAGCCTGAAATAGCAAACTATACATCCCAAATCATAATTTTCTGACAACACATACCTATGAAAGGCTAAGAAATCCAGCTCAGAAAAGTCAAAAGTAGCAATCCACCCATCCCAAATCATAGGTTTCAGACACCACACACCTATGAAAGACTAAGAAATCCAACTCAGAAAAGTCAAAAATAGCAAACTACATATCCCAAATCATAAGTTTCAGTCAACACACACCAACGAAAGGCTAAGAAACCTAGCTCATAAAAGCCTGAAATAGCAAACTACTCATCCCAAACTATTGGTTTCAGACAACATTCACCTAGGAAATACTAGGAAACCTTAGCTCAGAAAAGTCTGAAGTAGCAAACTACACATCCCAAATCATAGGTTTCAGACAACACACATCAACGAAAGACGGGGGCTCGGGGAGAGCCTTTGAGGGTCTGTGGGTCCCTTGAGGGCCGGGTGGTCCTTTGGGAGCTTGGGGGACCTTTGAGGACCAGGGGAGGGCCTTTGGGGGTCTGAGGAGGGCGTTTGGGGGATAACATTTCGAAATTTTTATTTTTTAGTTTACTTTTTGCGGCGCATCCTGTGGCGCTTTCCTGGCCCGCGGCGCATCCTTGCGGCGCATCCCTGCGGCGCTTCCCCCGACCCGCGGCGAATCCCCCTGCGGCGCATCCCCTTGCGGCGCTTTCCTGGCCCGCGACACTTTCTCGGGCCCGGGGACCTTTGGGGACCGGGGGAGGGCCTTTGGGGCACAGGGAGGGCCTTTGGGGGTCTGGGGGGAGCACGTGAGGGCCGATGGGTCCTTTGGAAGCCCGGTGGACCTTTGGGGGACCGGGTGAGGGCCTCTGGGGTCCGGGGGGCCCTTTGGGAGTCCGGGGGCCCTTTGAGGACCAGGGGAGGGCCTTTGGGGGTCTGAGGAGGGCGTTTGGGGGGCTGGGGCTCTTTGGGAGCTTGGGGGGGGGACCTTTGAGTACCGGTGGCTTCCTTCGGGGTTGGGTAGGGGGATTGGAACCCTTTGGATCGGGGTAGGGCGATCGGGGCTCTTTGGGGTTGTGGTAGGGGACCTCACAACACTGTTCAATGGAACTTGTGTATTATAACGACCACACTCAAAAATCATCTTTTAAATCATCTTTTAAATCAACGTCTCTAACGGTTTCGCCGAAATAATTCCATAACCTGTCTAAAACCGTTTCGCCCAAATAATCCCTAAAAGTAATTTCTGTGTGTTCCTTTTGTTTGGCATCTCTGTGCTTTCACATTTCAAATTTCTAGGAAACCCTTTCCTACGTTAATCTCTTCATCTCATAAATGTTCCTAGCTAAACTATTATGGTTTCGTTAGAATATCAATTTACCTCTCCGACTTAAAGCTCCGTGAAGCCGTATTTAAAAATAGAATTTCTATCTCTTTAGACTCCCGCATAATTCTAAGATAACAAGTGATGTCATTTATAATTCATGACACTATGGATCAATGAAGCCCTATTTAAAAATAGAATATTAATTTTTCTCTCTGACCTAAAGAACGTTTATCCCTCAGACCTAAGATTAAAGAAGCCTTAATGTTTCTTAATTCCCCCTTCGTGAAGCCCTATTTAAAAATAGAATATTAATTTTTCTCTCTGACCTAAAGAACGTTTATCCCTCAGACCTAAGATTAAAGAAGCCTTAATGTTTCTTAATTCTCCCCTTCGTGAAGCCCTATTTAAAAATAGAATATTAATTTTTCTCTCTGACTTAATGAACGTTTATCCCACAGACCAAAGATTAAAGAAGCCTTAATGTTTCTTAATTCTCCCCTTCGTGAAGCCCTATTTAAAAATAGAATATTAATTTTTCTCTCTGACTTAATGAACGTTTATCCCACAGACCTAAGATTAAAGAAGCCTTAATGTTTCTTAATTCCCCACGCTCGTGAATCAATAATTCCCCCATCGATTATGTAAATCACCCCTCATGTCATTCGCACGTGGCCAAACAACAACAGATCGATTGACCTTGACACACCCCCCCGATTAGACTCGATCGATAATCCTTGAATAAATTATGTCCCGTCAGCATTAAACTAAATTGTAGATGGCAGCAGGGGTGGGTGACACGAGTCGGACCCTCCTTTTTACTTATGCGCTCGTAAAATAGTCCACAAATCTTAACAAACGCATCTTTGACCCAAAAAAGAATATATTCTCAATATTTAACTTTTTCTTGTTGAAGAAAGCCTAAAGGTGGGCACGAACTCGTGACTCCGAGAGTGGGAATCAAATACTGTATCACCGGAGCTAGCTGGGCTTGTTGGTTGGCTGTATTACCTTTGGTGATTTATTCTATACTTACACGCGGGTTTATCATAAGCGGGTTTCCTCTAGAGTTACAGACAGTTACCGATTATCTAAAGTAAGGTTCGTTATACCAGTTGAAGATTTTTGCGTGAAGAGTGAGGGTCGAGGAAGGGGCACTCTCCCCCATGTAAAAAATATTTTCTGTCCGTTTTTAGTTTTGGTGCTGCTCCATACTTCCAGTAAAAAAAACTTGTTTCTTTTTTATTTAATAACTATTTAAGAACGATTTATGTGTCTTGACCGCAGAATATTTTATTTTTGGTCTTCAAAAATTATAAACTCAAAAAAATAAAATGATAACAAAAATAAATGAAAAAGTTAAGAAATATCCATTTCTACGTAAAAGAATTTTTTGCTTATGCATTTTATTGCTTTTAGGAGTAAAACGGTTTCTTTAATTTGTTTTAGATATCTTACTTTACTTTTTTAGTTTTGGATAAATATTGCAATGAAATCGTATCCTTTATCCTTCATGCTCAGGAATCAGGCTTCGTGCCAACCACTCTGGTTTTTAATATATATATATATATATATATATATATATATATATATATATATATATATATATATATATATATATTATATATATATATATATATATATATATATATATATATATATATATATATATATATATAAACTTTATTTGTTTTTAATAATACTGGTAATGGCAATGGTAATGGTAAAAAATACCACTACCAGGGCACTGCCTTTTAAAATTGTGTTTGGCGATAGCTTCAGATACGATCTTCTTTAATCCTATTTGGTCTATACAGATGAAATTAAATAAAGTGTATAAAAATTATTCTATTCTGAAACTAATTGAGCAGCTTAAAAATATGAGGAAAAAGTAATTAAACCAATATCCCTACTTCTGTAAGTTATTTTCAGTAAAGAGGGCTAACCACAGGGAACTTACGTAGTTAATGCAAGAGTATAGTAAAAATCAGGAAGTTCTCCTGAAGGGGCCCTTTCCAGTTTCTAACAAAAAGTATTACATCTTCCTCTTGGTAAATAAAAGCTAGGGTAAGGCAAATTCATCATAATTCTGACTGCTGGTGTTGCATGACATATCCTAAAACAGATGAAAGTGATAGCTGACTTGGCCATCAATCAGGATCAATTGCAGTTATCTGTGATAACACACAGGGAAAAGGAGCATAAGTAACCGCTGTGTATTTGCTTTGACTTTAGGATTGCCTAATCAAAAAAAAAAAAAAAAAAAAAAAAAAAAAAAAAAAAAAAAAAAAAAAAAAAAAAAAAAATTGCGAGAAGTTGAATTATTCAAAGTATTTTACAAATAATATTTCAATTTTTTTTTATTGCAATAAGTGACAAATGCCCTTCTTAACCCAAGGATACACTTTTTAACTCTAAGGAGATTGAATTTGGTAGTGGGTTGTATCCCTTGCTAACTTACCCGGTGTGGGTCACTAGGTTGTGAAAATAAGTCCAGCCCCCGTCTGTATACTCCTGCAGTAATTTCCCTAAGTGCTCCTCAAAGTGTCGGATAGGCAGATCTCCGAACACATTGACTACACCCAATTCAAAGTGTGCTAACGCAGTGGGCGCACTGAAGGCCTGGGGAACCATCCGCTAATTTAAGTCCGAGAAAATATCATCAAATTGTTGGACCGAAAAAGATCAAACGGTTCTACGGCGTTCCTGGTAAGTAACGTGCCAACGAAACTGGTTACCTTGGTGATAAATCAGAAAGCCACTATTACGTCCTTTGCAGTGAACCTGCTCAAAGAAAGCCTAAGGATAGGGACCTGGAACGCATGCTGCAGCTCAACTGTAATTAAATGAGTTGTGGCCCAATAATTTACGGCTTACATTCATTGTTTGTTTATCAGGGTTACCACCGGTACTGATCCATCACCATATTTTTTGATTTTACAGGTAATCCAGTAGTACTATTGAAATTCAACTTATTCACTATTAAAAAAATTGGGAATAAAATAAGGATCTTGAATTTAAACATGTTTGTGCATCAAAAATTGAAATTTTAATTTGGATTTGTAAATCCAATATTCTTGTTTTTAAACAATTTGGAAATTAATTATTGATTGGGGAATTCCAATAAGGCCTTAGATATTCAATTCCGACGATCTTCAGCTATTGAAATTGCCGTTTTTGGTGACAAACATCTAAACAATTTTTATTCAATTTCAAACACTTTCAAGAGGTCGCCGATCTCAATCAAAGTGATTAAATTTGAATTTATCAGTCCACTTGGACGTCAAACAGAGGACTTCCATGATATTCTAATTGAACTTCTTTGATCACTGATCAGAGCAGAATAAACTTTTACATTCTGAAAAACTAATGGAGAAGTAAACCTACTCGTCAAATTTTCATTAATTTCTTTTTTGTCAAGAGATGCAAGATCCTAGCGTGTTAATTACCTACAAAATGGGCTTATAAACAATTTGTATATACCTGATTTTTATAATCTGTAACCATGCATTAGACCTAAGCGTGTGTTATGCAGACACAACAAGACAAGAAACAATAGCACATTCTCTTTAAAGGAATCGCAAGGTCACATCATGTGAATAAGGTGACCTTGTGAATTGACTCATGTGAATTGCGGTCACCTCATTTTTTCCCCAGAGCCATCTCATATGGAACTGATGGTCATAAAATTTTTAAAGGGGGCGTATACAATTGAAACTTCAATGTTCTAGTGCCATTTTAAGAATCGAAAGGGATTGGGGGCAAACAACCCCCCTCTCTTGCCTTTTTTTGCTATTCGATCCTAAACTAACATCCATAGACATCCGAATAAAATTTTGAGATAGCCAAATTATTCAAAATAGTCGAAAAGTTTAATAAATATCCCTCTGGAGATGACCAGACACCCCAAAACCCTGGGACAGGGGCTGTAAACAATGGAAATTGGCAATTGTTTAGCATATGTTTTATAACAAAAAAAGGGATCTTGAGCTATATATAAGGAATGGCTAAGGGTATTACATTGAAACTTGCAGGGAATGTTAATTAAATTAAAAGACACATCGCGAATCTATTTTTGTCAAAATGACGTTTCTGCGATATCTTAGGAACGGTTAAAGGTATTAGGTTGTAATTTTCAGAGAGGTATTAAGTAAAAACTTACAGGGAATGCTGAACTAAACCAAACACTATGTGTATCCAGGTTGCCAAAAGGAGGTATCTGTTATATGTCAGGAACAACTAAAGACACTGATTTGAAACTTTCAGGAGACGTTAAACAAAAAGAATTGTACATCCAGTTTCTCAAAATGGGATATGATATCTGCACTATCTCAGGAACATCTAATAGTATTAGTTGAGAATTTCAGATAATGCCGACGGGGATAATGAATTAATTAAAAGACGCTGTGTGTTTTCAGGTTCTCGAAATGGCGTCTCTGCAATAATTCTGGAACGGATATGTGTATTACGTTGAAACTCTAAAGGAATGATAGCGTTGTTTTAAATCAGAAGACACTCTTTGCATCCAGGTTGACAAAAGGATGTATCCATAAGATCCTAGGAACCGCTAGGGGTATTTAGTAGAAACGTTAAGGGAAGGTTGAGGGGAATGTTAAATTAAACCATAGAGCCCTATAAGAATCCAAGTTGTAAAAAGGGCTCTCAGGAAAGGTACTAACTTGAAACTTCAATGGAATGCTGAGAGGACTAAATCCTAATCTTAAAGGCGCTATGTGCATCCAGATTTACATAAAACTGAAGTTTGTCAGTGAGCCGTCGTAGCAATAAGGTCAAAGGAGGCCGAATAATTTGCAAAAAGGGCATGGATTTGAATCCAGCCAATAGCAAATTAATCAAAAGAAAAATACCATTATTTGGTGATTTATGGTAATATTTATATTGTTAGAACTAACCTATCCACTTATGAGTAAAAACTATTTGGTGGCTTTGTAGGCTATGTGGCACCAATTGGGGGGGGGGGGTATTTCCCCTAGATATTTTTTCCGTTTCGAAAACTACCTTTTTTGGTTTTTTCATTGAAAAACTCCCTTTTTGGTGCTTTGATGAAAAAATACGAAAGAAAAAAAATGGTTTATGCGGCATAAGAGGCTTATGAGGCTTTTATGCAGCGGTGGCTTTTCTTCTAAGGAATCCTAAAGACATCCTTCGGTGGCTTTGCTTCTAAGGAATCCTAAAGCCATCCTTTGGTGGCTCTGCTTATAAGAAATCCTAAAGCAATCCTTCGGGGGCTTTGCTTCTAAGGAATCCTAAAGCCATCCTTCGGTGGCTTTGCTTCTAAGGAATCCTAAAGCCATCCTTTGGTGGCTCTGCTTATAAGAAATCCTAAAGCAATCCTTCGGGGGCTTTGCTTCTAAGGAATCCTAAAGCCATCCTTCGGTGGCTTTGCTTCTAAGGAATCCTAAAATTCATAGATATGGCTTAAGGTTCTACTTAAACATCAGGAATTGCATTTTAAGAACTAAAACCAGAGAAAAAGAAACTGATAACTGAAAATTAAGGTAAAATGTTGCTTTGTCAAAGTTTCAATAGGTATTATAGACCTGTGAAGTAGACAAATTTCTAAGACTTAGAAATCAGCAGAGGGTTAACACGGGAGTTTGGCAATACCTTCCAAAAGTGTGTTTTTGACCCTGGATTCATTACTGTAAGTTTCATTTTCCGGTACTGTTCTATTAACTAGGCTCTTTTATATAGTGCTAGTTTTGTTAATGCTAATGAAATAAAATTAAATAGGATAAATATATAATAGTTTAGAAACAAATTTGGGCTATATATTTGCACATTAGGGTAGGGGTGGGGGGGGGGGGGGGGTTGGGGGCAAAGCATACCATATATTAAATACCTTACCTTACCTAGGTACCTCCCCCCCTAAACCCCAAAAAACAACAATTTAAATACAGTTCTTGCCTTTGTTTATATCGCAGAAGGCATTGTAAACCTGTTTTCATCAGGCGTCTCGATCTATTTCGTGACTGGCATGCAATGCCGTATTCAAAAGAGCCGGTTAATAGAACAGTACCCATTTTCCTAGCCTAACCCCTTTCCAAGATAGCAAAAAGTAGCTAAACTGGAAGTTTACCCTACTTTCTACTATAGCCGAGAGTCCCTCATCTAGAATTTTACCCATTTTTCCAAATTATTAAAAACCTCATAGTCAGGATTCAGCAGAATTTTGGGCTAAAACAGACTCTGACTCTCCTTGGCCTTGGAAGGGTAGTGTCGTGAAGAAGGGTGCAATATTAATGCAGTTCAAGATCTTTTACCTTATTCATGTAGGAAAAATCTGGATCTTGCAATCCATCTGTCAGTTTTACCATGCTGTCCATAGGCATGGTTAATCTTCCCTTGGAATAACTTCTCTTAATCCCTAGTCCAAGTTGGACATCTGGGCTATCTCGACCTGGTGAAAAAACGCGAGATGTACTTGGTCCTGACTCAACAGGAAGTAACCTTCTTATTTCTGGCAAGCGCTCCTGGGGTGTGATGGGTCTAACAGCTTTCCGAGAACCGTCAATTAGAGAGCCATAAGGTGGGCTCTCTGGACACCCCTGTGATTGCTCAGGTTGAGTAAATCTTTGTGTAAAACTAGCTAATGCCTGAATATGTTCCTGGGATACAGGGGGTGAAAAGCTTTTCACTTCAGCTTTTGTTGTAATTTTGCGAACATTTTTCACTGAAAAATCTATGGGCTCACTCTGGCACCTAATTAATTTATTGCTCTCTGGCGAGTTTTGAGAACTGCTCGGTCTTTCTATTTTAACTTCAGAATACAATTTCGGCAGATATTCATCTTTCCGTTCTGGCAGTGGTGGGCAACTCTCTTTACCATGCTTACTAACTGTCGCGACGTATGCACTTTGCAATCCACTTAAAATACCATCCACTTTTTTCCAAACAGATTCACTATCCTCCATTTCTACGACAAATCAACACATTCTACTTTGAATCGCAGCGAGTGACCCTCAGACTGAACTTGCTTGAACTAGGAAGGTGTAATGTGATGACGAAATAAACCCAACCCTTCCAAACAGCTGGTCTAATTTTAGATTGCTTTGTTACTTAATTACATAGGTGAATGCTGTAAAAAGGGGAGGCGATTTACAAGGAAAGAATTTGATGAAGGGGTTATTTTTACTTATGGGTTTAACATCCGGGGGTCATAATGATCCAAATGTACATGCCTGCCATTTAGCTGAACTGGATTCCATATCATATTTAATTTTGCAGCTGGCTCGGATATTATGGTGTTCTTTGTTCTATGGCATATGCTTTGGATATCTTTGTTCTGTGGCAATCTTGGGTAGCTACAGGTTTCAGCAGTTAATTTCGAATAATCCTTCACAAGGGGGTTATAGATATATCCATTAGTATTTCAGTATTTACAAATAATTATTTACTTAAATATTTACATGAATATTTAATTAAAATATACATACACCGTAGATTTCAACTTGAATGTTTTTCTTGAAGATTTTCAACTTGAAGATTTCGATACTTGAATGTTTTCTTATGCGATCTCTCATATTCTCTGTTTATTTTGCCGATTTGGAAATTGTCCCTTAACTAAGAGTTAAAGAACCGAAGTTTACATATACAAGACCAAGGACGTTATTTGCTATGGGGCAAGGGGGGGCAACTGCCCCCCAGACCCCATTTTCCGGTTTCGAAAAATGAGTTAAAAAATCTAAAGTGTTTACTAACTTCTTTAAAAAAGAATCCATATAAACATTTGCTATTTTCAACGGCTCACTAATTTTAAATCTCATGATTATCTCAAGGTTTTCAAAAATCTTGTTAAAACTAAGATAGGCCTACATAATTCAAGTATCCACAGAAACAGATCAGTTTTCTTTAGAAAACTTTTATCTTTATGGCCCTATATGGCTCAAATTTCCTTTTTTGCTGTCATTTTCATTTGACACGGGAAAATTGGTCCAGCATTGCCCCTTCCCCCATGATTTGGCAAAATTGCGCCACTACAAAACCATTATTTTGTATATATCTTGTCTCAGCAATCAATTAGTAGTAACTGTTGCGGCTAAAACCCCAGCCGGCAGTATTGCTGAAAGTACCAACCACTTTTTGAAGCGTCACGTCTTTTTTTTTATCAATCTACTGTCCCCCCCCATATTTTTCTCTGGTACCCTCATTCCTTATTTTTCTCGGTTTTTCACTCTTTAAAAAAATTGTCAGTTTGGTCAATTATTTGCGTCCTTGTCACATCCCTCCCCCCAAGATTTTGCTTGTTGGTGCCCATGTCACATTGCTCCCTCCCAGATTTTGCTCTAGATCCACACTGGTTCACACTCATAGGAATGGCTCCTCTTCCCCAGTCCCCATTATTCTGGACATGGCTTAGAATAGGCAGGCCTGTATCTACTTGTAAATAAATAAAAAAAAGTTTTTTTTTTAACTGAAAGTAAGGAGCGACATTAAAACTTAAACGAACAGAAATTATTCCGTAAATAAGGGGCTGTCCCCTCCTCAACGCCTTGCTCTTTATACTAAAGTTTTTTATTGTTTTAAAAAATAGAGTTGTGAGAAAGAGTCAAACTTTAGCGTAAAGCGCGAGGCGTTGAGGAGGGAACAGCCCCTTTCATATACGGAATGATTTCTGTTCGTTTTAAGTTTTAATGTCACTCCTTACTTTCAGTTAAGAAAAACTTGTTTTTTTATTTAATTTCTGAACGTATTTGAATTAATGTAGGTTTTGATTTTGGCTCACCGTACATGACTAATTAAAACGAAATTTGTTTATTAATTCTACTTTTTTTTGGCTATATGGCTTTCTTGAAAGTTTGATCGGACGATTATGAGAAAAAAGGGGTGGAGGAGGGGGCCTAGTTGCTCTCCAATTTTTTGGCTACTTAAAAAGGGCACTAGAGCTTTTAATTTTACTTACGAACGTTTTTATTGGTAATGAATATGCGTAACTTACAAATTAACTTACGTAACCAACTTCAATGCTCGTATATTTTTATTGCGTATATTAGGGAGTTTGCCCCTAGTCATCACTTCGCTCTTTACGCTAGAGTTTGAATTTTGTTCCAATTCTTTAAGAATGACTCCTTAATCATAAAGGTCGTTTAATTAGAATAAATGGCTCTTATAAAAGTAATAAGAAAACTTTAGCATAAAGAGCGAGGTATTGACTTGGGGGCGAACCCCCCATATACCCAATAAGATTAAAATGTTGAGGAGGGGGCAATCCCCACATATACATAATACTTTCTGTTTGTTTTAACTTTTAATAATGTTTCTTACTTTCAATTGAAGAATTTGTTTTTTCATTTAATTTGTGATCGTTCTTTAAATAATGCCAGGAAATCTGGCTCCACCTCCACAGAAAGATTTCAATATCAGTGATAATTTACCCCATACAAATACCTTTAACATGTCCACGCGTAAAAATGAGTCTGCAAAATGAAAGCAAGACACATAAAAAGAATTTCACATTGGAATTCTGGCAAATTCCCCCGGTGTAAAATTTTCCGTGAAAAGTTTCCTCCCTGGAAACTTCCCTCCCTATGAAAAATCTTCCTTGCGGGAAAAAAACAGCAGAAAATTTGCCCCCCTCCCCCCCAAAAAAATGTATGCATAGTTCCCAATAACCAATACTATACGTATACAATTGGAAATTTTATAACTTTAAGACCTTTCCATAAGGGCTCTAGGGGGAAATTATTACCTTCAAAGGTACATTTTTGGATTTTTCAACTATGTTGAGCAGAATGGCTATCTCAAAATTTTGATCAGCCGAAATTGGGAAAAAAGGGACGTGGGAGGGGGCTTAGTTGCACTCCAGCATTTTTAGTCACTTAAAGGAGCACTATAACTTTTAATTTCCGTTCGAATGAGCCCTCTCTTGATATTCTAGGACCACTGGGTTGGTACGATGAACCCTGAAAAAAAAAAATAAACACATATCCGTGATCTTTCTTCTGGCCAAAAATATAAAGTTGCACATTTTTGCAGATATGAGCTTGAAACCTACGTAATAGGGTTTTCTGATACGCTGACTCTGACGGTGTGATTTTCATTAAGATTCTTTCACTTGTAGGGGGTGTTTCCCCCCTCTTTCAAAAATCAGGTAAATTTTCTCAGGCTAGTAGCCTTTAATGAGTAATACTAAACTTAATGAAATTTATATATTTAGAATCAGCATTATAAGCCCATTCTTTTGATACATTTATTGACATACATATTCCGTTTTTTAAAGTTTCGATTACTATTGAGCCGTATCAATGTTTTTTTTTGTTCTTTATTACGTATATGTTACTACGTATATGAGGGGGTTCTCCCCCTAGTCAATACTTTGCTCTTTACGTTAAAGCTCAAATTCTGTCTGAATCACAAACCCCTGAATCACAAAGGCCGTTTGATTGGAATAGATAGGTCTATTGAAAGTACTAAAAAAAAACTGTAACGTAAAGAGCGAGGTATTGACTTGGGGGCAACCCTCTCATATAAGTAATAATTTCTATTCGTTTTAAGTTTTAATGTTTGCTTCTTACTTTAAGTTGAAAAAACTTGTTTTTTTAAATTTAATTTCCGATCGTTTTTTAAATAATGCTGGGAAATCCGGCGCTCCCTTCATAGAAATGTCCTTACCCCAAGGAAACGCCCTCCACGAGAAGATCCTCCCACGTAATCCCGTCCTTCAACCCTCCTCGCCAGTAGAATGCTAATAATGAATTTGCGTAGACATATAGCAATTTGAAATATCATATGGATTTTGCGTAGACATATAGCATACAAGTTTTATTTTTTTAGGTTAAATCCGTGGTCATTCATCTGTAAGTTGATTAGTAGGTTTTTTTTTTTTAAAACTTGGCTAATAGGTTTTTAAACCTATTACTACGAACGCTACATGCATTCCATTTTTGGAACTAGGAGCGAGATTGTGTGATGCTATCAGACTGGTTTCGTTTCATGGGATTCATTAATAGAAGGACTAATGTTTTTGAAAAGGGTAATTACTTCTTTAGTTTACGAGATTTGCGAATTTTTTGCGAAAAGGTATTTGCGTAAAGGTATTGCGATGGTTAAGAATGCCTCACAGGTAATTAAAGAATGAGAAATGGGATGCTATAATTAGAATGGTTTTAAGTTGAAAATTGTGACGTAAAAATAACTCAGTTATTTGCTTGCGTGTATAGGAATTCCCATGTTATTTGCTTGCCTGTATTTTGTGTTAAATAAGTAGTTTTGTATCTTTTAAAAGAGCTTTAAGGGGTTTGAGAGACTCAGTTGCCTGATTCCGTGTGGTTTTTCTTTACTTAGTGCTCATTAAAAACGAAATTTTTGTGTTAAATAAGTAGTTTTTGTATCTTTTAAAAGAGCTTTAAGGGGTTTGAGAGACTCAGTTGCCTAATTCCGTGTGGTTTTTCTTTACTTAGTGCTCATTAAAAACAAATTTTTGTGTTAAATAAGTAGTTTCTGTATCTTTTAAAAGAGCTTTACGGGGATTGAGAGACTCAGTTGCCGGATTCCGTGTGATTGTTCTTTACTTAGTGCTCATTAAAAACGAAATTTTTGTGTTAAATAAGTAGTTTTTGTATCTTTTAAAAGAGCTTTACAGGGTTTACGAGACTCAGTTGCCTAATTCCGTGTGGTTTTTCTTTACTTGGTGGTCATTAAAAACGAAATTTTTGTGTTAAATCAGTAGTTTTTGTATCTTTTAAAAGAGCTTTAAGGGGTTTGAGAGACTCAGTTGCCTGATTCCGTGTGGTTTTTCTTTACTTAGTGCTCATTAAAAACGAAATTTTTGTGTTAAATAAGTAGTTTTTGTATCTTTTTAAAAGAGCTTTACGGGGATTGAGAGACTCAGTTGCCGGATTCCATGTGGCTTTTCTTTACTTGGTGGTCATTAAAAACGAAATTTTTGTGTTAAATAAGTAGTTTTTGTATCTTTTAAAAGAGCTTTACAGAGTTTGAGAGACTCAGTTGCCTAATTCCGTGTGGTTTTTCTTTACTTGGTGGTCATTAAAAACGAAATTTTTGTGTTAAATAAGTAGTTTTTGTATCTTTTAAAAGAGCTTTACGGGGATTGAGAGACTCAGTTGCCGGATTCCATGTGGTTTTCATTTACTTGGTGGTCATTAAAAACGAAATTTTTGTGTTAAATAAGTAGTTTTTGTATCTTTTTAAAAAAGCTTTACGGGGATTGAGAGACTCAGTTGCCGGATTCCATGTGGTTTTCCTTTACTTGGTGGTCATTAAAAACGAAATTTTTGTGTTAAATAAGTAGTTTTTGTATCTTTTTAAAAGAGCTTTACGGGGATTGAGAGACTCAGTTGCCGGATTCCATGTGGTTTTCCTTTACTTGGTGGTCATTAGAAACGAAATTTTTGTGTTAAATAAGTAGTTTTTGTATCTTTTTAAAAGAGCTTTACGGGGATTGAGAGACTCAGTTGCCGGATTCCATGTGGTTTTCCTTTACTTGGTGGTCACTAAAAACGAAATTTTTGTGTTAAATAAGTAGTTTTTGTATCTTTTTAAAAGAGCTTTACAGGGTTTGAGAGACTCAGTTGCCTAATTCCGTGTGGTTTTTCTTCACTTGGTGGTCATTAAAAACGAAATTTTTGTGTTAAATAAGTAGTTTTTGTATCTTTTAAAAGAGCTTTACGGGGATTGAGAGACTCAGTTGCCGGATTCCATGTGGTTTTCCTTTACTTGGTGGTCATTAAAAACGAAATTTTTGTGTTAAATAAGTAGTTTTTGTATCTTTTAAAAGAGCTTTACAGGGTTTGAGAGACTCAGTTGCCTAATTCCGTGTGGTTTTTCTTTACTTTGTGGTCATAAAAAACGAAATTTTTGTGTTAAATAAGTAGTTTTTGTATCTTTTAAAAGAGCTTTACAGGGTTTGAGAGACTCAGTTCCCTAATTCCGTGTGGTTTTTCTTTACTTGGTGGTCATTAAAAACGAAATTTTTGTGTTAAATAAGTAGTTTTTGTATCTTTTAAAAGAGCTTTACGGGGATTGAGAGACTCAGTTGCCGGATTCCATGTGGTTTTCCTTCACTTGGTGGTCATTAAAAACGAAATTTTTGTGTTAAATAAGTAGTTTTGTATCTTTTAAAAGAGCTTTACGGGGATTGAGAGACTCAGTTGCCGGATTCCATGTGGTTTTCCTTTACTTGGTGGTCATTAAAAACGAAATTTTTGTGTTAAATAAGTAGTTTTTGTATCTTTTTAAAAGAGCTTTACAGGGTTTGAGAGACTCAGTTGCCTAATTCCGTGTGGTTTTTCTTTACTTGGTGGTCATTAAAAACGAAATTTTTGTGTTAAATAAGTAGTTTTTGTATCTTTTAAAAGAGCTTTACGGGGATTGAGAGACACAGTTGCCGGATTCCATGTGGTTTTCCTTTACTTGGTGGTCATTAAAAACGAAATTTTTGTGTTAAATAAGTAGTTTTTGTATCTTTTAAAAGAGCTTTACAGGGTTTGAGAGACTCAGTTGCCTAATTCCGTGTGGTTTTTCTTTACTTGGTGGTCATTAAAAACGAAATTTTTGTGTTAAATAAGTAGTTTTTGTATCTTTTAAAAGAGCTTTACAGGGTTTGAGAGACTCAGTTGCCTAATTCCGTGTGGTTTTTCTTTACTTGGTGGTCATTAAAAACGAAATTTTTGTATTAAATAAGTAGTTTTTGTATCTTTTAAAAGAGCTTTACGGGGATTGAGAGACTCAGTTGCCGGATTCCATGTGGTTTTCCTTTACTTGGTGGTCATTAAAAACGAAATTTTTGTGTTAAATAAGTAGTTTTTGTATCTTTTAAAAGAGCTTTACAGGGTTTGAGAGACTCAGTTGCCTAATTCCGTGTGGTTTTTCTTTACTTGGTGGTCATTAAAAACGAAATTTTTGTGTTAAATAAGTAGTTTTTGTATCTTTTAAAAGAGCTTTACGGGGATTGAGAGACTCAGTTGCCGGATTCCGTGTGATTGTTCTTTACTTAGTGCTCATTAAAAACGAAATTTTTGTGTTAAATAAGTAGTTTTTGTATCTTTTAAAAGAGCTTTACAGGGTTTACGAGACTCAGTTGCCTAATTCCGTGTGGTTTTTCTTTACTTGGTGGTCATTAAAAACGAAATTTTTGTGTTAAATCAGTAGTTTTTGTATCTTTTAAAAGAGCTTTAAGGGGTTTGAGAGACTCAGTTGCCTGATTCCGTGTGGTTTTCCTTTACTTGGTGGTCATTAAAAACGAAATTTTTGTGTTAAATCAGTAGTTTTTGTAGCTTTTAAAAGAGCTTTAAGGGGTTTGAGAGACTCAGTTGCCTGATTCCGTGTGGTTTTTCTTTACTTAGTGCTCATTAAAAACGAAATTTTGTGTTAAATAAGTAGTTTTTGTATCTTTTTAAAAGAGCTTTACGGGGATTGAGAGACTCAGTTGCCGGATTCCATGTGGCTTTTCTTTACTTGGTGGTCATTAAAAACGAAATTTTTGTGTTAAATAAGTAGTTTTTGTATCTTTTAAAAGAGCTTTACAGAGTTTGAGAGACTCAGTTGCCTAATTCCGTGTGGTTTTTCTTTACTTGGTGGTCATTAAAAACGAAATTTTTGTGTTAAATAAGTAGTTTTTGTATCTTTTAAAAGAGCTTTACGGGGATTGAGAGACTCAGTTGCCGGATTCCATGTGGTTTTCCTTTACTTGGTGGTCATTAAAAACGAAATTTTTGTGTTAAATAAGTAGTTTTTGTATCTTTTTAAAAGAGCTTTACGGGGATTGAGAGACTCAGTTGCCGGATTCCATGTGGTTTTCCTTTACTTGGTGGTCATTAAAAACGAAATTTTTGTGTTAAATAAGTAGTTTTTGTATCTTTTTAAAAGAGCTTTACGGGGATTGAGAGACTCAGTTGCCGGATTCCATGTGGTTTTCCTTTACTTGGTGGTCATTAAAAACGAAATTTTTGTGTTAAATAAGTGGTTTTTGTATCTTTTTAAAAGAGCTTTACGGGGATTAAGAGACTCAGTTGCCGGATTCCATGTGGTTATCCTTTACTTGGTGGTCATTAAAAACGAAATTTTTGTGTTAAATAAGTAGTTTTTGTATCTTTTTAAAAGAGCTTTACAGGGTTTGAGAGACTCAGTTGCCTAATTCCGTGTGGTTTTTCTTCACTTGGTGGTCATTAAAAACGAAATTTTTGTGTTAAATAAGTAGTTTTTGTATCTTTTAAAAGAGCTTTACAGGGTTTTAGAGACTCAGTTGCCTAATTCCGTGTGGTTTTTCTTTACTTGGTGGTCATTAAAAACAAAATTTTTGTGTTAAATAAGTAGTTTTTGTATCTTTTAAAAGAGCTTTACAGGGTTTGAGAGACTCAGTTCCCTAATTCCGTGTGGTTTTTCTTTACTTGGTGGTCATTAAAAACGAAATTTTTGTGTTAAATAAGTAGTTTTTGTATCTTTTAAAAGAGCTTTACGGGGATTGAGGGACTCAGTTGCCGGATTCCATGTGGTTTTCCTTCACTTGGTGGTCATTAAAAACGAAATTTTTCTGTTAAATAAGTAGTTTTGTATCTTTTTAAAAGAGCTTTACGGGGATTGAGAGACTCAGTTGCCTAATTCCATGTGGTTTTTCTTTACTTGGTGGTCATTAAAAACGAAATTTTTGTGCTAAATAAGTAGTTTTTGTATCTTTTAAAAGAGCCTTACAGGGTTAGAGAGACTCAGTTGCCTAATTCCGTGTGGTTTTTCTTTACTTGGTGGTCATTAAAAACGAAATTTTTGCGTTAAATAAGTAGTTTTTGTATCTTTTAAAAGAGCTTTACGGGGATTGAGAGACTCAGTTGCCGGATTCCATGTGGTTTTCCTTTACTTGGTGGGCATTAAAAACGAAATTTTTGTGTTAAATAAGTAGTTTTTGTATCTTTTAAAAGAGCTTTACAGGGTTTGAGAGACTCAGTTGCCTAATTCCGTGTGGTTTTTCTTTACTTGGTGGTCATTAAAAACGAAATTTTTGTGTTAAATAAGTAGTTTTTGTATCTTTTAAAAGAGCTTTACGGGGATTCAGAGACTCAGTTGCCGGATTCCATGTGGTTTTCCTTTACTTGGTGGTCATTAAAAACGAAATTTTTGTGTTAAATAAGTAGTTTTTGTATCTTTTTAAAGAGCTTTACGGGGATTGAGAGACTCAGTTGCCGGATTCCATGTGGTTTTTCTTTACTTGGTGGTCATTAAAAACGAAATTTTTGTGTTAAATAAGTAGTTTTTGTATCTTTTAAAAGAGTTTTACAGAGTTTGAGAGACTCAGTTGCCTAATTCCGTGTGGTTTTTCTTTACTTGGTGGTCATTAAAAACGAAATTTTTGTGTTAAATAAGTAGTTTTTGTATCTTTTAAAAGAGCTTTACAGGGTTTGAGAGACTCAGTTGCCGGATTCCATGTGGTTTTTCTTTACTTGGTGGTCATTAAAAACGAAATTTTTGTGTTAAATAAGTAGTTTTTGTATCTTTTAAAAGAGCTTTACAGAGTTTGAGAGACTCAGTTGCCTAATTCCGTGTGGTTTTTCTTTACTTGGTGGTCATTAAAAACGAAATTTTTGTGTTAAATAAGTAGTTTTTGTATCTTTTAAAAGAGCTTTACGGGGATTGAGAGACTCAGTTGCCGGATTCCATGTGGTTTTTCTTTACTTGGTGGTCATTAAAAACGAAATTTTGTGTTAAATAAGTAGTTTTTGTATCTTTTAAAAGAGCTTTACGGGATTGAGAGACTCAGTTGCCGGATTCCATGTGGTTTTTCTTTACTTGGTGGTCATTAAAAACGAAATTTTTGTGTTAAATAAGTAGTTTTTGTATCTTTTAAAAGAGCTTTACAGGGTTTGAGAGACTCAGTTGCCTAATTCCGTGTGGTTTTTCTTTACTTGGTGGTCATTAAAAACGAAATTTTTGTGTTAAATAAGTAGTTTTTGTATCTTTTAAAAGAGCTTTACGGGGATTGAGAGACTCAGTTGCCGGATTCCATGTGGTTTTTCTTTACTTGGTGGTCATTAAAAACGAAATTTTTGTGTTAAATAAGTAGTTTTTGTATCTTTTAAAAGAGCTTTACAGGGTTTGAGAGACTCAGTTGCCTAATTCCGTGTGGTTTTTCTTTACTTGGTGGTCATTAAAAACGAAATTTTTGTGTTAAATAAGTAGTTTTGTATCTTTTAAAAGAGCTTTACGGGGTTTGAGAGACTCAGTTGCCTAATTCCGTGTGGTTTTTCTTTACTTGGTGGTCATTAAAAACGAAATTTTTGTGTTAAATAGTAGTTTTTGTATCTTTTAAAAGAGCTTTAAGGGTTGAGAGACTCAGTTGCCTGATTCCGTGGGTTTTCTTTACTTGGTGGTCATTTGTTGTATCTTTTAAAAGAGCTTTACAGAGTTTGAGAGACTCAGTTGCCTAATTCCGTGTGGTTTTTCTTTACTTGGTGGTCATTAAAACGAAATTTTTGTGTTAAATAGTAGTTTTTGTATCTTTTAAAGAGCTTTACAGGGTTTGAGAGACTCAGTTGCCTGAGATTCCGTGTGGTTTTTCTTTACTTGGTGGTCATTAAAAACGAAATTTTTGTGTTAAATAAGTAGTTTTTGTATCTTTTAAAAGAGCTTTACGGGGATTGAGAGACTCAGTTGCCGGATTCCATGTGGTTTTTCTTTACTTGGTGGTCATTAAAAACGAAATTTTTGTGTTAAATAAGTAGTTTTTGTATCTTTTAAAAGAGCTTTACAGGGTTTGAGAGACTCAGTTGCCTAATTCCGTGTGGTTTTTCTTTACTTGGTGGTCATTAAAAACGAAATTTTTGTGTTAAATAAGTAGTTTTTGTATCTTTTAAAAGAGCTTTACGGGGATTGAGAGACTCAGTTGCCGGATTCCATGTGGTTTTTCTTTACTTGGTGGTCATTAAAAACGAAATTTTTGTGTTAAATCAGTAGTTTTTGTATCTTTTAAAAGAGCTTTACAGGGTTTGAGAGACTCAGTTGCCTATTCCATGTGGTTTTTCTTTACTTGGTGGTCATTAAAAACGAAATTTTTGTGTTAAATAAGTAGTTTTTGTATCTTTTAAAAGAGCTTTACAGGGTTTGAGAGACTCAGTTGCCTAATTCCGTGTGGTTTTTCTTTACTTGGTGGTCATTAAAAACGAAATTTTTGTGTTAAATAAGTAGTTTTTGTATCTTTTAAAAGAGCTTTACGGGGATTGAGAGACTCAGTTGCCGGATTCCATGTGGTTTTTCTTTACTTGGTGGTCATTAAAAACGAAATTTTTGTGTTAAATCAGTTGTTTTTGTATATTTTAAAAGAGCTTTACAGGGTTTGAGAGACTCAGTTGCCTAATTCCATGTGGTTTTTCTTTACTTGGTGGTCATTAAAAACGAAATTTTTGTGTTAAATAAGTAGTTTTTGTATCTTTTAAAAGAGCTTTACAGGGTTTGAGAGACTCAGTTGCCTAATTCCGTGTGGTTTTTCTTTACTTGGTGGTCATTAAAAACGAAATTTTTGTGTTAAATAAGTAGTTTTTGTATCTTTTAAAAGAGCTTTACGGGGATTGAGAGACTCAGTTGCCGGATTCCATGTGGTTTTTCTTTACTTGGTGGTCATTAAAAACGAAATTTTTGTGTTAAATAAGTAGTTTTTGTATCTTTTAAAAGAGCTTTACAGGGTTTGAGAGACTCAGTTGCCTAATTCCATGTGGTTTTTCTTTACTTGGTGGTCATTAAAAACGAAATTTTTGTGTTAAATAAGTAGTTTTTGTATCTTTTAAAAGAGCTTTACAGGGTTTGAGAGACTCAGTTGCCTAATTCCGTGTGGTTTTTCTTTACTTGGTGGTCATTAAAACGAAATTTTGTGTTAAATAAGTAGTTTTTGTATCTTTTAAAAGAGCTTTACAGGGTTTGAGAGACTCAGTTGCCTAATTCCGTGTGGTTTTTCTTTACTTGGTGGTCATTAAAAACGAAATTTTTGTGTTAAATAAGTAGTTTTTGTATCTTTTAAAAGAGCTTTACAGGGTTTGAGAGACTCAGTTGCCTAATTCCGTGTGGTTTTTCTTTACTTGGTGGTCATTAAAAACGAAACTTTTGTGTTAAATAAGTAGTTTTTGTATCTTTTAAAAGAGCTTTACGGGGATTGAGAGACTCAGTTGCCGGATTCCATGTGGTTTTTCTTTACTTGGTGGTCATTAAAAACGAAATTTTTGTGTTAAATCAGTAGTTTTTGTATCTTTTAAAAGAGCTTTACAGGGTTTGAGAGACTCAGTTGCCTAATTCCGTGTGGTTTTTCTTTACTTGGTGGTCATTAAAAACGAAATTTTTGTGTTAAATAAGTAGTTTTTGTATCTTTTAAAAGAGCTTTACGGGGATTGAGAGACTCAGTTGCCGGATTCCATGTGGTTTTTCTTTACTTGGTGGTCATTAAAAACGAAATTTTTGTGTTAAATAAGTAGTTTTTGTATCTTTTAAAAGAGCTTTACGGGGATTGAGAGACTCAGTTGCCGGATTCCATGTGGTTTTTCTTTACTTGGTGGTCATTAAAAACGAAATTTTTGTGTTAAATAAGTAGTTTTTGTATCTTTTAAAAGAGCTTTACGGGGATTGAGAGACTCAGTTGCCAGATTCCATGTGGTTTTTCTTTACTTGGTGGTCATTAAAAACGAAATTTTTGTGTTAAATCAGTAGTTTTGTATCTTTTAAAAGAGCTTTACAGGGTTTGAGAGACTCAGTTGCCTAATTCCGTGTGGTTTTTCTTTACTTGGTGGTCATTAAAAACGAAATTTTTGTGTTAAATAAGTAGTTTTTGTATCTTTTAAAAGAGCTTTACGGGGATTGAGAGACTCAGTTGCCGGATTCCATGTGGTTTTTCTTTACTTGGTGGTCATTAAAAACGAAATTTTTGTGTTAAATAAGTAGTTTTTGTATCTTTTAAAAGAGCTTTACAGGGTTGAGAGACTCAGTTGCCTAATTCCGTGTGGTTTTTCTTTACTTGGTGGTCATTAAAAACGAAATTTTTGTGTTAAATAAGTAGTTTTTGTATCTTTTTAAAAGAGCTTTACAGAGTTTGAGAGACTCAGTTGCCTAATTCCGTGTGGTTTTTCTTTACTTGGTGGTCATTAAAAACGAAATTTTTGTGTTAAATAAGTAGTTTTTGTATCTTTTAAAAGAGCTTTACGGGGATTGAGAGACTCAGTTGCCGGATTCCATGTGGTTTTTCTTTACTTGGTGGTCACTAAAAACGAAATTTTGTGTTAAATCAGTAGTTTTTGAATCTTTTAAAAGAGCTTTACAGGGTTTGAGAGACTCAGTTGCCTAATTCCGTGTGGTTTTTCTATACTTGGTGGTCATTAAAAACGAAATTTTTGTGTGAAATAAGTAGTTTTTGTATCTTTTAAAAGAGCTTTACGGGGATTGAGAGACTCAGTTGCCGGATTCCATGTGGTTTTTCTTTACTTGGTGGTCATTAAAAACGAAATTTTTGTGTTAAATAAGTAGTTTTTGTATCTTTTAAAAGAGCTTTACAGAGTCTGAGAGACTCAGTTGCCTAATTCCGTGTGGGTTTTCTTTACTTGGTGGTCATTAAAAACGAAATTTTTGTGTTAAATAAGTAGTTTTTGTATCTTTTAAAAGAGCTTTACAGAGTTTGAGAGACTCAGTTGCCTAATTCCGTGTGGTTTTTCTTTACTTGGTGGTCATTAAAAACGAAATTTTTGTGTTAAATAAGTAGTTTTTGTATCTTTTAAAAGAGCTTTACGGGGATTGAGAGACTCAGTTGCCGGATTCCATGTGGTTTTTCTTTACTTGGTGGTCATTAAAACGAAATTTTTGTGTTAAATCAGTAGTTTTTGTATCTTTTAAAAGAGCTTTACAGGGTTTGAGAGACTCAGTTGCCTAATTCCGTGTGGTTTTCTTTACTTGGTGGTCATTAAAAACGAAATTTTTGTGTTAAATAAGTAGTTTTTGTATCTTTTAAAAGAGCTTTACGGGATTGAGAGACTCAGTTGCCGGATTCCATGTGGTTTTCTTTACTTGGTGGTCATTAAAAACGAAATTTTTGTGTTAAATAAGTAGTTTTTGTATCTTTTAAAAGAGCTTTACAGGGTTTGAGAGACTCAGTTGCCTAATTCCGTGTGGTTTTTCTTTACTTGGTGGTCATTAAAAACGAAATTTTTGTGTTAAATAAGTAGTTTTTGTATCTTTTAAAAGAGCTTTACAGAGTTTGAGAGACTCAGTTGCCTAATTCCGTGTGGTTTTTCTTTACTTGGTGGTCATTAAAAACGAAATTTTTGTGTTAAATAAGTAGTTTTTGTATCTTTTAAAAGAGCTTTACGGGGATTGAGAGACTCAGTTGCCGGATTCCATGTGGTTTTTCTTTACTTGGTGGTCATTAAAAACGAAATTTTTGTGTTAAATCAGTAGTTTTTGTATCTTTTAAAAGAGCTTTACAGGGTTTGAGAGACTCAGTTGCCTAATTCCGTGTGGTTTTTCTTTACTTGGTGGTCATTAAAAACGAAATTTTTGTGTTAAATAAGTAGTTTTTGTATCTTTTAAAAGAGCTTTACGGGGATTGAGAGACTCAGTTGCCGGATTCCATGTGGTTTTTCTTTACTTGGTGGTCATTAAAAACGAAATTTTTGTGTTAAATCAGTAGTTTTTGTATCTTTTAAAAGAGCTTTACAGGGTTTGAGAGACTCAGTTGCCTAATTCCGTGTGGTTTTTCTTTACTTGGTGGTCATTAAAAACGAAATTTTTGTGTTAAATAAGTAGTTTTTGTATCTTTTAAAAGAGCTTTACGGGGATTGAGAGACTCAGTTGCCGGATTCCATGTGGTTTTTCTTTACTTGGTGGTCATTAAAAACGAAATTTTTGTGTTAAATCAGTAGTTTTTGTATCTTTTAAAAGAGCTTTACAGGGTTTGAGAGACTCAGTTGCCTAATTCCGTGTGGTTTTTCTTTACTTGGTGGTCATTAAAACGAAATTTTTGTGTTAAATAAGTAGTTTTTGTATCTTTTAAAAGAGCTTTACGGGGATTGAGAGACTCAGTTGCCGGATTCCATGTGGTTTTTCTTTACTTGGTGGTCATTAAAAACGAAATTTTTGTGTTAAATAAGTAGTTTTTGTATCTTTTAAAAGAGCTTTACGGGATTGAGAGACTCAGTTGCCGGATTCCATGTGGTTTTTCTTTACTTGGTGGTCATTAAAAACGAAATTTTTGTGTTAAATCAGTAGTTTTGTATCTTTTAAAAGAGCTTTACAGGGTTTGAGAGACTCAGTTGCCTAATTCCGTGTGGTTTTTCTTTACTTGGTGGTCATTAAAAACGAAATTTTTGTGTTAAATAAGTAGTTTTTGTATCTTTTAAAAGAGCTTTACGGGGATTGAGAGACTCAGTTGCCGGATTCCATGTGGTTTTTCTTTACTTGGTGGTCATTAAAAACGAAATTTTTGTGTTAAATCAGTAGTTTTTGTATCTTTTAAAAGAGCTTTACAGGGTTTGAGAGACTCAGTTGCCTGATTCCGTGTGGTTTTTCTTTACTTGGTGGCATTAAAACGAATTTTGTGTAAAAGTAGTTTTTGTATCTTTTAAAAGAGCTTTACGGGAGTTGAGAGACTCAGTTGCCGGATTCCATGTGGTTTTTCTTTACTTGGTGGTCATTAAAACGAAATTTTGTGTTAAATCAGTAGTTTTTGTATCTTTTAAAAGAGCTTTACAGGGGTTGAGAGACTCAGTTGCCTGATTCCATTGGTTTTTCTTTACTGGGTATTGTTGATCTTTTAAAAGAGCTTTAAGTTGAGAGACTCGTTGCTATCCGTTGGTTTTCTTACTTGTGGTCATTAAAAACAATTTTTGTTAAAAAGTAGTTTTTGATTGTTAAAAGAGTTACTGAGGTAGTTGATTGTGTAGTCTTTACTTTCTTGTTTGTCTTATTCTATTTTTGTTTTTTTTATTGTTGGTTTTGTATCATTTTTTTGTGTTTTATCGGTGTTTTTGTATCATTGTTAATTTTGTGTCTTTTCCTTTTTTTGTGGTCATTAAGTTCCTGATTTTTTGTGTGTTTTCTTTTTTTGTATTTTCATTTGTTGTTTATCTTTTAGAGACTTTCAGTTGTTTGATTAGTCTCTTTTTTACTTGTTTCATTTGTTGTTTTCTTTACTTGGTTTTCGTTGTTTGAGAGATTTTTGTTGTTAATTCCGTGTTGTTTTTTTATGCTTTTATTAAAGAGCATTTTTTGTGTATTTGAGTATTTTTTGTGTCTTTTATTCCGTGTGGTTTCTTTTTTTCTTATTTTTTGTGTTTAAATAAGTAGTTTTTGTTCTTTTAAAGAGCTTTACAGGGTTGAGAGACTCAGTTGCCTAATTCCGTGTGGTTTTCCTTTACTTGATGGTCATTAAAAACGAAATTTTTGTGTTAAATCAGTAGTTTTTGTATCTTTTAAAAGAGCTTTAAGGAGTTTGAGAGACTCAGTAGCCTGATTCCGTGTGGTTTTTTCTTTACTTGGTGGTCATTTGTTGTATCTTTTAAAAGAGCTTTACAGAGTTTGAGAGACTCAGTTGCCTAATTCCGTGTGGTTTTCCTTTACTTGGTGGTCATTAAAAACGAAATTTTTGTGTTAAATCAGTAGTTTTTGTATCTTTTAAAAGAGCTTTACAGGGTTTGAGAGACTCAGTTGCCTAATTCCGTGTGGTTTTTCTTTACTTGGTGGTCATTAAAAACGAAATTTTTGTATTAAATAAGTAGTTTTTGTATCTTTTAAAAGAGCTTTACGGGGATTGAGAGACTCAGTTGCCTAATTCCGTGTGGTTTTTCTTTACTTGGTGGTCATTAAAAACGAAATTTTTGTGTTAAATAAGTAGTTTTTGTATCTTTTAAAAGAGCTTTACGGGGATTGAGAGACTCAGTTGCCGGATTCCATGTGGTTTTTCTTTACTTGGTGGTCATTAAAAACGAAATTTTTGTGTTAAATCAGTAGTTTTTGTATCTTTTAAAAGAGCTTTAAGGGGTGTGAGAGACTCAGTTGCTTATTCCGTGTGGTTTTTCTTTACTTGGTAGTCATTTGTTGTATCTTTTAAAAGAGCTTTACAGAGTTTGAGAGACTCAGTTGCCTAATTCCGTGTGGTTTTTCTTTACTTGGTGGTCATTAAAAACGAAATTTTTGTGTTAAATAAGTAGTTTTTGTATCTTTTAAAAGAGCTTTACGGGGATTGAGAGACTCAGTTGCCGGATTCCATGTGGTTTTTTTTACTTGGTGGTCATTAAAAACGAAATTTTTGTGTTAAATCAGTAGTTTTTGTATCTTTTAAAAGAGCTTTACAGGGTTTGAGAGACTCAGTTGCCTAATTCCGTGTGGTTTTCCTTTACTTGGTGGTCATTAAAAACAAAATTTTTGTGTTAAATCAGTAGTTTTTGTATCTTTTAAAAGAGCTTTACAGGGTTTGAGAGACTCAGTTGCCTAATTCCGTGTGGTTTTTCTTTACTTGGTGGTCATTAAAAACGAAATTTTTGTGTTAAATAAGTAGTTTTTGTATCTTTTAAAAGAGCTTTACAGGGTTTGAGAGACTCAGTTGCCTAATTCCGTGTGATTTTCCTTTACTTGATGGTCATTAAAAACGAAATTTTTGTGTTAAATCAGTAGTTTTTGTATCTTTTAAAAGAGCTTTAAGGGGTTTGAGAGACTCAGTTGCCTGATTCCGTGTGGTTTTTCTTTACTTGGTGGTCATTTGTTGTATCTTTTAAAAGAGCTTTACAGAGTTTGAGAGACTCAGTTGCCTAATTCCGTGTGGTTTTCCTTTACTTGGTGGTCATTAAAAACGAAATTTTTGTGTTAAATCAGTAGTTTTTGTATCTTTTAAACGAGCTTTACAGGGTTTGAGAGACTCAGTTGCCTAATTCCGTGTGGTTTTTCTTTACTTGGTGGTCATTAAAAACGAAATTTTTGTGTTAAATAAGTAGTTTTTGTATCTTTTAAAAGAGCTTTACGGGGATTGAGAGACTCAGTTGCCGGATTCCATGTGGTTTTTCTTTACTTGGTGGTCATTAAAAACGAAATTTTTGTGTTAAATCAGTAGTTTTTGTATCTTTTAAAAGAGCTTTAAGGGGTTTGAGAGACTCAGTTGCCTGATTCCGTGTGGTTTTTCTTTACTTGGGGGTCATTTGTTGTATCTTTTAAAAGAGATTTACAGAGTTTGAGAGACTCAGTTGCCTAATTCCGTGTGGTTTTCCTTTACTTGGTGGTCATTAAAAACGAAATTTTTGTGTTAAATCAGTAGTTTTTGTATCTTTTAAAAGAGCTTTAAGGGGTTTGAGAGACTCAGTTGCCTGATTCCGTGTGGTTTTTCTTTACTTGGTGGTCATTTGTTGTATCTTTTAAAAGAGCTTTACAGAGTTTGAGAGACTCAGTTGCCTAATTCCGTGTGGTTTTCCTTTACTTGGTGGTCATTAAAAACGAAATTTTTGTGTTAAATCAGTAGTTTTTGTATCTTTTAAAAGAGCTTTAAGGGGTTTGAGAGACTCAGTTGCCTGATTCCGTGTGGTTTTTCTTTACTTGGTGGTCATTTGTTGTATCTTTTAAAAGAGCTTTACAGGGTTTGAGAGACTCAGTTGCCTAATTCCGTGTGATTTGTCTTTACTTGATGGTCATTAAAAACGAAATTTTTCTGTTAAATAAGTAGTTTTTGTATCTTTTAAAAGAGCTTTAAGGGGTTTGAGAGACTCAGTTGCCTGATTCCGTGTCGTTTTTCTTTACTTGGTGGTCATTAAGAACGAAATTTTTGTGTTAAATAAGTAGTTTTTGTATCTTTTAAAAGTGCTTTACGGGGATTGAGAGACTCAGATTTACCTTGTCACAGTGTTATTTTCTTGATTTTTCAAAGTTCATTTTGAATTTCTTTCGTTGAAATGCAAGAGTTGGAATATTTCAGTAGTGTTTGGTTGTGGTTTACCTTGTCACAATTACATTTTCTTGATTTTTCAAAGTTCATTTTGAATTTCTTTCGCTGAAATGCCAGAGTTGGAATATTTCGCGCCACTTACATCAGGTTAAGTGGCGCGCCACTTAACCTGATGTAAGTTAACCTAGAAATGTTAGATAACTTAACCTAATCTAACCTAACATGACCTTTGTGGTGAGGGTCCTACCCGTGTCAGGCTTGCTCTGTGGGTGTGTTGTCTAAAAAACCAGTCTGGTTGAAAACGTGGAGTTTTCGTACTGCTCACTTTTTTGCAATGTGTAGGAACCAGCGGGGAATCCCCGCTCGTTTGGAAAGGTGCCAAGGAAAGGCATGCAAATAGCATGTAGTTTAAAAACGTGTTTAATCACGTTTCTTGAATGATTCAAAATGAACTTTGAAAAATCAAGAAAATGTAACTGTGACAAGGTAAACCACAAGCAAACACTACTGAAATATTCCAACTCTTGCATTTCAACGAAAGAAATTCAAAATGAACTTTGAAAAATCAAGAAAATGTAACTGTGACAAGGTAAACCATAACCAAACACTACTGAAATATTCCAACTCTTGCATTTCAACGAAAGAAATTCAAATGAACTTTGAAAAATCAAGAAAATGTAACTGTGACAAGGTAAACCACAACCAAACACTACTGAAATATTCCAACTCTTGCATTTCAACGAAAGAAATTCAAAATGAACTTTTAAAAATCAAGAAAATGTAACTGTGACAAGGTAAACCACAACCAAACACTACTGAAATATTCCAACTCTTGCATTTCAACTAAAGAAATTCAAAATGAACTTTGAAAAATCAAGAAAATGTAACAGTGACTAGGTAAACCACAACCAAACACTACTGAAATATTCCAACTCTTGCATTTCAACGAAAGAAATTCAAAATGAACTTTGAAAAATCAAGAAAATGAAACTGTGACAAGGTAAACCACAACCAAACACTACTGAAATATTCCAACTCTTGCATTTCAATGAAAGAAATTCAAAATGAACTTTGAAAAATCAAGAAAATGTAACTGTGACAAGGTAAACCACAACCAAACACTACTGAAATATTCCAACTCTTGCATTTCAATGAAAGAAATTCAAAATGAACTTTGAAAAAATCAAGAAAATGTAACTGTGACAAGGTAAACCATAACCAAACACTATTGAAATATTCCAACTCTTGCATTTCAACGAAAGAAATTCAAAATGAACTTTGAAAAATCAGAAAATGTAACTGTGACAAGGTAAACCACAACCAAACACTACTGAAATATTCCAACTCTTGCATTTCAACGAAAGAAATTCAAAATGAACTTTGAAAAATCAAGAAAATGTAACTGTGACAAGGTAAACCACAACCAAACAATACTGAAATATTCCAACTCTTGCATTTCAACGAAAGAAATTCAAAATGAACTTTGAAAAATCAAGAAACTGTAACTGTGACAAGGTAAACCACAACCAAACACTACTGAAATATTCCAACTCTTACATTTCACCGAAAGAAATTCAAAATGAACTTTGAAAAATCAAGAAAATGTAACTGTGACAAGGTAAACCACAACCAAACACTACTGAAATATTCCAACTCTTGCATTTCAACGAAAGAAATTCAAAATGAACTTTGAAAAATCAAGAAAATGTAACTGTGACAAGGTAAACCACAACCAAACACTAATGAAATATTCCAACTCTTGCATTTCAGCGAAAGAAATTCAAAATGAACTTTGAAACATCAAGAAAATGTAACTGTGACAAGGTAAACCACAACCAAACACTACTGAAATATTCCAACTCTTGCATTTCAACGAAAGAAATTCAAAATGAACTTTGAAAAATCAAGAAAATGTAACTGTGACAAGGTAAACCACAACCAAACACTACTGAAATATTCCAACTCTTGCATTTCAGCGAAAGAAATTCAAAATGAACTTTGAAAAATCAAGAAAATGTAACTGTGACAAGGTAAACCACAACCAAACACTACTGAAATATTCCAACTCTTGCATTTCAACGAAAGAAATTCAAAATGAACTTTGAAAAATCAAGAAAATGTAACTGTGACAAGGTAAACCACAACCAAACACTACTGAAATATTCCAACTCTTGCATTTCAGCGAAAGAAATTCAAAATGAACTTTGAAAAATCAAGAAAATGTAATTGTGACAAGGTAAACCACAACCAAACACTACTGAAATATTCCAACTCTTGCATTTCAACGAAAGAAATTCAAAATGAACTTTGAAAAATCAAGAAAATGTAACTGTGACAAGGTAAAACTGAGTCTCTCAATCCCCGTAAAGCTCTTTTAAAAGATACAAAAACTACTTATTTAACACAAAAAGTTCGTTTTTAATGACCATCAAGTAAAGAAAAAACACACGGAATCAGGCAACTGAGTCTCTCAAACCCCTTAAAGCTCTTTTAAAAGATACAAAAACTACTTATTTAACACAAAAATTTCGTTTTTAATGACCATCAAATAAAGAAAAATCACACGGAATTAGGCAACTGAGTCTCTCAAACCCTGTAAAGCTCTTTTAAAAGATACAACAAATGACCACCAAGTAAAGAAAAACCACACGGAATCAGGCAACTGAGTCTCTCAAACCCCTTAAAGCTCTTTTAAAAGATACAAAAACTACTGATTTAACACAAAAATTTCGTTTTTAATGACCACCAAGTAAAGGAAAACCACACGGAATTAGGCAACTGAGTCTCTCAAACTCTGTAAAGCTCTTTTAAAAGATACAACAAATGACCACCAAGTAAAGAAAAACCACACGGAATCAGGCAACTGAGTCTCTCAAACCCCTTAAAGCTCTTTTAAAAGATACAAAAACTACTGATTTAACACAAAAATTTCGTTTTTAATGACCACCAAGTAAAGGAAAACCACACGGAATTAGGCAACTGAGTCTCTCAAACTCTGTAAAGCTCTTTTAAAAGATACAACAAATGACCACCAAGTAAAGAAAAACCACACGGAATCAGGCAACTGAGTCTCTCAAACCCATTAAAGCTCTTTTAAAAGATACAAAAACTACTGATTTAACACAAAAATTTCGTTCTTAATGACCACCAAGTAAAGAAAAACCACATGGAATCCGGCAACTGAGTCTCTCAATCCCCGTAAAGCTCTTTTAAAAGATACAAAAACTACTTATTTAACACAAAAATTTCGTTTTTAATGACCACCAAGTAAAGAAAAACGACACGGAATCAGGCAACTGAGTCTCTCAAACCCCTTAAAGCTCTTTTAAAAGATACAAAAACTACTTATTTAACACAAAAATTTCGTTTTTAATGACCACCAAGTGAAGATTAACCACATGGAATCCGGCAACTTAGTCTCTCAATCCTCGTAAAGTTCTTTTAAAAGATACAAAAACTACTTATTTAACACAAAAATTTCGTTTTTAATGACCACCAAGTAAAGAAAAACCACACGGAATTAGGCAACTGAGTCTCTCAAACCCTGTAAAGCTCTTTTAAAAGATACAAAAACTGCTGATTTAACACAAAAATTTCGTTTTTAATGACCACAAAGTAAAGGAAAACCACACGGAATTAGGCAACTGAGTGTCTCAAACTCTGTAAAGCTCTTTTAAAAGATACAACAAATGACCACCAAGTAAAGAAAAACCACACGGAATCAGGCAACTGAGTCTCTCAAACCCCTTAAAGCTCTTTTAAAAGATACAAAAACTACTGATTTAACACAAAAATTTCGTTTTTAATGACCACCAAGTAAAGAAAAACCACATGGAATCCGGCAACTGAGTCTCTCAATCCCCGTAAAGCTCTTTTAAAAGATACAAAAACTACTTATTTAACACAAAAATTTCGTTTTTAATGACCACCAAGTAAAGAAAAACCACACGGAATTAGGCAACTGAGTCTCTCAAACCCTGTAAAGCTCTTTTAAAAGATACAAAAACTACTGATTTAACACAAAAATTTCGTTTTTAATGACCACCAAGTAAAGGAAAACCACACGGAATTAGACAACTGAGTCTCTCAAACTCTGTAAAGCTCTTTTAAAAGATACAACAAATGACCACCAAGTAAAGAAAAACCACACGGAATCTGGCAACTGAGTCTCTCAAACCCCTTAAAGCTCTTTTAAAAGATACAAAAACTACTGATTTAACACAAAAATTTCGTTTTTAATGACCACCAAGTAAAGGAAAACCCCACGGAATTAGGCAACTGAGTCTCTCAAACCCTGTAAAGCTCTTTTAAAAGACACAAAAACTACTGATTTATCACAAAAATTTCGTTTTTAATGACCACCAAGTAAAGAAAAACCACATGGAATCCGGCAACTGAGTCTCTCAATCCTCGTAAAGCTCTTTTAAAAGATACAAAAACTACTTATTTAACACAAAAATTTCGTTTTTAATGACCACCAAGTAAAGAAAAACCACACGGAATTAGGCAACTGAGTCTCTCAAACCCTGTAAAGCTCTTTTAAAAGATACAAAAACTGCTGATTTAACACAAAAATTTCGTTTTTAATGACCACCAAGTAAAGGAAAACCACACGGAATTAGGCAACTGAGTGTCTCAAACTCTGTAAAGCTCTTTTAAAAGATACAACAAATGACCACCAAGTAAAGAAAAACCACACGGAATCAGGCAACTGAGTCTCTCAAACCCCTTAAAGCTCTTTTAAAAGATACAAAGACTACTGATTTAACACAAAAATTTCGTTTTTAATGACCACCAAGTAAAGAAAAACCACATGGAATCCGGCAACTGAGTCTCTCAATCCCTGTAAAGCTCTTTTAAAAGATACAAAAACTACTTATTTAACACAAAAATTTCGTTTTTAATGACCACCAAGTAAAGAAAAACCACACGGAATTAGGCAACTGAGTCTCTCAAACCCTGTAAAGCTCTTTTAAAAGATACAAAAACTACTGATTTAACACAAAAATTTCGTTTTTAATGACCACCAAGTAAAGGAAAACCACACGGAATTAGGCAACTGAGTCTCTCAAACTCTGTAAAGCTCTTTTAAAAGATACAACAAATGACCACCAAGTAAAGAAAAACCACGCGGAATCTGGCAACTGAGTCTCTCAAACCCCTTAAAGCTCTTTTAAAAGATACAAAAACTACTGATTTAACACAAAAATTTCGTTTTTAATGACCACCAAGTAAAGGAAAACCCCACGGAATTAGGCAACTGAGTCTCTCAAACCCTGTAAAGCTCTTTTAAAAGACACAAAAACTACTGATTTAACACAAAAATTTCGTTTTTAATGACCACCAAGTAAAGAAAAACCACATGGAATCCGGCAACTGAGTCTCTCGATCCCCGTAAAGCTCTTTTAAAAGATACAAAAACTACTTATTTAACACAAAAATTTCGTTTTTAATGACCACCAAGTAAAGAAAAACCACATGGAATCCGGCAACTGAGTCTCTCAATCCCGTAAAGCTCTTTTAAAAAGATACAAAAACTACTTATTTAACACAAAATTTCGTTTTTAATGAGCACTAAGTAAAGAAAAACCACACGGAATCAGGCAACTGAGTCTCTCAAACCCCTTAAAGCTCTTTTAAAAGATACAAAAACTACTTATTTAACACAAAAATTTTGTTTTTAATGACCACCAAGTAAAGAAAAACCACACGGAATCAGGCAACTGAGTCTCTCAAACCCCTTAAAGCTCTTTTAAAAGATACAAAAACTACTTATTTAACACACAAATTTCGTTTTTATTGACCACCAAGTAAAGAAAAACCACACGGAATCAGGCAACTGAGTCTCTCAAACTCCTTAAGGCTCTTTTAAAAGATACAAAAACTACTTATTTAACACAAAAATTTCGTTTTTAATGACCACCAAGTAAAGAAAAACCACATGGAATCCGGCAACTGAGTCTCTCAATCCCCGTAAAGCTCTTTTAAAAGATACAAAAACTACCTATTTAACACAAAAATTTCGTTTTTAATGACCACCAAGTAAAGAAAAACCACACGGAATTAGGCAACTGAGTCTCTCAATCCCCGTAAAGCTCTTTTAAAAGATACAAAAACTACTTATTTAACACAAAAATTTCGTTTTTAATGACCACCAAGTAAAGAAAAACCACATGGAATCCGGCAACTGAGTCTCTCAATCCCCGTAAATCTCTTTTAAAAGATACAAAACTACTTATTTAACACAAAAATTTCGTTTTTAATGACCACCAAGTAAAGAAAAACCACACAGAATTAGGCAACTGAGTCTCTCAATCCCCGTAAAGCTCTTTTAAAAGATACAAAAACTACTTATTTAACACAAAAATTTCGTTTTTAATGACCACCAAGTAAAGGAAAACCACACGGAATCAGGCAACTGAGTCTCTCAAACCCCTTAAAGCTCTTTTAAAAGATACAAAAACTACTGATTTAACACAAAAATTTCGTTTTTAATGACCACCAAGTAAAGGAAAACCACACGGAATTAGGCAACTGAGTCTCTCAAACTCTGTAAAGCTCTTTTAAAAGATACAACAAATGACCACCAAGTAAAGAAAAACCACACGGAATCAGGCAACTGAGTCTCTCAAACCCCTTAAAGCTCTTTTAAAAGATACAAAAACTACTGATTTAACACAAAAATTTCGTTTTTAATGACCACCAAGTAAAGGAAAACCACACGGAATTAGGCAACTGAGTCTCTCAAACTCTGTAAAGCTCTTTTAAAAGATACAACAAATGACCACCAAGTAAAGAAAAACCACACGGAATCAGGCAACTGAGTCTCTCAAACCCCTTAAAGCTCTTTTAAAAGATACAAAAACTACTGATTTAACACAAAAATTTCGTTCTTAATGACCACCAAGTAAAGAAAAACCACATGGAATCCGGCAACTGAGTCTCTCAAACCCCTTAAAGCTCTTTTAAAAGATACAAAAACTACTTATTTAACACAAAAATTTCGTTTTTAATGACCACCAAGTGAAGATTAACCACATGGAATCCGGCAACTTAGTCTCTCAATCCTCGTAAAGCTCTTTTAAAAGATACAAAAACTACTTATTTAACACAAAAATTTCGTTTTTAATGACCACCAAGTAAAGAAAAACCACACGGAATTAGGCAACTGAGTCTCTCAAACCCTGTAAAGCTCTTTTAAAAGATACAAAAACTGCTGATTTAACACAAAAATTTCGTTTTTAATGACCACAAAGTAAAGGAAAACCACACGGAATTAGGCAACTGAGTGTCTCAAACTCTGTAAAGCTCTTTTAAAAGATACAACAAATGACCACCAAGTAAAGAAAAACCACACGGAATCAGGCAACTGAGTCTCTCAAACCCCTTAAAGCTCTTTTAAAAGATACAAAAACTACTGATTTAACACAAAAATTTCGTTTTTAATGACCACCAAGTAAAGAAAAACCACATGGAATCCGGCAACTGAGTCTCTCAATCCCCGTAAAGCTCTTTTAAAAGATACAAAAACTACTTATTTAACACAAAAATTTCGTTTTTAATGACCACCAAGTAAAGAAAAACCACACGGAATTAGGCAACTGAGTCTCTCAAACCCTGTAAAGCTCTTTTAAAAGATACAAAAACTACTGATTTAACACAAAAATTTCGTTTTTAATGACCACCAAGTAAAGGAAAACCACACGGAATTAGACAACTGAGTCTCTCAAACTCTGTAAAGCTCTTTTAAAAGATACAACAAATGACCACCAAGTAAAGAAAAACCACACGGAATCTGGCAACTGAGTCTCTCAAACCCCTTAAAGCTCTTTTAAAAGATACAAAAACTACTGATTTAACACAAATATTTCGTTTTTAATGACCACCAAGTAAAGGAAAACCCCACGGAATTAGGCAACTGAGTCTCTCAAACCCTGTAAAGCTCTTTTAAAAGACACAAAAACTACTGATTTATCACAAAAATTTCGTTTTTAATGACCACCAAGTAAAGAAAAACCACATGGAATCCGGCAACTGAGTCTCTCAATCCTCGTAAAGCTCTTTTAAAAGATACAAAAACTACTTATTTAACACAAAAATTTCGTTTTTAATGACCACCAAGTAAAGAAAAACCACACGGAATTAGGCAACTGAGTCTCTCAAACCCTGTAAAGCTCTTTTAAAAGATACAAAAACTGCTGATTTAACACAAAAATTTCGTTTTTAATGACCACCAAGTAAAGGAAAACCACACGGAATTAGGCAACTGAGTGTCTCAAACTCTGTAAAGCTCTTTTAAAAGATACAACAAATGACCACCAAGTAAAGAAAAACCACACGGAATCAGGCAACTGAGTCTCTCAAACCCCTTAAAGCTCTTTTAAAAGATACAAAAACTACTGATTTAACACAAAAATTTCGTTTTTAATGACCACCAAGTAAAGAAAAACCACATGGAATCCGGCAACTGAGTCTCTCAATCCCTGTAAAGCTCTTTTAAAAGATACAAAAACTACTTATTTAACACAAAAATTTCGTTTTTAATGACCACCAAGTAAAGAAAAACCACACGGAATTAGGCAACTGAGTCTCTCAAACCCTGTAAAGCTCTTTTAAAAGATACAAAAACTACTGATTTAACACAAAAATTTCGTTTTTAATGACCACCAAGTAAAGGAAAACCACACGGAATTAGGCAACTGAGTCTCTCAAACTCTGTAAAGCTCTTTTAAAAGATACAACAAATGACCACCAAGTAAAGAAAAACCACACGGAATCTGGCAACTGAGTCTCTCAAACCCCTTAAAGCTCTTTTAAAAGATACAAAAACTACTGATTTAACACAAAAATTTTGTTTTTAATGACCACCAAGTAAAGGAAAACCCCACGGAAGTAGGCAACTGAGTCTCTCAAACCCTGTAAAGCTCTTTTAAAAGACACAAAAACTACTGATTTAACACAAAAATTTCGTTTTTAATGACCACCAAGTAAAGAAAAACCACATGGAATCCGGCAACTGAGTCTCTCGATCCCCGTAAAGCTCTTTTAAAAGATACAAAAACTACTTATTTAACACAAAAATTTCGTTTTTAATGACCACCAAGTAAAGAAAAACCACATGGAATCCGGCAACTGAGTCTCTCAATCCCCGTAAAGCTCTTTTAAAAAGATACAAAAACTACTTATTTAACACAAAATTTCGTTTTTAATGAGCACTAAGTAAAGAAAAACCACACGGAATCAGGCAACTGAGTCTCTCAAACCCCTTAAAGCTCTTTTAAAAGATACAAAAACTACTTATTTAACACAAAAATTTTGTTTTTAATGACCACCAAGTAAAGAAAAACCACACGGAATCAGGCAACTGAGTCTCTCAAACCCCTTAAAGCTCTTTTAAAAGATACAAAAACTACTTATTTAACACACAAATTTCGTTTTTATTGACCACCAAGTAAAGAAAAACCACACGGAATCAGGCAACTGAGTCTCTCAAACTCCTTAAGGCTCTTTTAAAAGATACAAAAACTACTTATTTAACACAAAAATTTCGTTTTTAATGACCACCAAGTAAAGAAAAACCACATGGAATCCGGCAACTGAGTCTCTCAATCCCCGTAAAGCTCTTTTAAAAGATACAAAAACTACCTATTTAACACAAAAATTTCGTTTTTAATGACCACCAAGTAAAGAAAAACCACACGGAATTAGGCAACTGAGTCTCTCAATCCCCGTAAAGCTCTTTTAAAAGATACAAAAACTACTTATTTAACACAAAAATTTCGTTTTTAATGACCACCAAGTAAAGAAAAACCACATGGAATCCGGCAACTGAGTCTCTCAATCCCGTAAATCTCTTTTAAAAGATACAAAACTACTTATTTAACACAAAAATTTCGTTTTTAATGACCACCAAGTAAAGAAAAACCACACAGAATTAGGCAACTGAGTCTCTCAATCCCCGTAAAGCTCTTTTAAAAGATACAAAAACTACTTATTTAACACAAAAATTTCGTTTTTAATGACCACCAAGTAAAGAAAAACCACATGGAATCCGGCAACTGAGTCTCTCAATCCCCGTAAAGCTCTTTTAAAAGATACAAAAACTACTTATTTAACACAAAAATTTCGTTTTTAATGACCACCAAGTAAAGAAAAACCACACGGAATTAGGCAACTGAGTCTCTCAATCCCCGTAAAGCTCTTTTAAAAGATGCAAAAACTACTTATTTAACACAAAAATTTCGTTTTTAATGACCACCAAGTAAAGAAAAACCACATGGAATCCGGCAACTTAGTCTCTCAATCCCCGTAAAGCTCTTTTAAAAGATACAAAAACTACTTATTTAACACAAAAATTTCGTTTTTAATGACCACCAAGTAAAGAAAAACCACACGGAATCAGGCAACTGAGTCACTCAAACCCCTTAAAGCTCTTTTAAAAGATACAAAAACTACTTATTTAACACAAAAATTTCGTTTTTAATGACCACCAAGTAAAGAAAAACCACATGGAATCCGGCAACTGAGTCTCTCAATCCCCATAAAGCTCTTTTAAAAGATACAAAACCTACTTATTTAACACAAAAATTTCGTTTTTAATGACCACCAAGTAAAGAAAAACCACACGGAATTAAGCAACTGAGTCTCTCAAACTCTGTAAAGCTCTTTTAAAAGATACAACAAATGACCACCAAGTAAAGAAAAACCACACGGAATCAGGCAACTGAGTCTCTCAAACCCCTTAAAGCTCTTTTAAAAGATACAAAAACTACTTATTTAACACAAAAATTTCGTTTTTAATGACCACCAAGTAAAGGAAAACCACACGGAATTAGGCAACTGAGTCTCTCAAACCCCGTAAAGCTCTTTTAAAAGATACAAAAACTACTTATTTAACATAAAAATTTCGTTTTTAATGACCACCAAGTAAAGAAAAACCACATGGAATCCGGCAACTGAGTCTCTCAATCCCCGTAAAGCTCTTTTAAAAGATACAAAAACTACTTATTTAACACAAAAATTTCGTTTTTAATGACCACCAAGTAAAGAAAAACCACATGGAATCCGGCAACTGAGTCTCTCAATCCCCGTAGAGCTCTTTTAAAAAGATACAAAAACTACTTATTTAACACAAAATTTCGTTTTTAATGAGCACTAAGTAAAGAAAAACCACACGGAATCAGGCAACTGAGTCTCTCAAACCCCTTAAAGCTCTTTTAAAAGATACAAAAACTACTGATTTAACACAAAAATTTCGTTTTTAATGACCACCAAGTAAAGGAAAACCACACGGAATTAGGCAACTGAGTCTCTCAAACCCTGTAAAGCTCTTTTAAAAGATACAAAAACTACTTATTTAACACAAAAATTTCGTTTTTAATGAGCACTAAGTAAAGAACAATCACACGGAATCCGGCAACTGAGTCTCTCAATCCCCGTAAAGCTCTTTTATAAGATACAAAAACTACTTATTTAACACAAAAATTTCGTTTTTAATGAGCACTAAGTAAAGAAAAACCACACGGAATCAGGCAACTGAGTCTCTCAAACCCCTTAAAGCTCTTTTAAAAGATACAAAAACTACTTATTTAACACAAAATACAGGCAAGCAAATAACATGGGAATTCCTATACACGCAAGCAAATAACTGAGTTACTTTTACGTCACAATTTTCAACTTTAAACCATTCTAATTATAGCATCCCATTTCTCATTCTTTAATTACCTGTGAGGCATTCTTAACCATCGCAATACCTTTACGCAAATACCTTTTCGCAAAAAATTCGCAAATCTCGTAAACTAAAGAAGTAATTACCCTTTTCAAAAACATTAGTCCTTCTATTAATGAATCCCATGAAACGAAACCAGTCTGATAGCATCACACAATCTCGCTCCTAGTTCCAAAAATGGAATGCATGTAGCGTTCGTAGTAATAGGTTTAAAAACCTATTAGCCAAGTTTAAAAAAAAAACCTACTAATCAACTTACAGATGAATGACCACGGATTTAACCTAAAAAAAAAACTTGTATGCTATATGTCTACGCAAAATCCATATGATATTTCAAATTGCTATATGTCTACGCAAATTCATTATTAGCATTCTACTCTCGCCCCAGAAAAAAATCCTTCCTGTAAACGTCTGTATACTTCCCAATAACCAATGCTATATATGTTAACAATGTGCGAAGTTCATAACTTGCAGCCCTTCCCCCGGGACCTGTGGGGGATTAAGTCATCCTCAAAGAGATATTTATTAGATTTTCGATCTACGCTGACAATGGCTATCTCAAAATTTTAATTGGGTGACTTCGGAAAAAAATGGGCGTGGGAGGGGGCCAAGTTGCCCTCCAATTTTTTGGGTCACTTAAAAAGGGCACTGTAACTTTTAAATTGCGTTCAAATGAGCCCTCTTTCGATATTCTAGGACTACTGGATCGATACAATTAACCCTGAAAAAAAAACAAAAAATAAAACACGCATCCGTGATCTTTCTTCTGACAAAAAATACAAAATTCCACTTTTTTGCAGATAGGAGCTTGAAACTTCTCTAGTAGGGTTCTCTGATATGCTGAATCTGATGGCGTAATTTTCATTCAAGTTCTATGACGTTTAGAGGGTGTTTCCCCCTTTTTTCAAAAATAAGGCAAATTTCCCCAGGGGCGTAACTTTTGATGGGTAAGACTAAACTTGATGAAAATTGTGTATATAAAATCAGCATAAAAATCTGATTCTTTGATATATCTACTGGCATCAAAATTCCGTTTTTTAGAGTCTCGCTTCTTTTGAGCCGTATCACTCCATACTTGCAGTTCGTTACCACGAACTGTTTGATAGATGTTTATAAAATCATAGGTTAACCTGATAATATAATTCGATAAAAAGCGCCGAAATTAAATAAAGTTTTTGTATACAAGTGAAGCTCGGTTGAAGTAAAAAAAAAGCAAATATTACCAAGGATTAGCGGTTTTCTAACACCTGCAGCACTACTAGCAAGTGAGCAACAAACTGTAGGTGAGGAGCGACTCGCGCTAATAGTAACCGAAACTCTAAGAAATGGAGTTTTGATAAAAATATATATATTATGAGAACTAGCTTTTGATATTTATTACAAATCTATGAAATTCATTAAATTTAAAGCTACGCACAAATATTATGAGCCTGAGAAATGTCCTGACTTTTAAAGAAAAGGAGAAGTAAGTGGCACCAATTCACAAAAATGATGGAAGGTAATTTACTCTTAAAAATTTAGTGGGACTGTTGTTTTATAATATATGAGATAAATCGCTTTTTTAATTTATAACCAGAACCAGAAAACCAGAAAAGCCATCCTTCAATACAAAAAAATGGAATGTCTAGGTGGGGCTGAATTCAGCGTACACCCTCCCAATTGACACCCCTAGCGTGAAACACCATCAAAAGGGAGAGTGCTCTTGATGAAAATTATAACATCAACATCAACATCAACATTATAACATAATATGTCAGAGAGCCTCATTGTGCAGGTTTCAAGTCCCTATCACCAAAACATGAAATTTTGTGTTTTTTTCCGAGAATACTGATTTGAGGTATGTGTTTACTATTATATTTGTTATATAGCCTAATTATATGAGCCCCTAGAATTGTAGTGTTTCACTTCGTCAGACGGCTCTCATTTAAATGTGCCGCAGTCAATAATTTTTACTTTCATTTTATGCTTAGCGTTTGCTGACTCTCTGTATTATTATAGTATTTAAGAATTATGTTAATTGGTTCACGTTTTATTAACCCTCTGGTTTGATCTAATTAACAAACAAAGTTTTTCTGAGGGAAGTAAAGAGCGAAATTGAAACTTAAAACGAAAAATATTATAAGTTTACAGCCTATCTAATATATATCGATAAAACTCGTGCAAATAAATCAACTGGTGATAGTTCCCTATGTTTGCAGGATTATAGAAAACTAGCGCTTTACTGAAAACCCAAAACAATATTGGAGTTTTGGCACAGTAAAAGTAAACCATTTAAGGACACTTTTTCACTATAAAAATAAAGCATTTTAGGATTGTTGTTTAGCTTTTTTTCGTTTAATTTGGCATCACTTCTGCCCAATGATCTCAGTCCAGTGGTTGACTGTCGATTTGGATCTGCAAAGGACACTTTAAGATTATTTTATAGACAAGTTCGAAGTGAAACAATCTTGATATTATTAAGACTACAGATTCGCCTTAGAATTTGTATCATAACTGGTTTATTTGTTCTTCATTTCTAGTGATACTAGGTGAGACCAAGATGTTACCTGATAAATGAATCCATTATCTTTGTATGCTGTTTAATGACTTTTCACTTATTAAGACAATATTTACTTTTATGCCTAAGTTTTTCAGATAATTTTAATTGTATACTGATAGTTACTGATACCACAGCTCGTGTAACACTATGAACAACGTTATAGATTGGTTTGTTGTTGTGAGGATATCTACTCATTTTTGACTCCTAAATCGATATTATTGTTTTTTATACTTGGGTTTTGTGTTTTCAGTAAAGTGCTAGTTTTCTATAATCCAAAAAGCATAGGAAAATATCACTAATTGGTTTATTTACACTAGTTTTATCGATATATGTTGGATAGGCTGTGAAGTAATAATTTTTGTTCGTTTTAAGTTTCAACTTCGCTCTTTACTTCCCTTAGAAACATTTGTTTTTTTAAATTAATTATCTTAATAAGTGCAAAGTGACTAAAGAACATACAAAGATAATAGACTGATGTATCAGGTAATATCGTGTATTGCTCGAAATAAAAAACAAATAAACCATTATTATGAACTCTGGATATCTGGTTTCTCTGGATATTTCTTTCTATACAAGAGAAAATTTTAAGTTATGGTACAAATTCCAAGGGGTGTCTGTAGTCCAATACTATCAAGATGGGTTCCCTTTGAACTTGTCTAAAGAATAATATAAAGTATCATTTTCAATTCAAATACGAAACTCAATCATTGGACTGAACTCATTGCGCAGAAGTGATTCCAAATTAAACGATGAAAAAAAAAATTAATCAACAATCCTAAAATGCGTGATTTTTATATGGTTAGAAGTGTCCTTAAATGGTTTACCTTTGCTGTACCAAAATTCCTATATTATTTTGTGTTTTCAGTAAACCACTAGTTTTCTATAATCCTACCAACATAAGAAAATATCACCAACTGGTTTATTTGCACTAGTTTTATCGATATATGTTAGATAGGCTATGAAGTAATAATTTTGTTCGTTCTAAGTTTCAACTTTGCTCTTTACTTCCCTCATAAAAACTCAGTTTTATAAATCAATGCTTGCCCTGTTTTAATAAGGAAAAAAAAAAAAACACATAGAAGGAACAAAATCACGATTGATAAAAAACCACCGATACCGATACGCCCAACACCGACTTTGCTTTTTACTAGCCTCAGAAAAACTTTGTTTTTCAATGTTTTGTTGTTCAAAACCGTTAATTAATCTTTGACGGTTTTTAGTTAAAAACGTTATTAATTAGAAATATCAGTCATTTACTTGCTTGCAAATCTTGTGTACATGGTCAGTCATAAATTTTGAATAATTTTTGGTCTCCAATTGCCTTCAAATGGCTCACTGAACTGATAGACTATCTAACTTACCCTTATTGAATGACTATCTGCCTTAGTTCTCTCCATAGGATGATAGACTATCATCAAGAAGTAAATATAATCATTTTTATACAACTCTGAAAAAGTTATGCCAGCTTTCCCTTTCACGGAAAGTATCTAGCTTTTCAACTTAAGAAGTGGCACCAAAAGTGTTGGTTTCAATTTGTGCTATATAACACTTATGGATGGTAGAATTGATAAAGAGCGCGTAGATATTAGCGATAGATTTTAAAAGAGCCCTTAAACATCACTCTAAAAAGTTCTGATAGCCCACTAGCTGCAGGTTTTCCATTTGACATATGGCACCAAAAGTGCCGTTTTTAATGCCATTTGGAACTTGCAGATAGTGGAATTTATAAGAAGAATGTAGATATGAGGAATAGATTTTATATGAGCTATTAAAAATCTGTCTACGGTATTCTGGTAGCCCGATACCCCCAACCCTTAAGAAATGGCACAAGAAGTGCCATTTTTAGGGCCATATGGAACTTACAAATGGTAGAATTAGTAGTATCGTATTAATTACCACGACGAATACAGGGAAATACACAAGAACCCTACAAGAATATGCTCAAAAGTGTAATAGATACGAAGGATACATTGGAATTGCGCAAGGAAAAGCCATGCCTGAGACATTGTATTTACACGTGAACATTCTGAAAGTTGGCAAGGTTTTTGTTTTTGATAAGAATTGCATAATGAATGTATCGTTTGACGTAGACATTTTTATGAGCCAATCAGAGGCTGTTCAATATACGATAACTTGATTTGTGGTTGGGGTTTGAATAAAAGGAATGGTTTTCACTACAATTCATATTAGTAAGAGAATTGAATTCAGAGAGAATAGTTTATTTGAGAGGATATTAGTGGAGAAAAAATGAGTGGTGTATTTACATTATTGGAGATTAATGATGGAACCGACAGCAGCAGCAGCAACGATATACGAGTACCCAATGTGGCTGTGGAAATAACCGCTGGCTGTAGACTATGCCTTGAATGGGACAGTATGTATGCTAGATACGTGATATCATTAAGCAAGTTTAAGCAGGAGGAGCAACTATGTTTTGCTGGAAAAGTGAATATTCTCCATATAAATAAACTTCGGTCAGCATTAGATGTCCTATCGAAATATATTGATGAGAACAAAATGCATCAGTGAATATTATTATTGTAATTATGTTCAATAAAATTGTTTCTAAATCAAAGGTATTTTTCTTTCGATAGTAGACTAGTGTATATTTTCTAGAGTACAAAAAATTCTGGTTAGTCTGAAGTTGGTTGTGAGAGTGTTAGGACTCTAAAAATGGATAGATTTGAGAAAGAGCGAATCTTGGGGAATCTAGTGTTTATGGAAAAACATTTGATTCTAGATGACGATTTTCTAGAGCTGTCTATTCAAAGGAAGATATTTTCTCGGGGAATGCTTGTTGATATAATGAAAACTGATTCTCCATCATTAGACTATTGTATGAAGCTTCTACATCGTGGTCCAAATGCATTTACACAATTTACTGATATATTGATCACGACACGGCAAAATGATATTGTGGACATGCTTTTAAACATTAGTTTAGAAATTTAGGACTTTTTTCACGAGAAAGATGGTGCTCAAGGATGATTTACTCCTCTCTCTATCTCAGGCAATTTTTGTTGTTGCTAGCTCAGTTTCATTGTGACAGTGAGAGTGTCAACACATGAAAAAATGTTCCATACATGTCCCCTATGTATGTACACACTGGGCAGCTGGTCATCATGTGAGAATTGCACAATGATTGATGAGTATGATGAAAAGTGTAGATTATGCACCCGTGTAAATTGCATAAAGGATATGCTGTACAAATTAAAGGTTGTAATACCTGTCTTGAAGAGGTGTGTGACTCTCATCCTAGAGGCCACCTATGCTCCAATTGCCATTATGATAAATGTAATCAGTGGGAGAATGCATATCCGGGTATGATTGGAAAGAATCCTAACCGTGATTTTAGTTTATTGCTACGAGATTGGCATCCTCGTGGTTTTAGATTGTTCTGGGAGGAGGAGCCGGGACAACGATTCAACTGTTGGAACAGCAAAAGAATATGATTTCTACGTCATCGTTGTGAAGACAATGGGTGTTATGATTATAAGCCCACTGATTTTTATTTGGCTGTGACGGAATGTGATTCGACACTTGAGGACACTGTTAGTAGTATCTTATATAAAGCTTTCAATTGCACAAAGAATATACTGTGTAGTTTCACGAGCACAAGAAAAACCCATGCTTGAGACACGTTTGGTGGGTATAATCTGGTTTGGTGGGTATAGTCTGGTTTGGTGGGTATAGTCTGGTTTAGTTTTTCAAAGAGAGTGAGTATTTGACATTTTTGCAAAAAAGGGATAAGGAATTCGCAAATTGGACACTATGAACGATATTAATTAATGTTTTGAATAATAGGAGTGTGAATGATTCTAATTAGTGATTGGATAATTTTTAACAAGAAATGACTGAAAAGTGTTTTGGAGGAGATGGGATGATTGTGTACTGTATAATACACAAGTGATGGTTTGCACAGTGTTGTCAATTTTAAATAGTTTAGAAATAAAAAAAAATTAACAAGAAATGGCTGAAAAGTGTTTTGAGGGAGTTGAGTTGCACGAGGGTTGAGTTGCACGAGGGTTCAGTTACATGCGGATTCAGTTACACGGGGATTAGTTAAATGCGGTTGAGCTGCATAGTCTCGTTGGAAAAAATTGGAGTTCATACTTAAACAGTTCTATTAAGAGCTATTGCTATGGAAATGGCTCATTTTTGAATCAAAACTATGCTTTTCCGACTGAAGATACACATTTGAATCAGAAAATGTGAAAATGTATACAATTGAAACAGAGAAGTGTGTTTTGACGATATTTTCTATATTTTCGTCTGAAAAATAGGAGTTCACGCTTAAAAAGTTCTATTAAGAGCTATTTTTATGGAAATGCTTTTACAATCGGAAATGTTCGATTAACATTTGCAAAAAGGGGTAATGGGATTTGCGAATTGGAGGAGATGGGGTGATTGTGTACTGTATAATACACAAGTGATGTTTTGGAGAGTATTGTCAATTTAAAATAGTTTAGAAATAAAAAAAATTAACAAGAAATGACTGAAAAGTGTTTTGAGGGAGTTGAGTGGCCCGAGGGTTCAGTTAAGGGGGTACAGTTACACGGGAGTTTAGTTAAATGGGGGTCGAGTTGCACGAGGGTTCAGTAGCACGATGGTTCAGTAGCACGGGGGGTTCAGTTGTACGGGGTTTCGGTTATACAGGGGTTCAGTTACATGGGGGTTTCAGTTGCACGGGGGTTTAGTTAAATGGGGCTTGAGTTGCACGGGAGTTGAGTTGCACGAGGGTTCAGTTGCACGGGGGTTCACTTACATGCGGATTCAGTTACACAGGGATTAGTTAAATGCGGTTGAGTTGCATAGTCTCGTTGGAAAAAATTGGAGTTCATACTTAAACAGTTCTATTAAGAGTTATTGCTATGGTAATGATTCATTTTTGAATCGAAACTATGCTTTTCTGACTGAAGATACACATTTGAATCAGAAAATGTGAAAATGTACACAATTGAAATAGAGAAGTGTGTTTTGACGATATTTTCTATAATTTCGTCTGAAAAATAGGAGTTCACGCTTAAAAAGTTCTATTAAGAGCTATTTTTATGGAAATGCTTTTACAATCGGAAATGTTTGATTAACATTTGCAAAAAAGGGGTAATGGGATTTGCGAATTGGAGGAGATGGGGTGATTGTGTACTGTATAATACACAAGTGATGTTTTGGAGAGTATTGTCAATTTAAAATAGTTTAGAAATAAAAAAAATTAACAAGAAATGACTGAAAAGTGTTTTGAGGGAGTTGAGTTGCACAAGGGTTGAGTTGCACGAGGGTTCAGTTAAGGGGGTACAGTTACACGGTGGTTTAGTTAAATGGGGGTCGAGTTGCACGAGGGTTCAGTAGCACGATGGTTCAGTAGCACGGGGGGTTCAGTTGTACGGGGTTTCAGTTATACAGGGGTTCAGTTACATGGGGGGTTCAGTTGCACGGGGGTTTAGTTAAATGGGGCTTGAGTTGCACGGGAGTTGAGTTGCACGAGGGTTCGGTTGCACGGGGGTTCAGTTACATGCGGATTCAGTTACACGGGGATTAGTTAAATGCTGTTGAGTTGCATAGTCTCGTTGGAAAAAATTGGAGTTCATACTTAAACAGTTCTATTAAGAGCTATTGCTATGATAATGATTCATTTTTGAATCGAAACTATGCTTTTCTGACTGAAGATACACATTTGAATCAGAAAATGTGAAAATGTACACAATTGAAACAGAGAAGTGTGTTTTGACGATATTTTCTATAATTTCGTCTGAAAAATAGGAGTTCACGCTTAAAAAGTTCTATTAAGAGCTATTTTTATGGAAATGCTTTTACAATCGGAAATGTTTGATTAACATTTGCAAAAAAGGGGTAATGGGGTTTGCGAATCGGAGGAGATGGGGTGAATGTGTACTGTATAATACACAAGTGATGTTTTGGAGAGTATTGTCAATTTAAAATAGTTTAGAAATAAAAAAATTAACAAGAAATGGCTGAAAAGTGTTTTGAGTGAGATGGGTTGCATGGAGGGTTGAGTTGCACGAGGGTTCAGTTAAAGGGGGTACAGTTACACGGGGGTTTAGTTAAATGGGGTCGAGTTGCACGAGGGTTTAGTGGTACGAGGGTTCAGTAGCACGGGGGTTCAGTTGTACGGGGTTTCGGTTATACAGGGGTTCAGTTACATGGGGGGTTCAGTTGCACGGGGGTTTAGTTAAATGGAGGTTGAGTTGCACGGGAGTTGAGTTGCACGAGCGTTCATTTGCACGGGGGTTCAGTTACATGCGGATTCAGTTACACGGGGATTAGTTAAATGCGGTTGAGTTGCATAGTCTCGTTTGAAAAAATTGGAGTTCATACTTAAACAGATGGAAAAATGGTACTTGTTAAATATTCGGGTAGACATACGACTAAGAAACGCTTCACTATAAATAAGGCTATCGTGTTTTTCAGAACTTTCTAGGGCGGGGGTAACTATTTAGTTTAAATAATTCTAGGAGGAATTGAGTTTTATGGCTGGTGTGAAAAAATGGTACTTGTTAAATATTCGGGTAGACATACTACTAAGAAATGCTTCACTATAAATAAGGCTATCGTGTTTTTCTGAACTTTCTAGGGCGAGGGTAAGTATTTAGTTTAAATAATTCTAGGAGGAATTGAGTTTTATCAATGGTATGGAAAAATGGTACTTGTTAAATATTCGGGTAGACATACGACTAAGAAACGCTTCACTATAAATAAGGCTATCGTGTTTTTCCGAACTTTCTAGGGCGGGGGTAACTATTTAGTTTAAATAATTCTAGGAGGAATTGAGTTTTATCGATGGTATGGAAAAATGGTACTTGTTAAATATTCGGGTAAACATACGACTAAGAAAAGCATCACTATAAATAAGGCTATTGTGTTTTTCTGAACTTTCTAGGGTGAGGGTAACTATTTAGTTTAAATAATTCTAGGAGGAATTGAGTTTTATGGATAGTATGGAAAAATGGTACTTGTTAAATATTCGGGTAAACATACGACTAAGAAACACTTCACTATAAATAAGGCTATCGTGTTTTTCGGAACTTTCTAGGGCGGGGGTAACTATTTAGTTTAAATAATTCTAGGAGGAATTGAGTTTTGTGGCTGGTGTGGAAAAATGGTACCTGTTAAATATTCGGGTAGACATACGACTAAGAAACGCTTCACTATAAATAAGGCTATTGTGTTTTTCTGAACTTTCTAGGGCGAGGGTAAGTATTTAGTTTAAATAATTCTAGAAACCGGTGACTTGAAATGCTTCATTAGAAATAGTTTATTGCTAATGATACCTCCTCGACAGATATTTTTTTTTGTATTTTATAGCTATTAGCCAAACATTGCTCTGTGTTTGTCACACCAACTAGTAAATATTTATCGGGGTTTTATATTTTCTGTTCAATTATTTTCAGTGTGAGCCAATATAATTACCTCATTCTTTTATTCTAAGTTAACTTGTAGGAATAGGACTTCTAGAATAAGGATTCATTCCCTCGACTAAATCAGTTTATTCATGTATAATGGTGAACAAAAGACTATTAATTCTCCGTATTCTTCTTCTTCTTATCTAGCTAAACGTTGCACTGTGTTTGTCACACCAACTAGTAAATACTTATCGGGCTTTTATTTTTTCCCGTTCAATTATTTTCAGTGTAAGCCAATATAATGCTAGGGGGAGTAAAAATGGTAGTTATTTAGTACCCGGTAAACAGGTGACTTGATATGCTTCATTAGAAGTAGGTTATTGCTAATGATACCTCCTCGACAAATATTTTTATGGCTCTAACAATTGTACTCTATGCTTGCCCAGAGACACGATGTGGCTTTCCCACTATTGCTCTATGGCCGGTTATCGACACTACCTAGTTTATTGCATGTATTAAATCAGTATTTTTCACGCAGTGGAACGATAAACACACAAGTCATATCTTTAAAAAAAAGTGAAGATGGAGCATTTTAATAAATTCTGTTCACATAACAAGGTTATTGTAGCATTGAATGCCGACAAGGAGAAGTATTTAAACTATGAAACAAGTACAAGTGGTAGCACTATTGGAAATGTATGCATGCACTGTCATGACAGTAAGGAATTAAATTTCTTTGGAATACCGAAAAAATTCGACTCTTATGTTGGTGGTTATGCGAGATTGAGATCTCCAGAGATGATTGCACTCAAAGAGAATGCCAACATAAAAATAATCGTTGATGATAGAGGACAACTCCTTGCTACTGTTGCAGGTAACACATTACCTACTGATACATCCAATCGTCGCCTTTCGGGTATTAGCATTCAACGGAAGATCAATAAAAGAAAGGCCTACTCTTCTACTAATATCGTAAACCATATCTTGTCTACGTGCCGAAACTGTTACCTGTGTAAAAATAATGTGATAATAGACAGTGAAATTGCCAGAAAAATAAAAAGGGCATTGTCAGAAAATATCACTAAGGAATATAAAGATGAATCGATGAAAAACAAACCACCAGCAAACATTACTGCCATTGATCAAACAGTCAATGAACCAAATAAAACCAAAGACGAAAAGCATATTGAGCCTGTTGATGTGACACCAGTAAAAATTGTGTATGACGCAAAATGGAATAATGATTATTCTACTGATTACGAACTAAGAGAAGACAATAACTACAATATCAAGAGAGAACATGGTGAACTATTTTATGGAACAGGTTCTAAATGTCCAAAGTTAATCATCGATATTAATAATGTATCATAATATATTTTTTGTATTAATATTCTACATAGCATTATTTCATTAAAAATATATTATACATTACATTGTTATGTGTTCATTATTTTTAGAGTAAGCTAGCATATCAAACGTTTAGAATGTCTAATAAAACGTCGGAGATGTAAGAAAAGGAATTTGCATGCATCAATTGTCAAACACATGGGATAACATTCACAAAATCTTCGTATCAGAATGAATAAATTATTTATCAGCATCCGTTGTTGGATATGTCATTATGAAATAAATTGTAAGTAAGTAAGTAACAAACTCTTTCTTGAATTCACCTCTTGGATACACAATACACAAATTTCATTAATGAAATTATAAAAAAAATTGTAAGTAAGCAACAAACTCTTTCTTGAATTCACCTCTTGGATACACAATACAGAAATTCCATTTCAGGAAATTATGAAAAAAAAATTGTAAGTAAGTAACAAACTCTTTCTTGAAGTCACCTCTTGGATACACAATGCAGAAATTTCATTTAAGAAATTATCAAAAAATTGTAAGTAAGTAACAAACTCTTTCTTGAATTCACCTCTTGGATACACAATTCAGAAATTTCATTAAAGAAATTATGAAAAAAATTGTAAGTAAGTAACAAATTCTTTCTTGAAGCCACCTCTTGGATACACAATGCAGAAATTTCATTTAAGAAATTATCAAAAAATTGTAAGTAAGTAGCAAATTCTTTCTTGAATTCGTCTCCTGGATAAATAAAAAAGACATTTCATTAAAAAAATTATGACAAAATTCTAAGTAAGTAACAAACTCTTTCTTGAAGTCACCTCTTGGACACACAATGCAGAAACTTCATTTAAGAAACTATGAAAAAATTGTAAGTAAGTAAGTAACAAATTCTTTCTTGAAGTCACCTCTTGGATACACAATACAGAAATTTCATTAAAGAAATTATGAAAAAATTGTAAGTAAGTAGCAAATTCTTTCTTGAATTCGCCTGCTGGATAAACAAAAAGACATTTCGTTCAAGAAATTATGAAAAAATTCTAAGTAAGTAACAAACTCTTTATGGTTTTCACGTCTTAGATACAAGATGTAGAAATTTCATTCAAGAAATTATCAAAAAATTCTCATTAAGTAACAATTTCTTTCTTGAAGTCCCCTCTTGGATACACAATACGGAAATTTCATTCATCAAATTATGAAAATATTTGTAAGTAAGTAACAAAATCTTTATTGATTTCACCTCTTGGATACACAATACAGATACTTCATTCAAGAAATTATGAAAAAATCGCAAGTAAGTAACAAACTCTTTATTGTTTTCTCCGCCTGGATATACAATACGGAAATTTCATTCAATAAATTATGAAAAAATTGTAAGCAAGTAACAAACTCTGTCCTGAACTCACCTCTTGGACACACAATGCAGAAACTTCATTTAAGTAACTATGAAAAAATTGCAAGTAAGTAACAAATTCTTTCTTGAATTCCCCTCTTGGATAAACAAAAAAAGTCATTTCATTCAAGAAATTATGACAAAATTCTAAGTAAGTAACAAACCCTTTCTTGAATTCGCCGTTGGGATGCACAATACAGAAATTTAATTCAGGAAATTATGAAAAACATTGCAAACAAACTCTTTCTTGAACTCGCTTCCTGGACAGACAATACAGCAATTTCACTCAAGAAATTATGAAAAAATTGTAAGTAAGTAGCAAACTGTTTCTTGAATTCTCCTCCTGGATGCACAATACAGATATTTTATTCGATAAATTATAAAAAAATTGTAAGTAAGTAACAAACTCTTTCTTGAATACACCTCTTGGATACACAAAGCGGAAATATCATTCAAGAAATTATGAGAAAATTCTAAGTAAGTAACAATCTCTTTCTTGAAGTCCCCTCTTGGATACGCAATACGATATGGAAATTTCATTCAAGAAATTATGAGAAAATTCTAGGTAAGTGACGATCTCTTTCTCGAAGTCCCCGTTAGGATACACAATACGGAAATGTCATTCAAGAAATTATAAAAAAAATTGAAAGTAAGTAACAAACTCTTTATTGATTTCAACTCTTGGATACAAAAAAAGACATTTCATTGAAGAAATTATGACAAAATTCTAAGTAAGCAACAAACTCATTCTTGAATTCGCCGTTTGCATGCACAATACAGAAATTTCATTCTAAGGGACCTCTACACGTGATTAAATACGTTTTGAAACTACATGCTATTTGCTTGCCTTTCCTTACTACCATTCCAAACGAGCGGGGGTTCCCCACTGGTTCCTACACATTGCAAAAAAGTGAGCAGTACGAACGGGGATTCCCCACACATTTTTTTTTCAACTCCACTTTTTCAACCAGACTGGTTTTTTAGACAACACCCATTTTTGAGGGGCCAATCAGAGACAGCGGAGGTTGCTCAATATAATGTATATTGAGCAACCTCCGCTGTCTCTGATTGGCCCCTCAAAAATGGGTGTTGTCTAAAAAACCAGTCTGGTTGAAAAAGTGGAGTTGAAAAAAAAATGTGTGGGGAATCCCCGTTCGTACTGCTCACTTTTTTGCAATGTGTAGGAACCAGTGGGGAACCCCCGCTCGTTTGGAAAGGTAGTAAGGAAAGGCAAGCAAATAGCATGTAGTTTCAAAACGTATTTAATCACGTGTAGAGGTCCCTTAGAATGAAATTTCTGTATTGTGCATGCAAACGGCGAATTCAAGAATGAGTTTGTTACTTACTTAGAATTTTGTCATAATTTCTTGAATGAAATGTCTTTTTTTTGTATCCAAGAGTTGAAATCAATAAAGAGTTTGTTACTTACTTTCAATTTTTTTTATAATTTCTTGAATGAAATTTCCGTATTGTGTATCCAAACGGGGACTTCGAGAAAGAGATCGTCACTTACCTGGAATTTTCTCATAATTTCTTGAATGAAATTACCGTATTGTATTGCGTATTCAAGAGGGGACTTCAAGAAAGAGATTGTTACTTACTTACAATTTTTTTTATAATTTATCGAATAAAATATCTGTATTGTGCATCCAGGAGGAGAATTCAAGAAACAGTTTGCTACTTACTTACAATTTTTTCATAATTTCTTGAGTGAAATTGCTGTATTGTCTGTCCAGGAAGCGAGTTCAAGAAAGAGTTTGTTTGCAATGTTTTTCATAATTTCCTGAATTAAATTTCTGTATTGTGCATCCCAATGGCGAATTCAAGAAAGGGTTTGTTATTTACTTAGAATTTTGTCATAATTTCTTGAATGAAATGACTTTTTTGTTTATCCAAGAGGGGAATTCAAGAAAGAATTTGTTACTTACTTGCAATTTTTTCATAGTTACTTAAATGAAGTTTCTGCATTGTATGTCCAAGAGGTGAGTTCAGGAAAGAGTTTGTTACTTACTTTCAATTTTTCTTTATAATTTCTTGAATTAAATTTCCGTATTGTGTATCCAAACGGGGACTTCGAGAAAGAGATCGTCACTTACCTGGAATTTTCTCATAATTTCTTGAATGAAATTTCCATATCGTATTGCGTATCCAAGAGGGGACTTCAAGAAAGAGTTTGTTACTTACTTACAATTTTTTTATAATTTATTGAATAAAATATCTGTATTGTGCATCCAGGAGGAGAATTAAAGAAACAGTTTGCTACTTACTTACAATTTTTTCATAATTTCTTGAGTGAAATTGCTGTATTGTCTGTCCAGGAAGCGAGTTCAAGAGAGAGTTTGTTTGCAATGTTTTTCATAATTTCCTGAATTAAATTTCTGTATTGTGCATCCCAATGGCGAATTCAAGAAAGGGTTTGTTATTTACTTAGAATTTTGTCATAATTTCTTGAATGAAATGACTTTTTTTTGTTTATCCAAGAGGGGAATTCAAGAAAGAATTTGTTACTTACTTGCAATTTTTCCATAGTTACTTAAATGAAGTTTCTGCATTGTGTGTCCAAGAGATGAGTTCAGGAAAGAGTTCGTTACTTGCTTACAATTTTTTCATAATTTATTGAATGAAATTTCCGTATTGTATATCCAGGAGGAGAAAACAATAAAGAGTTTGTTACTTACTTGCGATTTTTTCATAATTTCTTGAATGAAGTATCTGTATTGTGTATCCAAGAGGTGAAATCAATAAAGATTTTGTTACTTACTTACAAATATTTTCATAATTTCATGAATGAAATTTCCGTATTGTGTATCCAAGAGGGGACTTCAAGAAAGAAATTGTTACTTAATGAGAATTTTTTATAATTTCTTGAATGAAATTTCTACATCGTGTATCTAAGACGTGAAAGCCATAAAGAGTTTGTTACTTACTTAGAATTTTGTCATAATTTCTTGAACGAAATGTCTTTTTGTTTATCCAGCAGGCGAATTCAAGAAAGAATTTGCTACTTACTTACAATTTTTTCACAATTTCTTTAATGAAATTTCTGTATTGTGTATCCAAGAGGTGACTTCAAGAAAGAATTTGTTACTTACTTACTTACAATTTTTTCATAGTTTCTTAAATGAAGTTTCTGCATTGTGTGTCCAAGAGGTGACTTCAAGAAAGAGTTTGTTACTTACTTAGAATTTTGTCATAATTTCTTGAATGAAATGTCTTTTTTATTTATCCAGGAGACGAATTCAAGAAAGAATTTGCTACTTACTTACAATTTTTTGTTAATTTCTTAAATGAAATTTCTGCATTGTGTATCCAAGAGGTGACTTCAAGAAAGAGTTTGTTACTTACTTACAATTTTTTTTCATAATTTCCTTAATGAAATTTCTGTATTGTGTATCCAAGAGGTGAATTCAAGAGAGTTTGTTACTTACTTACAATTTTTTGATAATTTCTTAAATGAAATTCCTGCATTGTGTATCCAAGAGGTGACTTCAAGAAAGAGTTTGTTACTTACTTACAATTTTTTTTTCATAATTTCCTGAAATGGAATTTCTGTATTGTGTATCCAAGAGGTGAATTCAAGAAAGAGTCTGTTACTTACCTACAAATTTTTTTTCATAATTTCATTAATGAAATTTCTGTATTGTGTATCCAAGAGGTGAATTCAAGAAAGAGTTTGTTACTTACTTACTTACAATTTTTTTCATAATGACATATCCAGCAACGGATGTTGATAAATAATTTATTCATTCTGATACGAAGATTTTGTGAATGTTATCCCATGTGTTTGACAATTGATGTATGCAAATTCCTTTTCTTACATCTCCGACGTTTTATTAGACATTCTAAACATTTGATATGCTAGCTTACTCTAAAAATAATGAACACATAACAATGTAATGCATAATATATTTTTAATGGAATAATGCTATGTAGAATATTAATACAAAAAATATATTATGATACATTATTAATATCGATGATTAACTTTGGACATTTAGAATCTGTTCCATAAAATAGTTCACCATGTTCTCTCTTGATATTGTAGTTATTGTCTTCTCTTAGTTCGTAATCAGTAGAATAATCATTATTTCATTTTGCGTCATACACAATTTTTGCTGGTGTCACATCAACAAGCTCAATATGCTTTTCGTCTTTGGTATTATTTGGTTCATTGACTGTTTGATCAATGGCAGTAACGTTTGCTGGTGGTTTGTTTTTCATCGATTCATCTTTATATTCCTTAGTGATATTTTCTGACAATGCCCTTTTTATTTTTCTGGCAATTTCACTGTCTATTATCACATTATTTTTACACAGGTAACAATTTCGGCACGTAGACAAGATATGGTTTACGATATTAGTAGAAGAGTAGGCCTTTCTTTTATTGATCTTCCGTTGAATGCTAATACCCGAAAGGTGACGATTGGATGTATCAGTAGGTAATGTGTTACCTGCAACAGTAGCAAGGAGTTGTCCTCTATCATCAACGATTATTTTTATGTTGGCATTCTCTTTGAGTGCACTCATCCCTGGAGATCTCAATCTCGCATAACCACCAACATAAGAGTTGAATTTTTTCGGTATTCCAAAGAAATTTATTTCCTTACTGTCATGACAGTGCATGCATACATTTCCAATAGTGCTACCACTTGTACTTGTTTCATAGTTTAAATACTTTTCCTTGTCGGCATTCAATGCTACAATAACCTTGTTATGTGAACAGAATTTATTAAAATGCTCCATCTTCACTTTTTTTTTAAAGATATGACTTATGTGTTTATCGTTCCACTGCGTAAAAAATACTGATTTAATACATGCAATAAACTAGGTAGTGTCGATAACCGGCCATAGAGCAATAGTGGGAAAGCCACATCGTGTATCTGGGCAAGCATAGAGTGCAATTGTTAGAGCCATAAAAATATCTGTCGAGGAGGTATCATTAGCAATAACCTACTTCTAATGAAGCATATCAAGTCACTTGTTTACCGGGTACTAAATAACTACCATTTTTACTCCCCCTAGCATTATATTGGCTTACACTGAAAATAATTGAACGGGAAAAAATAAAAGCCCGATAAATATTTACTAGTTGGTGTGACAAACACAGCGCAACGTTTAGCTAGATAAGAAGAAGAAGAATACGGAGAATTAATAGTCTTTTGTTCACCATTATACATGACTAAACTGATTTAGTCGAGGGAATGAATCCTTATTCTAGAAGTCCTATTCCTAAAAGTTAAGTTAGAATAAAAGAATGAGGTAATTATATTGGCTCACACTGAAAATAATTGAACAGAAAAAATAAAACCCCGATAAATATTTACTAGTTGGTGTGACAAACACAGAGCAACGTTTGCTTAATAGGTATAAAATACAAAAAAAATATCTGTCGAGGACGTATCATTAGCAATAAACTATTTCTAATGAAGCATTTCAAGTCACCTGTTTCTAGAATCATTTAAACTAAATACTTACCCTCGCCCAGAATCCCTAATTGGGACGAATCCCTCTACCCAGAGCTAGTGAAACGTCAGGCCCCAAATCAATTGTTAATGCTAAAATCTGAAACGGGTAGCGATCTGATATCCAGTGGTGTGTTTCCTGGTCCGAAGGTATACTGTGTGGAAACGCACAGCAAGGATATCAAACATGTTTGCAAGGGGGTACCTACACACTTTGTAAAAAATAATTTTGACATGAGTGTGTATAGAAACTGTGTGGAACGTAGTTTAGTGCCAAGGGCGAAAGTCATGGCGACTCTTTACAATTTAAAAACTACACAGTTTGAGTTGAGAAATACGCCATGTCTGCAATATCGGACAAAGTCTATGTACTTGAGGATGGTGTGAAGGTACTACCACACGGCCATTATTTAATTTCAGACCGAGTTGAATGTGTAGAGTACAGAAAACAACTCGGTCTAGAAAAATTAACTTAAATTCATTTAAATTCATTTAAAAAAGTATAAATTGGGTGGGAGGGTTTTTTGGGTAATTGGGTGTTTTTTTTTAAATTCTTTTTAATTCTTTAATTCTATATCACAAACAATTTTCAATGTGTGTGTGTGTGTGTGTGTGCAAGGCAGATCAATTTCCAGTATTTAATGCCAGCCCCGGCCCGGGCCCGCCGCAGCGGGCCCCCGCTTCCCGGCCCCGCGGCGCTTCCCGCGGCGCTTCCCGGCCCACCACAGCGGAACCCCCGGCCGCCGCAGTGGCCGCCCCTGGGGGGAGGGGGGACTCCAAAATTTAAAATGCTGTAAATAAAAGTGATATTATTATTTCAAGTGCATTATTCTAATAAATGTTGTATTTTTTCTATAAATAAATAAAAAAAAGTGTATTTATTTAAGTGTTTTTTTTTTCTGTGCCTATGTAAATGTTTTATTTTTATTATAAATAAATTTTAAAAAAAGTGTATTTATTTAAGTGTTTTTTCTCTGTGCCTATGTAAATGTTGTATTTCTTATTATAAATAAATTAAAAAAGTGTATTTTTTCATGTTTAATGTGCTTTCATGTTCAATGTAATATTTTTTTTTTTATTAAGTATTGTTACTTTTTTATGCATATAATAAAAGAAAATATGATTCTTTATTCGTCTTCTTCTTCTTATTATTATTCTTGAACGGAGTAGTAATAGGGAAATTATTTAGTCATTAGACAGCCATAGTCTACAGTTAGTTGTCTAGGTGAACTGTTGAAGGGAACATGTTACAATTTAAAACACCATTCAGATCGTTTCTGTGTGGACCGTCAATGTCAGGCAAAACAACACTCTTAACTAAAATAATTAAAAATTGCGACAAAATGTTTGTGGAAAAGCCGAAAAAAATCTACTATTGTTACAGTATTTGGCAGGAGTCATACGATAAAATAAAAGCAATTGCTGCCACCACGGGTTTGGTGCAGATACAATTCATACAGGGACTTGATGTTTTCAGCATTATTGAAACAAACTCTTGGCTGATCATTGACGATCAGGCTGAATCTATTGAACAATGGTCCCAGGAAATGCTACAACTGTTCACTGTTCGCTCTCATCATGAACAGATGTCCGTTACTCTGGTTCTACACAATCTCTTTCATCAGAGCAAATGTATGCGAACACTTGCATTGAAGTGCACCTACTATATCATCTACAGAGTTGTTCGTGATTCTAGCTCGCTAATAACTCTCAATAAACAAATCTATCCAGGCGCACCCAAATTTCTGCTCTCAGCATACAATCAGGCAACTAATAAAGCCTACGGCTACATCCTATTGGATCTTAATCAAAATACACCCGAGGATCTGCGTGTAGTCACAGATATTTTTGACAATGAAATTACAGTATATCTCCCCGTGAACACTAAAAAGACCTATTAGTCTCTATCATGACACTGAAGAAACTACATGAAAATAGACATCTGTTTTCAAATCTAAGCACTTCAAAACCCTCGCTTAGAAAAGCCATACTCAAACATGGTATTGACAATGATTTCATTAATGAAACTCAGAGAGGAGAGAAAGTAACAAAATGAAAAATAAAATCAAAAAGGGTGAAAAAACGAGGATTTTGTAAGCCAGCGAACCATGAAGATGACAAAATATAAGCAAATATTTCGACAAGGACCTCCGCCAAGTCGTCCTCAGTGCTAAACAAAAAAAGAAGAAAAAAAAAAACGAAAATCTAACCTTTCGAAGCTTACTGTACAAAGACAGAATAGACACTGAATAAAAAACCAGGCAGGAATCAATGAAAATGAATTTACCAAGATGATTGTGCAAAGATCTTTCGTCTTGCAATAACTTTAGCTGGTCTACAATTTCGGTTTTCATTAGATATGCAAATAGGTTCTTTTAAGTTTTTTCGGGTGAAAATATTGATTGAGTCCTTCAAGATTAAACTGTCGTAAATTGGGCTTAATGAAATATCTCCAGTATCTCTATTTATTGCTAAATTTTGGTTCATATATTTTTTTTATCTCAATTACCTCCTTAAAAGTTTGTGGTACGCCATTAACAGTTGATATTAAGGTTGCCTCGTCAAACAGAACTAGATGGGTCGGGTTTACGAAAATATGCGAAGCCAATGCCGAATCAAAGTTGTCATTGTTATTTTTTAATCTCAGGGACTTATCTATTGAAATTTTGTGCTCATGCAAACGCTCACCTAGTTGTTGATGAGCACAAAATTTCAATAGATAAGTCCCTGAGATTAAAAAATAACAATGACAACTTTGATTCGGCATTGGCTTCGCATATTTTCGTAAACCCGACCCATCTAGTTCTGTTTGACGAGGCAACCTTAATATCAACTGTTAATGGCGTACCACAAACTTTTAAGGAGGTAATTGAGATAAAAAAATATATGAACCAAAATTTAGCAATAAATAGAGATACTGAAGATATTTCATTAAGCCCAATTTACGACAGTTTAATCTTGAAGGACTCAATCAATATTTTCACCCGAAAAAACTTAAAAGAACCTATTTGCATATCTAATGAAAACCGAAATTGTAGACCAGCTAAAGTTATTGCAAGACGAAAGATCTTTGCACAATCATCTTGGTAAATTCATTTTCATTGATTCCTGCCTGGTTTTTTTATTCAGTGTCTATTCTGTCTTTGTACAGTAAGCTTCGAAAGGTTAGATTTTCGTTTTTTTTTTCTTCTTTTTTTGTTTAGCACTGAGGACGACTTGGCGGAGGTCCTTGTCGAAATATTTGCTTATATTTTGTCATCTTCATGGTTCGCTGGCTTACAAAATCCTCGTTTTTCACCCTTTTTGATTTTATTTTTCATTTTGTTACTTTCTCTCCTCTCTGAGTTTCGTTTGTCATGTATAGCCAGTGTGGTCTAAGAATGTATTTGATTTCATTAATCTAATATCTGAACTTTGTTTAAATTTGACCGAGGGTAATGTTCAACTGTCAGAAGTAGTTAAACAACAGGCAAAGCAACATCGTTCCATTGTACGTACATTGGCCTCTAAAAAGAAAGGAAAGAATTTTAAAAAGAAAAGACTTCTTCAGACGGGTGGTAGCTTTTTCACACTTTTACTGCCAATAATTGCAGGACTTGTAAACAGTTTTCTCTAGAGAGAATGGCAAAACCCTATAAATTGACTCCAATAGAACTCGCTCTCTCACCCGTGGAACACTTTGAGAACAATCTGACTAAATTCCTTGACAATGAGAATATTGAGGATGATAAAAAACTGCTTTTACTTCAAGATGCACTTCGCCGAGTGGACAAACCTAAGCCCTATCATGTGAAGGCCACTGCTGATATTGATCACAAAAAAGAATCATCTCCTCAGGATTCTGCTGCTGCTGCTGGAACACAATTAAAGAAGGAGGAATTGGATTCAATTGTATTGAAAATTGGAAATCTAATGCCCCACTCATATCGTGAACAAAGTAAACGACTCCTAACCTATCTCATGGAAAGTGGTCAAGATCATATTCAAGTTGAGAACAATGGGAAAGGGACTATAATTCAGGGCAAGAGCTATAATCTACTTGATTTAATCTATGATATGGTTACAAATCGTAAAGGACTATTATCATTTGACGCTCATCTATACAACTTTCTAAATACATTAAATTTCCCCAAAAGTCTTATTAGTAATAGACAAATTCTAAAAAAATTAAATGAACATGCATCAACATCAACAACAACAACAACACCAATAAAACATGAAGAAGAAGAAGAAGAAGAAGAAGATTTTAAATCAATCTTGGAAAATACTAGCACACCTAGCGAAAAAAACTTGACAATGGTGGCGAGGAAAAAGCGAAAACGTATCATGTCACCATCACCATCCAGTATACAAAAGGGTAGCGGACGTTACACAGCGTGTTTACGTTCAAAATGGTTGAAGTTCTGAAAGGTGTTTATGAAAATATTGGTGAGGCGGGGAGTTTAAGTTCCCCCACCACTCTTTCCAAAGTCACTTTTGTTCACACTAAAAGTGTACAAGTAATCAAGTTACACTCTACATAGAAATCATAGACTTCGTGCCAATCAATATCGAAAAACTAAAGCCTTTTACCCATTGCATATAATGCAAGCAGATCTCCTGACTCTAGATGAGATTCAACGACGTCACAATACACCGTACAAGTACATTCTACTTGCAATCAGTGTTTATAGTCGTTATGCATATGCAATTCCATTGCGATCAAAGAGAGGCGTTGAAGTTGCTCAGGCCATTGAAATTATTTTCGAACAGGATTCGTATAAAAAAATTCAAACGGATCGTGGTAGTGAATTTGTTAATCCTCATGTTGCAAAAGTACTAGAGAAATATAGTACACTGCTCTATCATAGTCATAGTCCTATAAAGGCTGCATTGGCCGAACGATTGATAAGAACTATTCGACTTTTAATTTCAAGATATTGTACATTGAAAAATACACCGGCTTTTATTCATGATTTAGATAAAATCATGTTGATTTATAATCAACGACCTCATCGATCATTGTCCAACTCACCTTTCTTAACACACCTTTCTTAAACAATATTCCAATGAATCGGTTGTCAAGAAGAAAAATAAATTCAATGTTGGTGATACTGTTCGAATTAATAGAACAACTAATGTTTTTGAAAAGGGGAATTACTTGTGGCCCACAGAACTTTTTAAAGTGGCAAAAATCCTAGACACTAAACCCATAACTTATCGTTTGCGTGATACCAAAGATGAAGAGATTCTCGGCGGCTTTTATGACTATGAACTACAAAAAGTTAAAATAATAGTGAAATCTATCAAATTGAAAGGATATTAAAGACACGTACTCGCAGGGGTAAGAAACAGTTACTTGTTCGGTGGCTAGGATACAACTCTGATTTTGATTCTTGGATCGGTGTTGAAGATGTTGACAATGCCCAATGATTTCTATGTAACTTTCATGTCCAATGTTTCCGATCCTCTCTCCAACGACTTGAATACGACAAGTGATTTTTGGACAAAACTCTCCCCCGCCATCAAATTTGACGATGCATATGAAGTGGCTCTTATCGACTGTATTCTCAAAAATACATATGACATCCTGAGAAAGGATCGCGTGTATGATATAAAAGTTATACCATTCGATTGGACACTCTTTGTCGACTATGAATGGGTTGAAGCACTTAAATCTAGCGAATATCCACATGCCAAATTGAAATATATTGAATACGATAATATGACAGATTTGTGTCGTACAATCAATAGAAAAATCTCATATCGTAGGAATGGTAAATTCCACTTTAATTATTCATTAGGACACGATAGGATTTACATTACCTCACCTGTTGACACTGAAATAATTGTTCTCAATGATAATCTGAGAGACGTTCTTGGCTTTAAACAGAATATGATCAAAGGGAAAAATGCTGGCACCGTTTACGGGATGAATCAAGTTATTTTTGCTGATTATCCACCTGGTTTTGCCTCGGACTCTTGCATATTTCTCTATGCATCCTTTGTGGAAACATCGAGAGTCGGTAATTCAAATGTCCCCCTCCTACGTGTTCTTGAACGAAAAACATCTCATGAACTTGTTCATCACTATAATATAAAGCATCTTCAGTATGTCCCTGTAAACACTTCGTATTTGGAACTCTGTCAGTTAACACTAAGAAGTGAATTGGGCGATCGTCTAGCAATAACAAAAGGCTTAGCAGTGATTACATGTCATTTTCGACCCATTGTTGGCGATAGCACAATCACCTAAAATGAACAATAGGAGAATTCCATTTGTCTGTCCCGATATCGATTGCTATGTTGGTGCTTTGAGTCCGCGTCAAATAGGCAATGGATTGGAATACTACAAGGGGCGTACTACAATGTCTGGCTATGGTCTTGGTAGCTGGTTTGCTAGGCTATTTCGTTCTGCACTACCCCTTGCCAGAAAATATCTTGTACCTGCTGCATCGAATTTTGCTGCCTCCACACTACAAGACTGGGGGTCGGGCAAGAATTTCAAGGAGAGTGTTAAGGAAAATATTAGATCTTCAGCAAGAGCCGCTGGTGAGCAACTAAAATCTCGACAAAATGGGGAGGGATTGAAAAGGATGCGTGCGCGTCATTCACTCATCAGTCTCCACCCAGGCGGGAAGCGAAGGACATCAACAAGGACTTTGAGGAATAAAACAAGGAAGACCAATAAGCAGAAGAAGAAAAAGAAAAAGATTGTTAGATCAAAGAAGGATTTCTTCTCTTAAAATGACTTATCTCCTCCACAAGGAATCATATCCATCAATTAGTTCCTCATTGAATTTATTCAATGCTAAAAATGTTGATGTCAGTGTCAAGTATGGCTACTGTGAACAATTTCATCCCCAACAACCCCTCTCAGAAAATATACACTTTCAAATATTTTCCAATGAAGACTACTTCATTGATCTGTCATCAACATTTATTGATTTAAATGTTGCGGTGAAGAAAAAGTCAGATAATACAACTCCAAATGCTGGCGGTGGTCTCTCCTACGAGAACTGTATTCTACACAACCTATTCAAACAAATTAATGTATTTATTAATGGTACTTTGGTGAGCACTAGCAATAATTTATCCAACTATGCAAGCTACATACAATTTATGATGATGACACCAAAGGCATACAAGGATTTAAGAGGACAATCATTAGGGTATGAATATCGATTAGGTGTTGATACTGACGGTGAGTTGACTACTGGAGTGACCCAAGAGTATCATCTGGTTGGAAAATTAAATCATGAGATATTCAATATATCCCAATGGTTACCCCCCAATGTCAAGATTGACATAAAGTTACAGATGGCCCCATCGAATTTCATTTTGAGAAAAACACTTCCTGCAGCACCCGATGCAAATGTCATTATCACATCGGCAATTCTCCACGTCCGAAAACAACAGGTCATGAGCTCTGTTGCATTGGCAGTGGAAAAGCTAAGAGCCAATGGCAACAACATTAAACTTCTGGTCCCCCATACGATCACCAATCAACGTCACATTGCCACCGGCTCTCGTAGCTATAGCGATTCATCATTTATCAATGGAGAAATCCCATCAAAATTGGCTTTGGCCTTTGTAAAGAGTGGCAGTGCCGTTGGATCCTGGACTGAATCCCCCCATGATTTTAATTTTTTCGGTCTATCTAGCCTTGTGTGCAAAGTGAATGGTATTCCACTGTACACTATATCTTTTGACAAAAAATCCTATAGAATTCTTTACGAGTTGACCATGCAATCCCTAGATCCTGACTCTCAACTATTTGAAAATGGAATAACCGATTCAATGTTTTCAAAAAATCATGGGGTAATTGTTTTGGACTTGTCGGGGACTCAGGATATGAGCATAGTACGAACAGGGAATATACGTTTAGAGTGTACATTTGCCGATGCTCTGACTGAGAGTATCACGCTAATATCACTGAGTCAATTTGAAACCTATTGGGAAATCACACCCGACGGCAGTGTTCTACTAGACCTAGCATCATGAACACAAACCAAATAATCAACGTATTTAGTATGGATCCATACATGTCCCAGTACAAGTCCTATTGCATACCTTCAGACTTCATAGAAAAAATTGCAAGTGTTAACAATACCTTAATCATTGTTAATAGCAGTCCATCGACTTTGAAGACCGGCCATTGGCTATGAATCTTTCAAACAGCGAAGAATATTGAATTTTTGATCCTCTTGGCCTATCGTATAAATTTTACACGCCATACATCAGCAACTTTATTGAAAGCAGTGGGAAAACCATTATTCAAAATCAACATAGAGTACAGGATTTAACGACTAAGACATGTGGCTTTCATGCACTACTCTTTTTCATGTTCAGATTTCGTGGCTACACCTACAAGCAGTTTCTCAACATCTACGTTGACTTACCTCGATTGAACGACTTTGTGTGGAAAATATACTTACAAGCGTATTTAATATTGATTTTAGTGCCCTACGAATAAAATGTTCTAAAAATGTATGTGAAATTTTTTATTAATACAAATTTATATACATGATAAAACGACTTTTCTACTCTTTAGATTTCATCTTCTACTAGGTATAGGTATTTGTCGACAACAACTAGTGCAGGTAGATTATCTGATTTCACAGTGTACTGATCCTGATGTACTGCAATGTCAGGGTCACATTTTCTACAATAGTGACTTCACTCTTGGCATATCTCTTTGTATAGTCAATGATACTATTCTCATTCATTCTATAGAATTCACATGTTTCAATTTGCTTATTTGAAGCAATTTCACAAACAGTAGTAGTATCTTATATAAAGCTTTCAATTGCACAAAGAATATACTGTGTAGTTTCACGAGCACAAGAAAAACCCATGCTTGAGACACGTTTGGTGGGTATAATCTGGTTTGGTGGGTATAGTCTGGTTTGGTGGGTATAGTCTGGTTTAGTTTTTCAAAGAGAGTGAGTATTTGACATTTTTGCAAAAAAGGGATAAGGAATTCGCAAATTGAACACTATGAACGATATTAATTAATGTTTTGAATAATAGGAGTGTGAATGATTCTAATTAGTGATTGGATAATTTTTAACAAGAAATGACTGAAAAGTGTTTTGGAGGAGATGGGATGATTGTGTACTGTATAATACACAAGTGATGGTTTGCACAGTGTTGTCAATTTTAAATAGTTTAGAAATAAAAAAAAATTAACAAGAAATGGCTGAAAAGTGTTTTGAGGGAGTTGAGTTGCACGAGGGTTGAGTTGCACGAGGGTTCAGTTACATGCGGATTCAGTTACACGGGGATTAGTTAAATGCGGTTGAGCTGCATAGTCTCGTTGGAAAAAATTGGAGTTCATACTTAAACAGTTCTATTAAGAGCTATTGCTATGGAAATGGCTCATTTTTGAATCAAAACTATGCTTTTCCGACTGAAGATACACATTTGAATCAGAAAATGTGAAAATGTATACAATTGAAACAGAGAAGTGTGTTTTGACGATATTTTCTATATTTTCGTCTGAAAAATAGGAGTTCACGCTTAAAAAGTTCTATTAAGAGCTATTTTTATGGAAATGCTTTTACAATCGGAAATGTCCGATTAACATTTGCTAAAAAGCGGTAATTCGATTTGCGAATTGGAGGAGATGGGGTGATTGTGTACTGTATAATACACAAGTGATGTTTTGGAGAGTATTGTCAATTTAAAATAGTTTAGAAATAAAAAAAAATTAACAAGAAATGACTGAAAAGTGTTTTGAGGGAGTTGAGTTGCACGAGGGTTGAGTTGCACGAGGGTTCAGTTAAGGGGGTACAGTTACACGGTGGTTTAGTTAAATGGGGGTCGAGTTGCACGAGGGTTCAGTAGCACGATGGTTCAGTAGCACGGGGGGCTCAGTTGTACGGGGTTTCGGTTATACAGGGGTTCAGTTATATGGGGGGTTCAGTTGCACGGGGGTTTAGTTAAATAGGGCTTGAGTTGCACGGGAGTTGAGTTGCACGAGGGTTCAGTTGCACGAGGGTTCAGTTACATGCGGATTCAGTTACACGGGGATTAGTTAAATGCGGTTGAGTTGCATAGTCTCGTTGGAAAAAATTGGAGTTCATACTTAAACAGTTCTATTAAGAGCTATTGCTATGGTAATGATTCATTTTTGAATCGAAACTATGCTTTTCTGACTGAAGATACACATTTGAATCAGAAAATGTGAAAATGTACATAATTGAAACAGAGAAGTGAGTTTTGACGATATTTTCTATAATTTCGTCTGAAAAATAGGAGTTCACGCTTAAAAAGTTCTATTAAGAGCTATTTTTATGGAAATGCTTTTACAATCGGAAATGTTTGATTGACATTTGCAAAAAAGGGGTAATGGGATTTGCGAATTGGAGGAGATGGGGTGATTGTGTACTGTATAATACACAAGTGATATTTTGGAGAGTATTGTCAATTTAAAATAGTTTAGAAATAAAAAAATTAACAAGAAATGGCTGAAAAGTGTTTTGAGGGAGATGGGTTGCATGGAGGGTTGAGTTGCCCGAGGGTTCAGTTAAAGGGGGTACAGTTACACGGGGGTTTAGTTAAATGGGTCGAGTTGCACGAGGGTTTAGTAGTACGAGGGTTCAGTAGCACGGGGGTTCAGTTGTACGGGGTTTCGGTTATACAGGGGTTCAGTTACATGGGGGGTTCAGTTGCACGGGGGTTTAGTTAAATGGGGGTTGAGTTGCACGGGAGTTGAGTTGCACGAAGGTTCAGTTGCACGGGGGTTCAGTTACATGTGGATTCAGTTACACGGGGATTAGGTAAATGCGGTTGAGTTGCATAGTCTCCTTGGAAAAAATTGTAGTTCATACTTAAACAGATGGAAAAATGGTACTTGTTAAATATTCGGGTAGACATAAGACTAAGAAACGCTTCACTATAAATAAGGCTATCGTGTTTTTCCGAACTTTCTAGGGCGGGGGTAACTATTTAGTTTAAATAATTCTAGGAGAAATTGAGTTCTATGGCTGGTGTGAAAAAATGGTACTTGTTAAATATTCGGGTAGACATACGACTAAGAAATGCACACACACACACACACACACACACACACACACACACACACACACACACACACACACACACACACACACACCACACACACACACACACACACACACACACACACACACACACACACACACACACACACACACACACACACACACACACACACACACACACACACACACACACACACACCACACACACACACACACACACACACACACACACACACACACACACACACACACCACACACACACACACACACACACACACACACACACACACACACCACACACACACACACACACACACACACACACACACACACACACACACACACACACACACACACACACACACACACACACACACACACACACACACACACACACACACACACACACACACACACACACACACACACACACACACACACACACACACACACACACACACACACACACACACACACACACACACACACACACACACACACACACACACACACACACACACACACACACACACACACACACACACACACACACACACACACACACACACACACACACACACACACACACACACACACACACACACACACACACACACCACACACACACACACACACACACACACACACACCACACACACACACACACACACACACACACACACACCACACACACACACACACACACACACACACACACACACACACACACACACACACACACACACACACACCACACACACACACACACACACACACACACACACACACACACACACACACACACACACACACACACACACACACACACACACACACACACACACACCACACACACACACACACACACACACACACCACACACACACACACACACACACACACACACACACACACACACACACCACACACACACACACACACACACACACACACACACACACACACACACACACACACACACACACACACACACACACACACACATACAACAATCACTACGACGTTATTAAATTATCGGGTATACAGAAAAATAAGCGGCACATGTACCGCCCACACACACACACACACTCCTTCAAATTGACTTGGGAAAAAGAATCATTAGCGAGAAATAATATTTGAAAACTCACATTCAAATTTGCAGCTTGCATGTCGAGAGCTGTAGGGGCCTCATAATTCTCGCATTGCATTGGTCTTGAAGGGCCCGGCAATGCTTGTAAGGGGGTGACCCTCCGATCTTGACTAGATGAGACTGATTCATTATGAGAATCTATCCATTCTCTCTTGAATTTTCTGCCAGGTTGCATAGAGGTTTGTGCAGAGCTGACACTGGCTTGAGAGGCTCCTGGCTGGTCCAGCGAACTTGTATTGGAGCTAGCATATCTGATGATTGATGGTCTTGCAGCTTGCATCGATGTTATATCACCCCATCTTGGTCTCTTTTCGGAGGGAGGCTAATTGCATGAATCCACCTCAACATCCTTAAAAAAGAAGAAAAATTTAGTAACGAAATAATAACCCCTCTTTTACAGATAAATTGCCCTCTAAAGTTTATTCTGGTGTTTGTAGCGCTCTATGTCTTAGCACTTTAGAAATATTTAAAAAGAAAAGCTTTTAAAGTAAAATTTTGGAAAATTTTGAGTTTGGAGGGAAGGGGGATTTAAAAAACATCTCCCCATAATATAATTTGACCTATAAAGTCAATTCTAATGTTTGTAGTGCTATAACTATTAGCACTTTAGAAATATTTAAAAAGAAAAGCTTTTAAAGTAAAATTTGGAAAATTTTGAGTTTGGAGGGAAGGGGGATTTCAAAAACATCTCCCCATAATATAATTTGACCTATAAAGTCAATTCTGATGTTTGTAGTGCTATAACTATTAGTACTTTAGAAATATTTAAAAAGAAAAGCTTTTAAAGTAAAATTTTGGAAAATTTTGAGTTTGGAGGGAAGGGGGATTTCAAAAACATCTCCCCATAATATAATTTGACCTATAAAGTCAATTCTGATATTTCTAGCACTCTCTATCTATTAGCACTTTAGAAATAATTAAAAAGGCTTAGATAAAAACACACAGAATGTGGCATCGTTCCATCTTGCCCCCCTATCAATTCTGAGTTTTGGCTAGAATTAGACAAAGCCCGTTTTAATCACCAAGCTTTTGTTTTTAGATACTACACGTTGAAGTTTGGTTCCAAAAAAGGACCTTTTCTGTAATTATAAACACATATGGTTTTAATCTCTGTGATAGCAAGAGCGTGTGAAATTTGAGTTCCAAAACTGTCACTCTCTTTGTAACAGCCGAAGGTTTTCATTCAAACCGGAAAAAGACAGCACATTATAAACGCACGATTGGAAAAAGGATATTTCTGAACGAAAAAGAACTGTTTTTCAAAACAATTAAAACTTGTAAACATAGCTGTGGAAGAGAGATTTTATTTACATAATAGAAAAAAGCATACTTAGCGTTTTCTATCGAATATACTCATTATATTTTAAGATTTTGTATTGTTGGAGGGGAGGGGGGCTAAGTGCCCCTGAAATTTGAATTTACTAGTAAAACAATTTTTTTTTGGAAATAAAGAATGAAAGTGTACTCACATTGAAAATAGAAATATCCATTGTTTTCAAAGTTAATAATATGCAGTGCCCTATGCTTGATGTGTTAAAACATAATGAAAATTAAATTCCAATACATGACCATTTTATACAGTTTTTCAAGGACAAATAAAAAAAACGGATGTTGAGTTACATAATTTCGTGCGTGCCCCCAAAACATGTTTGACTACTTTATATCATACCAGTTTTTTTTAAGAATGTACACGTGAGTTCATGACGTACATTCATTGTGCAATTAACAACAAAAACAGAAAAAAAACCTGTTTGCTTTAAATTATATTATTACGACCAAACTCTCAAAACATGCTTGACTACATTATACATTGCCAAGTTTAAAAAACCTCGACTTTAGTGTGCCAACTTTTAAAATATTCACGCGTGAGTGTAGTGTCTCAGGCATGGCTTTTCCTTGCGCAATTCCAATGTATCCTTCGTATCTATTACACTTTTGAGCATATTCGTGTAGGGTTCTTGTGTATTTCCATGTATTCGTCGTGGTAATTAATACGATACTACTAGAATTAAAAAAAAATCGCCTAGATATGAGAAATAGCTTTTGAATGCGCCATTAAGCATCTCTCTATGATGTTCTGGTACCCCCCCTAGCCCTGGAAAAAAAAGGAAAAAATAAACTAACAAGAAAACTTCATATTAATATATACAAAAAACATGAAAAATCAAACATTCAGCACACGGCACGGTTTTTAAACTGAAAGTAAGGAGCGACATTAAAACTTAAAACCAACAGAAATTATTCCGTATATGAAAGGGGGTGTCCCCTCCTCAACGGCTCGCTCTCTACGCTAAAGTTTGACTCTGTCTCACAACTTTATTTTTTAAAACAATAAAAAACTTTAACGTAAAGAGCGAGGCATTGAGGAGGGGCAGCCCCTTTCATATGTTGAATAATTTCTGCTCGTTTTAAGTTTTAATGTCGCTCTTTACTTTCAGTTTAAAAAACTTATTTTTTTTTTAATTGAATTTCTGAACGTTTTTGAATTAATGCAGCTTTGATTTTGGCTCATCGTACATGACTAATTAAAACGAAACTTGCATGTTAATTTTACTTTTTTTGGCTAAATGGCTTCCTCGAAATTTTGTTCTGACGTAACTTACGAATTAACTTACGTAACGGACTTCTATATTCGTATGTTTTATTAAATATATTAGGGAATTTGCCCCCTAGTCAGTGCCTCGCACTTTACGCTAAACTTCGAGTTTTGTTCGAATCACAAACCCCCGAATCACAAAGGCCGGTTAATCAGAATAGATAGCTCTTTTGAAAGTACTAAAAAGAACTTTAGCGTAAAGGGCGAGGTACTGACTAGGGGGCGAAATCCCTCATACACGTAATAATTTCTGTTAGTCTTAAGTTTTAATGTTGCTCCTTACTCTCAGTTGAAAAAAATAGTTTTTCTTATTTAATTTCTTATCGTTTTTTAAATAATGCTGGGAAATCCAGTACCCCCTTCATAGAAATGTCCCTTCCCCCAAGGAAACATTCTCCATGGAAAGATCTTCCCCAAAAAAAACCTAACTTTTTTTGGCTAAATGGCTTCCTCGAAATTTTGTTCTGACGTAACTTACGAATTAACTTACGTAACGGACTTCTATATTCGTATGTTTTATTAAATATATTAGGGAATTTGCCCCCTAGTCAATGCCTCGCACTTTACGCTAAACTTCGAGTTTTGTTCGAATCACAAACCCCCAAATCACAAAGGCCGGTTAATCAGAATAGATAGCTCTTTTGAAAGTACTAAAAAGAACTTTAGCGTAAAGGGCGAGGTACTGACTAGGGGGCGAAATCCGTCATACACGTAATAATTTCTGTTCGTCTTAAGTTTTAATGTTGCTCCTTACTCTCAGTTGAAAAAATAGTTTTTCTTATTTAATTTCTTATCGTTTTTTAAATAATGCTGGGAAATCCAGTACCCCCTTCATAGAAATGTCCCTTCCCCCAAGGAAACATTCTCCATGGAAAGATCTTCCCCAAAAACCCCCTCCACCACGACCACCCCACACCAGAAAGAATCCCTCCTTAAAACGTCGGTATAGTTAAAATTAACCAATACTATATGTAAACAATGGGCAAAGTTTATAACTTGCAGCCCTTGCCCCGGGAATTGTAGGGGTTAAGTCATCCTCAAAGAGATATTTATTAGATTTTCGATTATGTTGAACAAAATGGCTATCTCAAAATAGTGATTGGGTATTTTGGGAAAAAAATGAGCGTGGGAGGGGGCCAAGTTACCCTCCTATTTTTTGGTCACTTAAAAAGGGCGCTAGAACTTTTGATTTCCCTTCGAATGAGCCCTCTCACCATACTTTAGGACCACTGGATCGATATGATCACCACTGAAAAAAACAAAAAAAAACAAATAAACACACATCCGTGATCTTTCTTCAGGCAAAAAATTCAAAATTCCACATTTTTGCAGATAGGAGCTTGAAACTTCTATGGTCTGGTTTTCTGATACGCTGAATCTGATGGTGTGATTTTCATTAAAATTCTTCGACTTTTAAGGGTTGTTTCTCCTTTTTTCCGAAAATAAGGCAAATTTTCTCAGGCACGTTACTTTCGATGGTCAAGATTAAAATTGATGAGACTTATATATTTGAAATCAGTATAAAAATATGATTCATTGATGTATCTTTTGGTATCAAAATTTCGTTTTTTAGAGTTTCGGTTACTAGTGAGCCGGGTCACTCCTTACTTACGGTTTGTTACTACGAACTGCTTGATACACAATAAGAAATACCACTTAAAGCTTTTACGCGAGCATGATCTTCAAGCCTGGGTAGCTGAATTAAAACTGCATGATTTATATTCAAATTTCATGTATGTACTTCTGGACACAGTGTTTCCACCTTTCAATTTCAATTTTCCCTATTTTTATATAAATTTTCCCTAAAATTCCCTATCTTTAGGTCTGATTTCTCCCTATTTTTCTCCCTAGAAAGAAGGGATATTTTTCTTTCCATTTCCTTTCAATCTACATGAAAAAAGAACACATCCCAGCATCAAATTGTTATTATTTACTTCAGATATTGATATATATAACATCTTTTACACTACCGAGAACCCATAAAAAAGTTTAATTGTCATCTCCAACACTTCATTGCACTTAGCGTTTGCCTTTGTCCTGAAGCCAGTAACAGCTTTCGGTATGCTGACAGTTGATGAAGTTTTTTCTTCGTTTTTCAACCAGTAATTGACTCGAATAAGTGATACTAGTGTGACATTCTCGAGACTATTTCGGATGTTTTTTTTAATTAATTTCAGGAGACTAAACAAACGCTCAGCTTGTACATTTCTAAAAGGTAAAGAGAAGATCAGTGATATGCGCTTCCGCAATTCTGGGTACTTGATTTCGTCACTGCGAGTCTCCAGGCTAAATATCTTTATCCAGTACTGCTCAACTGACAGGTCTTTAACTTGGGCATTTTCCAAATGAAGCTCAGTGACATCATTCATTGCCTGTGACCTCCATTCTACGTCCATTTTCTGGAGGCAACACTTTTTTCTTAGAACAAGAAATCTCGTAGATAGTGGCCTTAGAGATTTTTGCTTCAAATTTCTTGCATTCCTTGGTTCAAACAAAGCCAAAATATCATAAATTTCGTCTTCAAACTTTAACTGGTCTTAGATAGGCTTGATTAGGACTATATAGTATTTTCAACAAGACTGGTAAAAGAGATCCAGACTATCACTTGGCTCTTGAGCATCTACGAGTTCTTGCATTGAATCAGTTGCATCTATTCCCACATATGTTTGATTTAATGGCAGGTAATCACTTGAAAGTTAAGGATCCAGTTCGGTAAGCCAACCGACACTGCGAATATTGTCCAGTTTTATGAAGTTAGACGCAACATCATTCACAAGTTGGCTGACACTTGTCTTTAGAGAGTGAAGAATTGGAAGCTCAGGTTGAAAAACTGTGTTGAATCTGTTGGAAAGGCCGAGAGAGTAGTCCATGAGTTCCAGGTATGGCTTTGTCAACTTTCTTTGTAATGTTGGGAAGATAAGATCATTGGTTGCAGTTGGGTCATCAAACGTGGTTTCTATGAAATACTGAATAATAGCAATCCGATGCTCTGTAAGCAGTGCTTCCACTTTTCGATTTCAATTTTCCCTATTTTTATATCAGTTTTTACTTAAATTCCCTATGTTTAGGTCTAATTTCTTCCTATTTTCTCCCTAGAAAGAAGGGATATTTTGCTTTACATTTCCACACAATCTACATGATTGCATGATTTGATGCTGCACAGCGCAGCATCAAATTGTTATTTTTTCTTCAGATATTGATATATATATAACATCTTTTTCACTACCTAGAACACATTAGAAAGTTTAATTAAGTGTAATCTCAAGCACTTCATCGCACTTGGCGTTTGCCTTCGTCTTGAAGCCAGTGACAGCTTTCAGTATGCCGACAGTTGATAAAGTTTTATCTTCGTTTTTCAAATATTAATTTACTCAAACAAGTGAGACTAGTGTGACATTCTCGAGACTATTTCGGATGTCTGTTTTGATTAATTTCAGGGGACTAAACAAACACTCAGTTGGTACATTGCTAAAAGGTAAAAAGAAGATCAGTGATATGCGCTTCCGCACTTCCGTATACTTGATTTCGCTACTGCGAGTCTCCAGACTAAATATCTTTATCCAGTACTGCTCAACTAACAGGTCTTCAACTTGGTCATCTCCCAAATGAAGCTGTGACATCAGTAATTGCCTGTGACCTCTATTCTACGTCCATTTTCTGGAAGCAATACTTTTCTCTTAGAACAAGAAATATCACAAACAGTGGCCTTAGAGATTTTGGTTTAAAATTTCTTGCATTCCTTTGTTCAACCAAAGCGTCTTGGAAGGGTCTTTGATGTGATTGATTAGGACCATATAGTATTTTCAACAAAACTGGTAAAAGAGATCAATATTATCACTTGGCCCTTGAGCATCTAAGAGTCCTTGCATTGAATTGGTTGCAGCTATTCCCACATATGTCTGGTTTAAAGGCAGGTACTCACTTGAAAGCTAAGGATCCAGTTCGGTAAACAAAGCAACACTGCAAATATAGTCCAGTTTCATGAAGTTAGACGCAACATCATTCATAAGTTTGCTGACACTTGCCTTTAGGGAGTGAAGAACTGGAAGCTGAGATTGAAAAACTTTGTTGAATTTGTTGGAGAGGCCAAGAAAGTAGTTCATGAATTCACTAGCCTGAAGTAATAGCCCATCGCCCTGACCATTGCCCTATGTTCAGTGTTGCCAAATTTTGAAGAAAGCATCCTTCGCCGATCACCCAATCTTTCAAATTGATTATAGTGCTGTCAAATTATGTCTCCTGTAACCTAAAGGACAATTAAAAATACTTTAACACAATTACTTCAGAGAAGAGGAGATTCTAAGGGGTCAGATGCTATTTTTAAGGATTAAACCATATATGCTTGACTAGTAGCTCATTTTAAGGCACTTCTTTCTCTGATTCATATTATATACGTCTTACTGCGTTTCAAAGTCTTGAATTCAATATAGTTCACAAATAAAGTTCTTCTAAGAAATTCAAAATCCTTGTCTTACAAAAAAGCTGGCGATGGCCTTGCTTTGGCTTATTATACCCTATACAGTGTTTTAATTAAGTAAAACACAATAGCCCTTGTAGTGATCATAAAATTCAATATTTTATTCATTACTACAGCTCTTTGTGACTTTCTTATTTAACCAGGGTGTGACTTTAACAGCTCTTTGTGAATTTCTTATTTTTTTTATCGCCCTAGTCTTAAAATTCCATCTCTAAGGTCAAAGAATGAGAAAAAGGTTCCTATTCTTGTCAAAACATGGAGTGCTTTCATCAGACAGATGAGACGTTTCGAATGAGCTGTCACTCACATCGAATCGGAGCACACTCACAATTGGCTCACAGCAGAGGAGATTCTAAGGGGTCAGACACTATTTTTTGGGACTAAACCATATCTGCTTGACTAGTAGCTCATTTTAAAGCCCTTTTTTCTCTGATTTATAATATATACGTCTTACCGCGTTTAAAAGTCTTCAATTCAATTTAGTTCCCGAATCAAGTTTTTCTAAGAAATTCAAGCTCCTTGTCTTACAAAAAAGCGGCGATGCCCTTACTTTGGATTATTATGCCCTATACTGTGTTTATAGGAATTGAAAAACAGTAGCTCTTGAATTTACCATAAAATTCAATATTTTCTTCATTGCTACAACTCTTTGTGACTTTTTTATTTAACCAGGGTGATTTTCTTATTGCCCTAGTCTTAAAATTCCAGCCATAAGGTCAAAGAATTAGATAAGGTTCCTATTCTTCTCAAAACGTGGAGTGCTATGTTTCAAATAAGCTGTCACTCGCCACAAATTGGAGTATAATCAGAATTGGCTCACAGCAGAGGAGATTCTAAGGGGTCAGATACTACTTTTTGGGACTAAGCCGTATCTGCATCACAAGTAGCTCATTTTAAAGCCCTTTTTTATATGACTCATAATATATACGTCTTACTGCGTTCATGTCTTACAAAAAAGCGGGCAATGGCCTTGCTTTGGCTTATTATGTCCTAAACAGCGTTTTAATGAATTGAAAAACAATAGCCCTTAGATTTACCATAAAATTCAATCTTTTCTTCATTGCTACAACTCTTTGTGACTTTTTTTATGTAACCAGGGTGATTTTCTTATCGCCCTAGTCTTAAAATTCCAGCCATAAGGTCAAAGAATGAGAAAAAGGTTCCTATTCTTGTCAAAACATGGAGTGCTATCATTAGACAGATGAGACATTTCAAATGAGCTGTCACTCGCTACATATCTGAGCATGATCATAATTTTCTCACAGCAGAGGAGATTCTAAGGGGCCAGACATTACTTTCTGGGACTAAACCGTATCTGAAGAAAATATTGAATTCCATGATAAATCTAACGCTTTTACCTTATGGCGCAAGATAAATCACCCACTTTTTGTAAGACAAGGATTTTGAATTTCTTAGTAAAACTTTATTTGGAAACTAAATTGAATTCAATACTTTGAAACGTGGTAAGACGTATATATTATGAATCAGAGAGAAAAGGTCTTTAAAATGAGCTACTAGTCTAGCAGATATGGTTTAGTCCCAAACAATTGTGTCTGACCCCTTAGAATCTCCTCTGCTGTGAGCCAATTGTGATTGTGCTCCGATTTGTGGTGAGTGACAGCTTATTTGAAACGTCTCATCTGTCTGATGATAGCACTCCACGTTATGACAAGAATAGGAACACTTTTCTCATTCTTTGACCTTATAGATGGAATTTTAAGACTAGGGCGATAAGAAAATTGCCCTGGTGAAATAAGACAGTCACAAAGAGTTGTAGCAACAAAGAAAATATTGAATTTTATGACACATCTAAGGGCTATTGTTTTTCACTTCTTAAAAACACTGTAAAGGGAATAATAAGCCAAAGCAAGGGCATCGCCCGCTTTTTTGTAAGACAAGGATTGTGAATTTCTTAGAAAAACTTTATTTAGGAACTAAATTGAATTCAAGACTTTTAAACGCAGTAAGACGTATATAATATGAATCAGAGAAAAACGGGCTTTAAAATGAGCTACTAGTCAAGCAGATATTGTTTAGTCCCAAACAATAATGTCTGACCCCATAGAATCTCCTCTGCTATGAGCCAATTGTGATTTTGCTCCGATCTGTGGTGAGTGACAGCTTATTTGAAACGTCTCATCTGTCTGATGATAGCACTCCACGTTATGACAAGAATAGGAACCTTTTTCTAATTCTTTGACCTTATAGATGGAATTTTAAGACTAGGGCGATAAAAAAATCGCCCTGGTTTAAAAAGAAAGTAACAAAGAGCTGTAGCAATGAAGAAAATATTGAATTTTATGATAAATATAAGGGCTGTTGTTTTTCACTTAATAAAAACACCGTGTAGGGTACAATAAGCCAAAGCAAGGCCGTCACACGCTTTTTTGTAAGAGAAGGATTTTGAATTTCTTAGAGGAACTTCATTTGTGAGCTAAACTGAATTCAAGACTTTTAAACGCAGTAAGACGTATATAATATGAATCAGAGAAAAACTGGCTTTAAAATGAGCTACTAGTCAAGCAGATATTGTTTAGTCCCTAAAAATAGTATCTGACCCCTTAGAATCTCCTCTGCTCTTAAGTAACTGTGTTAAAATATTTTTAATTGTCCTTTTGGTTATAGGAGACAAAATTTGGCAACACTGTAATCAGTTTGAAAGATTGGGCGATCGGCGAAGGATGTTTTCTTCAAAATTTGGCAATACTGAACATAGGGCGATAGCCAGGGCGATGGGTGATGGGCTATTACTTCAGGCTAGTATGAATTCAACGTATGGCTTTGTCAACTTGATTTATAATTATGACAAGATAAGGTAATTGGTTTCAGTTGGGAGTAGGGAAGCCATAATATCTCCCGGGCGCACACATGTGCTGCCCTCTATAATTTAGTCTAACGCTGACAGGCTATAATTTATTCAAGGATTATTGATCAAGTCTAATGGGGTCAACGGCCCCCTTTTTCAAGGTTGATTTATTTGTTGTTGTTCGTCTAGGTGTAATGACTCCGGGACAAAGTTTGAGCATGCGCATTAACGGGAAGAGATGTATTGATCTAGGACAAGAGGGGAACTGCATTTCTGAGAAATTGATTTACATAATCGGTGGGGGAATGTATTGATCCACGACTCTAACGGGAACAGGATCACGTGTTTCCTTCTAAGCCCATCAGGGAGTCTATGTAAGGTTTCCCATTACATCACAATTTGCCCTTGAGGTTTTGTATCTAACGGATATGCGTTGTGATTAAACTTTCATAAAGTTCTAAGACACCATGGAACAAGCATCTGATATTATTGACTTGGAAGCTTCGGCTACATCGATTTATAATGTGAGTTCAGTTTAGTAAATTTTCTTAGTTTATTTTCAAATAAAATCATTTTACATAGTCCCACTCCAGTAAATTCAAATTCAAGGGATACCCCCCCCCCCTCTCCCACAATAAAAACTCCACTATATAATGTTTATACTCGATAGAAAGCGTAAAATACACTCTTTTTTACCATGTAAACCATCACCCCTCCCCCCTGTTTACGACTTTAATTCTGTTTTTGATAAATTCTCTCTTTCTCAAATTTATTCTTATCTAAAAGCCACAGTCAACTTCTGTCGATCCCTTAGCTATTAAGCCACTACGGCTTGACTTACAGATTTCCCGCAAAGATTTATATAGCTGATAATTACTGACACCCGTCAAGCACATCCTGCTTTGCAAAATATACAAGAATTTGTATATCAAAAGCTTCCGCTGAAAAGGATAGTTTTTCCCATCGAATTAAAAACAGTTTCGCGCAGAAAGAGATTATTGTTAATTAAACTTGTAAGGCTACAGCCTTTGCGAAGTTCTATGTTGTATTGGAGAGGGAAACGAGTTATTTCCAAAATTTATGCCTAACAAATATTTTTAGGACATTATGTAAAGTGGGGAGGCGGGGAAGGAGCAATGTATTGATTCTAACAGCTTCGTTGTAAGGTGAAAACATACTGTTTCTTCGCGTGAAAAGTAAGGGGGGAGGGGTTAAGAAAAAGATACATAACTACAATGAGAAGATTTACTGAAGCGCAGGTCCCTTTAAATTATATAAACCTTTGACCATAGAGGAATTTACTCTAAATATATGCGTTGCGTCTCTAGGCATGTTTTTAATTTTTTTTCAAGCTTTCTTTCGATAAAGTTTCTTTTATATTCCCAGGAGGGGAGGGCATGAAAACTATGGTATTTTAACTTTGATACGCAAGGCTAGAAAGAAAAGTCCTTAGGAGTTGCATGAAGCTTATATTATGCGTAAATTGAAAAGCTTTTTTACCTATGATCGCAAATTTTAGGCCTATAAGCTGGGTTAACAATCTGTTTTATCTTATTTACAGCCTATAGACTGGAACATTTAATTTTTTTTCTAAATATTAAAGATGGAAACATTGATTTCTATCCTAAGGCTACAGACTATTGATTGTCAAGATTTATTTTTTCACAAGTTGTGTAATAAAAACGTTTGATTTCTAAGCCTAATATATTTCTCGCAAAATTTTACTTTTTGCTTTGCTGAAAAGGGGGGGGGGGGAGGCTTCTTTGCGGCAAATGCTTTCTAGGAAAAATTATGGTCAGGGGCGGGGGGGGGGTACTAATTTTTCTTCTGTAAAAAGGGGGAGCATTATTCCATATTAAATTGTTTCTTCTTTTTAAGGCAAATTATAACGAATGCACGCCTCCTCCATCAAAGAGAGCAAGAGAGGGTGAGGCAGCCCAATCAGTGCCAGCCCCAATGCAGTCTGGTCAAAAACTGAAAAGACAATGGGCCACAAGGATGGAGAAACCCGCTGTACAAGCCAGCGACATCGACACCACATCTATACAAGAAACGGCAGTCATCCCCCCTCTATCCCCCATCATGCTTTACCAGGTCCATCTGCACTCCATGAGCAAGGCGAGAATGTGACCATCTCCGCCCTACACGGACAAGATGCTGCCCCCTCGAACCACAGTTATGGTGCGGGGCCTTCTGTGGTCCTATTACAACCCAAAAATGTTCACCCTTCAAGCCCCAGTCTAGCTACGGGGCCTCCCGTGCAAGCTGCAACGCCTGGGTCTTCAAGACAAACGCTGACTATACACGGCGACAATGAGCCTCATTCAACCCTCCAATTGCAAGCTGCAAGTCATAATGTAAGTTTTTAAATATTATTTCTGCTAATGAATTTTTCTCCCAAGTCAATTTGAATGTTAGAGAATGTACCGTTTTTCAAAGCAGATAGAGTATTAATATGAAATTTTTGAGGGGTTGTTTGAACAAAATCAAAACCTACTATACTACAGCCAGAATATGGAAATATAAGCTTTTTCACCTCTACTCTCTATCTGGTTTTAGAAAAATGTCTACCTATTTCTTCCATCTGTTTTAGGCCTTTCTTTTCATCATTTTTCAACACAGTAAAAGTTTGTGTTAGGCCTTTCTTTCCGTCATTTTTCAACACAGTAAAAGCGTGCCAGAGATATTTTTCTCCCCAAAAGGAAATATATCGTTCCCCCTTTTGAATCATGTTAATTATTGCATACATTCAGCCAGCTGAATTCTCTTAGTGAAGCCAAAAAAGGCACTATATCCCGGACATAGTTTCCCCACAGTAAATAGCAAAATCTTTGCGTTATAAACTTCTTTTCAAAACGAATGCTTAATCTTGCTTCTATAAATATTATAAAAACAATTTTCTATCGGAAAGAGTTGTATATGGCCTGAGAGGGATAGGCTACCAAGTAAAGACCCCGGTTTTTTTTCAAAGCAGATAAAGAGTATTAATATGAAATTTTTTTTGAGGAGTTGTTTGAACAAAATCAAAGCCTTCTATGTCATCTTTTAGATTATGTTAAGTTGGAACTTTCAGAATATATAGAGTAGGGAACCAAATGCTACTAAGTACATGTAAATAATAATCCAGTTTTAAAAATAGGGCGATTTAGACACTTTGAAAATAAGCTATTTTCTTTTATAGGTTGTATTGGTACCTTATTCGCCATCACCATCCTCATCGATTGAAGAAGAAGACACGCCTCTGGAGCTCTCCAACAATTCACTATGGAATGTAAATTCACTGGAAATACCAGATTATATTGAAGATTTTTTAACCGATTATTTTAATGTTGATAATAGCGCAGTTGAGCAGTGGGACTTGAGTCCAAAAACCTTACAGCTTTTAGATTATTTTACCCGGGAATTAACAGGGAACCCTCCCCCCACTGATTGCATACTTCCACTTCAAACTAATGAAGTGGCTTCGAACAACCATATTATTGAACAATGTGGGGGAGCAATGTTGGTGATAATATACAAGAGGGGGAGGGGGATGAAATGTCTTCAAACAATTCTATTGATGAACAATGTCGGGGAGGGGGTGGTGATAATATACAAGAGGGGGAGGGGGAGGGTTACAATACCCAATTTACATCATTTGCTGAATTCCAACTGTCAAATCCTATTTTAAATACGATAGTCGTTTACACAGCAACTTTTGGTGATCCTTTTAATTCGCTTTTGGGGGGTAATTTTGTGTTTGACCCTATAGAAATTGTCCATGAATATGTAGATAGAATTCGTGCACTGCTAGAAAACAAAATTCAGTTTTGGGGAGGTAGGGATTCAATTAAGGTTTCAATTGTTTTAAAGGTGTCTTATTTAAGTGAGGGAAAAAGCGAGGTTTATCATCATTATGTACACACCGAGATGTTGGTCGTCTATCCACATTTAGCAAATTTTGAGGGTGATTTTATGGAATGGATAGACCACAATATTACCCATCTCGAGAATTATAGCAAAAATGGTAGTGGGTCTGTAGTTCTTTTTGTTGGAAATTTAAGCGTTAATATTTGTAAATTAAAAAAAAATTACTTTAAGAGGGGGTGGGGCGTCTGAGGGGGCAATGGTTTTAAAATATAATCCAGATTTATAGGGTTGCAGAGGCGTTCAGCGAATCTGTTTTGAAACAGGTCGAAAATGTTTCAAGTACACTTTCCTCATTTCAGCTTTCCGACCTTTGAAAAATGGTGCTCCAAAGAAAAATTTAGAATATTGGGTTGTGCATGGGAAGGAGGGGTCCGATTTTCCCACTGGAGATTTCACTTGTTTAGAGGGGAAATACCGCTCAGATCCATTGATATTTTTGAAAGGGCCAATGCCCATTTAAATATCGGCGTTACTGTGGTTCAATATGAAACAGAATTTGAGGATGGAGTTCATTCTAAAAAGAAGGGGGTGGTGTTCCCAGTAAGGGGTCCGTCGATTGAATCGGTGAAGCACTGGGTTTGGTTGTTGTACATACCACCTAGTGAACCCAATGCAATTGGCCATTTTAACCCAATTACAGACATCAGTAGAGTTCTGGGGGAGGGTAAAAAGGGGCGAGGGGCATGTTTCTACTGTCCAACATGCCTGTCTCGATTACGCAGCGATTTAAAAGTACGGGAGCATATGAATCATTGTAGACGGCATGGCTACCAGTCAGTGGAAACGGTTTTGGGGGATAGGGCCATTTTACGCTTTAAAAATTTTCGAAATACCCTCCTCCAGATCAATAAAATCTCTTTGGCTGTGAGGCGAAGCTAGTGGAAGTGAACGATCCCTGATTTCCAAATCGAATTCAAGAACATCGAGCCATTGCAGTTTCCTACGCCCACGCGCAAAGAGACAGTTTTAACACTATGCGGTTGTTAGAAATAGTTGAAACGTTGGATGAGGGAGAGTGCATGGTCAAGGCTCTGACTAAATTATTCGGCACCGCTAATGGCGCTATTTCTCGTTTGAGAAATACACATTACCCTATGTTGTTGTCTGCAGAGGATCGTCTCGCGATTAAAAATAAAAAAATATGCTGGAATTGTAAGGGGGAGTTTGAAGGGGGGGATAAGGGGAAAGGGACTATAGGGAAAATAGGGGGAAGGGGAAAGTCAGAGATCACAATCACTTGTGGCAGCAAATATCTTCTTGGGGTAGTAATTTTAGAGGGGTAGCACATCAATCATGCAACATAAACGTTAGCCAGCAGTTTTTTATTCCAGTTTTTATTCATAATTCAAATTATGGTTTAAAATTTATTTAACCGGATTTGGCACGTATGCACAGGGAGGGAGGGGGAGTAGATAGTCCATGGGTAAATAATTCATTTACCCATCACATCATCTCCAAATAAGCAGAGAAGTTGGTGCTTCTCGAGTTGAAATGGCAGGTAGTAAATAACGGGCATACGTGTCTGAATAAAATCAGGTTTTTAGATTCATTGAGTTTTTTCCCCAAGGCATTGAGTCAATTGATTCAAGTGCAGAAAAGTGACAATTTTGATAGTTTTCCTCTGGTTAAACAGCACTTTCTAGACAGTGAAATGTATGACCTATTGACCTGTAAAGGTGTATATACATACGACTATTACTTTTCTTGCGCTCGCTTAAGCGAGGAGAAACTACCTCCAATTGAAGCTTTCTATAGTTCACTCACCAACAGTGAATGCATTGCCGAGGAATACGAATTTGTCAAGAAGGTCTGGGGTAAGGGGAATTGTAAAAATGGGTGGGATTATTGTAGACTGTACTTGGCCAGTGACGTTTTAACTCTGTTAGATATTGTCTGTAAGAACACAGATCAAATCTTCAGAGTTTGGACTAGATATAAGATATTATTTTTCCACACCACATTTGGTGATGGACTTGATTTTAAAAAAATTAGTAGGGAGGAAATAGGCTTGATAACTGATGTAGATCAACACCTTTTTGTAGAAAGATCAATGAGGGGTGGGTATGGTTTTCATGGGGATCGAGTTTTGACAACAGATCCAAGCGGGCAAGACACAGGTGTAAAGTCAAATGCAGTTTTCTTGGACATGAACTCATTGTATCCCTCGGCAATGTCTCACTACTCTTTGCCGTGTGGGAACTATAAATGGCTTGAGAATCCTTGTGAGTTCTCCGACATTAACACCGTCGAGGACAATGGGTCACAAGGATGGTTCTTTGAAATTGATGGTCACATTCCATTGGCGATTCATGATTCAGTCAGAGATTTTGTTTTCCCCTGTATCAATCAACCAGTGACCAAGGACTCACTGAGTCCCTACAATTGATCATTGGTTGAGGATATGGGGATGCACTGGACCCCCTCTAAGCAGAAACTGATTGCAGATCTGGACCCTAAAGAGAATATCGTTGTTCACCATGTGCTTTTGCACTGGATGGCGAACAATGGTTTCAAGATCACCAAAATACATAGGGTCCTGCAATTCAATCAAAAACCCTACTTAAAGACGTTTATCGACACCTTTGTTGATAAACGCTCTCGGGCAAACAGTAAAGTAGTGAAGGAAATATACAAAATCATTCTAAATTCAGCGTTTGGCAAAATGTGTGAAAGCGTACGGAACAGATCTCGTTGCGACGTCGTGACTGACCCTCAAGAGTATGCACGAATTATTGCAGACCCCAATTTTAAATCGTTCACGATCATAGAGACAAGCATGGTTCTTCTACACAGGAAAAAGAGAAATGTGGTACTGAACAAGAATATAGCAGGAGGTCGTTCAGTACTTGAAATTTCCAAAAAGCTCATGTCGTCGTTTTTTTACAATGTGTGCAAAGTGCAATGGCCAAGGGAGGGGGAGGTTCAAGTTTACTATGGGGATACAGATTCTTTGCTGTTAAAAGTAAGCACCGGAGATTTATTGGGAGATTTAGAAAATGGGGAACACACCAGCTCGCGGATGGATTTCACTTACTGGAATCCGTCCCTCTACCCCAAGTTGGTGAAACGTCAGGCCCCCAACCAACTACTAATGTTCAAATCAGAGACGGGGAGTGATTTGATATCCAAGGGAGTGTTCCCGGGTCCTAAAGTATATTGCGTTGAAACTCATAACAGGGATGTAAAGCAGGCGTGTAAAGGGGTGCCTACACATTTTGTAAAGAGCAATTTCAACATGAGTATGTACAGAGACTGTGCAGAAAGTAGCCTAGTGCCGAGAGCACAAGTGCTTGCAATTCGCTCTCTACAGTATAAAAATTATACTGTTAGAGTGAAAAAGAATGCAATGTCATGTATATCCGACAAAGTCTTTGTGCTCGAGAATGGTGTAAATGTACTTCCCCATGGCCACTACAGAATTTCAGACCGGGTTGAATGCATAGACTATCGCAATCAACTTGGTCAACCTAAACTTAACCCAACCTAACCCAACCTCACCTGATAACAATCAAACCTAGCCCAACCTCACCTGATAAATTAAATGCTCTAACCTGCAGTGACGGTGACTCTTGTATACAGTTTCGACCCCGGGGGTTGAAGGGTCCCGCCCGCGGCTGGCCTTCGGCGCGCGGCTCCCGGGGGGTGGGGGGTCCCGCCCGCTGCCGTCTTTTGGGCCCGGAGGGGTTGGAGGGTATTAAATTCATAGTGTTCAACTGTGCTATTGTTCATATTCGTGTTTTTCTAAGTGTTATTGAACAAATAGTAGTGTTGTGCAAAAATGTGGGTGCACAAATAGTGTTGCTCTTGCTGGACAAAAAGTGTTTTTTATGATAGTAAGTGTTGTACATATAGTGTTGTCGTTGTTCTTGTTGGACAAAAAGTGTTTTTTTTTATGTCAATAGATGTTTTTGTACACATAGTGTTGTTCATGATGTTCATTATAATAAATATTGTTCTTGTTGTTAATAAATATTATTGTTGGTGTTGTTGAACAAGTGTTTTTGTTCAATAAATGTTGTTCTTATTGAACAAGTGTTTTTTTTACGTCGAATAAATGAATGAAATATTGTTTTTGTTGTTCTTGAATAGATAGATCTAAGGAAAAATTACTACGTATTCATTGGACAAGTATGGTTTACAGTTAGTTGTAGTCTGACTGTTGTCAACAGCAGCAGCAGTATGTATCAATTTAAAACACCATTCAGATCGTTTCTGTGTGGTCCATCAATGTCTTGGAAAACGACACTTTTAGCTAAAATGATTCATAATTGTAATAAAATGTTTATGGAAAAACCAAAGAAAATTTATTATTGCTATAGTATTTGGCAAGAGTCCTACGATCAAATAAAAGCTATTGCCACATGTATACCAATACAATTCATACGGGGACTTTATGTTTTCAATAGTATTGAACCAAACTCGTGGCTGATTTTTGATGATTTGGCTGAATCCATTGAACAGTTCTCACAGGAAATGCTACAGCTGTTTACCGTTCGCTCTCATCATGAACACATTTCCATAACCCTAGTTCTACACAATCTCTTTCATCAGAGCAAATGTGTGAGAACCCTTGCTTTGAATTGCACCATCTATATTTCATATCGGTTTGTTCGTGATTTTAGCTCACTAATAACTCTTAATAAGCAAATATACCCCGGCGCCCCCAAATTTCTGCTGTCAGCGTACACTCAGGCGACAAATAAGCCCTACAGCTAAATTTTACTAGATCTTAATCAGAGCACACCTGAGGATCTACGTATAGTCACCGATATTTTCGACAAAGAAATTACTGTATATCTTCCGGTGAACAGTAGAAAAAGCTCTTAGTTGCAATCATGACACTGAAGAAACTATATGAACAACGGCATTTATTTTCCGTTTTAGGCACTTCAAAACCTCCACTCAGGAAGGCCAAACTCAAACGAAGTGTTGACAATGATTTCATTAATCTAATATCTGAACTTTGTTTAAATTTAACTGAGGGCAATGTACACTTGCCAGAAGGTGTTAGACAACAGACAAAGCAACATCGTTACACTGTACGTGCCATGGCCTGCAAAAACAAGGGAAAATTTTTTAAAAGAAAACGTCTCCCCCAAGCGCACACTTTTACTGCCAATAATTGCAGGACTTGTAAACAGTTTTGTCTAGAGAATGGCTAAACCCTATAAATTGACGCCATTTGAACTTGTCCTCTCGCCAGTGGAACATTTGAAGACAATCTAAGCAAATTCATTAATGATGAGAATATTGTCGATGACAAAAAGCTAGTTTTACTTCAAGATGCATTGCGACGTGTGGACAAACATAGACCATATCGTGAGCGATCCACTGCCATTGATCCCTCTAAACAGGAAACATTTCCTCAAGATTCATTGCAATCAAAGGAGAAGGAATTGAATTCCATAGTGACAACAATTGGAAACCTATTGCCAGTGACCTATCGAGAACAGAGTAAAAGAGTATTAGCATATCTCATGTTGGAAAGTGATGATCAAGTTCAAGTTGACAGCGCTGGGAAATGAATTATAATTCAGGGAAAAAGTTATAATCTAGTTGATTTAATTTGTGATATGGTGACGAATCGTAAAGGACTTTTATCTTTTGATAATAGTCTACACGCCTTTCTAAATTCATCAAACTTCCCCAAAAGTCTTATTGGCAATAAGCAAACTCTAAAGAAACTAAGAGAATATAGTCCTCCAACAACACCAACACCATTTAAAAAAGAAGAAGATTCAATAGTGGAAAATACTAGCAGCAGCAGCAATGATTTTATAACACCTGTGGCTGCTAGTCAAAAGTGAAGACGGATTGATTCACCCTCCGGTGTGCAAAAGGGGAGTGGACATTACACTACGTGTTTTTGTTCAAAATGGTTGAAGTTCTGAAGCATGTCTATGAAAATATTGGTGAAGCGGGAAGTCTACGTTCCCCCAAAACGGTTTCTAAAGCTGCCTCTAACATGGATGGCAGCAAATTAAAAAAGCAAAAGAGTATCTACAGAATGAACCGAGTTACACACTGCATCGGAATCGCAGGCTTCGTGGTAAACAATATCGACAAATTAAAGCCTTTTCCCCTCTGCATATAATGCAAATTAATCTTTTAACTTTAGACGCGATTAAACGACGTCACAATGCACCCTACAAATATATTCTAGTGGCAATCAGTGTCTTTGGTCGCTATGCCTATGCCATTCCATTGCAATCAAAGAGAGGTGTTGAAGTTGCTCATGCTTTAGAAAGTATTCTTGAACAGGATTGCTATTGAAAAAATCAATCAGATCGCGGTAGCGAATTTGTTAATCCTCATGTGCAAAAGGTTCTTTTGAACTATAATACAACACTTTATCATAGTCACAGCCCGATAAAGGCTGCATTGGCCGAACGATTGATAAGAACGATTTGTCTATTAATTTCAAGATATTGTACACTGAAAAATACACCTGCTTTTATTCATGACCTATATAAAATCATGGAAATATACAATCATCGACCCCATCGATCTCTGTCCAACTCAAGCCCTCGGGACGTTCATTGCAGTGAAAATACATTTGATAATTTTCTAAAGCAATATTCCAGTGAAAAAGAAAAAAAAATTGTGAAGAAGAAATTCAATGTTGGTGATGCTGTTCTAATTAATAGAACCACCAATATTTTTGAAAAGGGGAATTATTTATGGAGCACTGAACTTTTTAAAGTGTCCAAAATCCTAGGCACTACACCCACGACATATCGACTGCGAGACACCAAAGATGATGAGATTCTCGTCGGTTCTTATGAATATGAAGTGCAAAAAGTTAGAAACACTAGTGAAATTTATCAAATTGAAAAGATATTAAAGAATCGTACTCGTAGGGGCAAGAGACAGTTGCTTGTTCGCTGGCTAGGATACAACTCTGATTTTGATTCTTGGGTCAGTGCTGAAGATATTAACAATGCCCAATGATTTTTATGTGACTTTCATGTCCAATGTTTCTGGTTTTCCCTACAATGACTTGAATAGAACAAGTGATTTTTGGACGAAACTCTCTCCCACTATCAAATTTGATGACAGAAAGTATGAAGTGGCTCTTGTCGACTGTATTCTGAAAAATACATACGATTTCCTGAGAAAGGATCGCAAATATGAGATAAAAGTTATACCATTCGATTGGTCACCCTTTGCCGAGTATGAATGGGCTGAAGCACTAAAATCTAGTGAATATCCTCATGTCACATTGAAATATAAAGAATATGATAATATGATGGAATTGTGTGCAAAAATCAATAGAAAAATCTCATATCGTAGGAATGGTTCAATACATTTTAATTATTCAATGGAATACGATAGGATTTACATCACCTCATCTGTTGACACTGAAATGATTCATCTCAATGATAATCTGAGAGATATTCTTGACTTTAAACAGAATATGGTCAATGGTAGAAATGCTGCAACTGTTAGCGGGATAGATAATGTTATTTTTGCGGATTATCGACCTGGTTTTGCCTCGGACACTTGTATATTTCTCTAAGTTTAATTTTTGGAAACATCCCGGGTTGGCAATAGCAATGGTCCCCTCCTACGAGTTCTTGAACGAAAAACCAATCAAGAACATATTTACCACTACAATATAAAGCATATTCAGTATATTCCCGTAAACACTTCCTATTTGGGACTCTGTCAGTTAACACTAAGAACTGAATTAGGTGATCCCCTAGAAACATCAAAAGGTTTGGCTGAGATTACATGCCATTTTCGACCCATCGGTCAACAACAACAAGATGTCTAATAGAAAAGTGGTATTCATTTGTCCTGATATTGACTGCTATGTTAATACTCTTGGCCCAAGACAACAGGGCAATGGAATGGACAATTATGAAAGTCGCTCGTCCATGTCTGGCTATGGTCTCGGCAGTTGGTTTGCTAAGCTGTTTCGCTCTGCTCTACCTCTGGCTAGAAAATACATTGTACCGGTTGCAACAGATTTTGCATCCTCTACACTATACGATTGGGGCTCTGGCAAGGATTTTAAAAAAAGTGCTTCGGAAAATCTTAGGTCCAGTGCGCGAACCCTTGGCGAGAGATTAAAACAAAATGGAAAAAGGTTTAAAAAGGTCAAGAAACAATGCATCACTCATCAGTCTCTACTCAGGTCAGAAACGAAAGAAATCACCCCTGTCAAAGAAAAGAAGGAAAAAGCCGACACGTACTGTAAACAGTAGAAGAAGAAGAAGTCCCAGGAAGAGAATTGTTAGATCGAAACTAGATTTCTTTTCCTAAGATGTCATACCTACCGCATAAGGATTCCCAACCTTCAATCACCTCCTCATTGAATCTATCCAATGCAGAAAATGTTGATGTGAGTGTAAAGCACGGATACTATGAACAATTTTATCCACAACAACCCCTCTCCGATAATATCCATTTTTAAATTTATTCCAATGAAGACTACTTTATGGACATGTCTTCGACATTTATAGATTTACAAATGAAAGTCCGGAAATCCGATAATACATTGCCAATTCTTGCCGATGGAATATCCTATGAAAATTATATATTACATAATTTATTTCGTCAAATCAGTGTCTACAACAATTGCACGCTGGTGAGCACAAGCAACAATCTCTCAAATTTTACAAGCTATATGCAATTCATGCTGATGACACCCAAGTCATACAAGGAATTGAGAGGCACCTCCAATGGATATGAATATATTACTAATACTGATAGTACAGATGCACTTAAAAATGCTATAACTAGTGAATTACATCTAGTTGGAAAAATATATCATGAAATATTTAATATACCCCAATGGCTACCACCCAATATTAAAGTGGATATAAAATTGACACTTGCACCATCAAATTTCATATTGAGAAAAGAACTTGCTGCCAATCCTGATGTAACTCTTTCCCTCACCTCGGCAATATTACATGTACGCTAAGAACAAGTTATGAGTTCTGTTGCTTTGGCAGTGGAAAAACTGAGAGCTAGTGGAAATAATATTAAACTACTTGTTCCTCATACAATCACCAATCAACGAGATATTGCCACAGGGTCACGCACCTTCACCGACTCATCCTTTATCAATGGCAAAATTCCGTCAAAAATCGCTTTGGCATTTGTAAAAAGCGCTAATGCAATAGGATCGTGGACTGGATACCCACATAAATTTGAGATGTTTGGGCTTTCATCTCTTGTCTGCAAATTAAACGGCATCCCACTCTACAATCTATCTTTTGATAAATCCTATAGAACATTGTATGAGTTGACCATGCAAACACTAGATCATGATTCACAACTATTTGAAAATGGTATAACCGAAGAAATGTTTGCTAAAACACATGGTATCATTGTATTGGATTTGTCTGGCACGCAGGATATGAGTAAAGTACATACGGGGAGTGTGCGTTTAGAGTGTACATTTGCCGACCCATTAGCTGAGAGTATTGCACTAATCTCGCTAAATCAATATGAAACCTATTGGGAAATCACTCCCGAAGGCAGTGTTCTACTAGACTTGGCACCATGAACACCAGTCAAATAATCAATGTATTTAATAAGGATCCCTATATGTCCAAATACAAATCCTATTGTCCGCCTTCGGACTTTCTTGGAAAAACTCAAAGTGTCAACAATTCCCTAATTATTGTTAATAGCAGTCCGTCGACTGTGAATACCGGCCATTGGCTGTGCATCTTTCAAACAATGAAGAAGATTGAATTTTTTGATCCTCTTGGCCTACCCTATACATTCTACACACCACATATCAGCAACTATACTGAGAGCAGTGGGAAAACTATTATTCAAAATCGGAAGAGAGTGCAGGATCTGACAACTAAAAGCTGTGGCTTCCATGCACTACTATATTTTGTGTTCCGATGTCGTGGCTATACTTACAAGCAGTTTCTCAACATTCATGTAGACAATCCACGTCTGAACGACTTTATGGTAGAAAATATCCTCTCAGACCTGTATAATATTGATTTCGGTGCTCTAAGATTAGAGTGCTTAAAAATGAATGTGAATTTGTTTATTAATAAATGAAAAAAATGTGTATACAACAATGTCTTTATTCTTCAGTTTAGATTTCTTCTTCTTCTTCGGTGTATAGGCAACTGTCGTGAACCACTAATGCTGGTAAATCATTTGGATTCGCTGTATATTGATGTTGATTGGCTGCAAAGTCAGGGTCACATTTTCTACAGTATAATGTAACTTCACTCTTGTCGTATCTCTTTGTATAGTCAATGATACTATTTGCATTCATATTATGGAATTCACGAGTTTCAATCTGTCTATTTGAAGTAATATCACATACAGTGTTTTCAAATGGTGAATCACATTCAGTAAATGCCAAATAAAAATCACTTGGTTTATAGTCATAATAGGCAGTGTCGTCACAACGATGACGTAGAAACCAAATTCTCTTGTTACTCCAACAGTTGAATCTCAGACCTGATTCTTCCTCCCAGAATAATTTAAATCCACGACGATACCAATCTCGTAGAAATAAAACTAAAATCACGTTTAGGATTCTTTTCAATCATACCGGGGTAAGTATTCTCCCACTGATCACATTTGTCAAAGTGACAATTGGAGCATAGATGCCCTCTAGGGTGAGAGTCACAAATCTCTTCAAGACATGAATTACATCCTTTAATTTGTACTGCATAGCTTCTATGTAATTTACAAGGATTACATAATTTGCACTTTTCATTATATTCATCAATAATTGTACAATTCTCACATTGTGTCCAACTGCCAAGAGTGTACATGCATAGTGGACATGTATAGAACATTTTTTCGTTACTGATGTCAACTCTCTCACAGCTAAAACGAAACTGATCATCCTTGTTCGATAAATTCAGGGGGGAGGTAAGGCGAGAGGAGTAACTCTGTGATGTCACCTCTTTCGAATGGTGGGGGAGCCATCTATATTGAATCTATGGCAATGTTTTCAAAAGTATATCCACGATATTATTCTGCTTTGTTCCAATTAATATATCAATAAATTGAGTATAAGCATTTGAGTCACATCGACAAAGTTTCATACAATAGTCCAATGGGGGAGAATCAGTTTTCATTATATTGTCAAGTGTTCCCCGAGGGAATATCTTGCGTTGAAGGGATAACTCGAGAAAATAATCATCCAAAATCAAATGTTTTTCCATAAACACCAGATTCGATCTAATTCTCTCTTTCTCGAATTTATTCATTTTTCAATCCTATCACTCTGACTGCTGACTCTAGACTGACCATGATTCGTTAGCCTAACATTATAACAAAACGAAAGGGAACATTTTCGATTTCGCAACAATTTTATTGTATAATTACAACAATAATAGTACACATGAACAATTAGCGATACAGCTTATTGTCTTCGATATGCTTCACTAATGCACTTAAAGCACATTGAATACTATTCACATGCGCTATATCAGCTTCTGCAGCGAAGCATAATTGATCCTCCATTTTAAATTTGCTCAAGGATATCACATATCTTGCATATACTTCATCCCATTCCAGACAAAGCCGTGATCCTCTCGTGATTTCCACCGCAATGTTTGGTGCTCTTGTATTATTGCTACCAACTCCACTATCAACTTCTAATAGGGTAAACATTCCACTCATCATCAGCACAAATATATCCAAATGAGTAAAGTCAAACTGTTCTCGCTCTTTTGAATTCTATTCACACACTAACAAAAACTATAGCAAAAATCCTTTTCTTATATTCTCTGCAATCCTCTCCCGCTAATATTTCCGACTCCCTGATTGGCTTAGAAAGAAACACGTAATCCTGTTCCTCTTTAGTGGTTCAATACATTCCCCCACCGATTATGTAAATCAATTTCTCAGAAATCTAGTTCCCCTCTTGTCCTAGATCAATACATCTCTTCCCGTTAATGCGCATGTGCAAACTTCGCCCCGGAGTCATTACACCTAGACGAACAACAAATAAATCGACCTTGAAAAAGGGGGTCGTTGACCCCATTAGACTCGACCAATAATCTTTGAATAAATTATAGCCTTTCAGCGTTAGACTAAACTATAGATGGAAGCACATGTGTGCGCCCGGGAGATATTATGGCTTCCCTACTGTTGGGTCGTCAAACGTGGTTTCTATGAAATACAGAGTAATAGCAACCCGATGCTCAATTAGCCTCTTTATGCAGGCCTGAAGGAACAACCAACGGGTTTATCCTGGTCTAAGAAATGAGAGTACTTTGGATTAAAAAAAACTCCTGCAATTCAGCATATTTATCTCGTATGGAAGTGCTTCTGGAAAAGTCGTTATAGATAGCTCCAAGTCTTCTAGTGTCTTGGGAAGTGACAAGCATACAGAGGATGAACATAAATGAATAAAACGGCATGAGCATTTCACATTCAATATATGGGACACCATGGCTTTCATTAGCGTCGAAGCAGATCTATTTGCTCCAAACCTGACGTTAGTAGTATTGGTACAAAATCCAGCAATATTTTGCTGGGGAATCGAATTTTTTTTTTCAATGACTTGTTTGATGCAGTAAGTAAGAGCCTCAGCCAATCCATCACTAAATTCATTTCAGTGATGGTAAAGTTCAGGGGGTAAAGTTCAGTTCCGACGCAAATGCATGTTAAATTTTGATTCAGGATGCAATTCTAACTATAGAGGTAAGTTTATTTCTTAGCTACCTGAGTAATCCGTTAATATAAACCTTGCCCACAAATGCTGCATAGCCTAACCAATACTCCCTTATGTCGGTAGTTTACACCAATCAAAGCCATTGCATACAAAATAAAATAAATACTAGGGTACCTAAATAATATTCCAGGGTTCAGCTTTTTGAAATTTCGGCAATTACAGCAGCGTAAGCCAGTGTTGCTAGATAAGTTTTTTTTTTTTTAAACCGAGCATACACAATCTTTGAGAATTTGTCAGCCTTTTGTTTGAAAAATAAAATTTTTCCTTAAAATCCTTGCTTTACCGCAGATTTCCCTAAAAATCATTACTTTACCCAAGATATCCCTTTGTCCCTAGATTCAAAGTAAGTGTCCCTAAAAGAAGTGATTTCCCCCTAGAATAGGGTAATCTCCCTAGAAGTGGAAGCCCTGCTTCTGGTGTAAAGGAGTGTCTGATGCGAATAACAGACCAGTAAAGATTGAACACATGTGTCAGTTTCTTACATTTTTGAATGAAAAAGAAATAAAAGGAAAACAAGAGTCCTTCTAAGAGTCCTAGTTAAATTAAAAGTCAAAACTGTGTTTGTCTTAAGAAATTGTTTTTTTTTCCTGTAAATTCGATTATAATTAATTTTGTGAAATGTAAGCCTGGATAAAAATTACGCCACTGTTCAAAATATGGGTTCTTTTCAATAAAACACAAATGACGCTCTACTGAAGAAGCCATACTTTTATTTGTGGAAATTTCTGTTTTTTTTTTACCATTGACCTTTTAGGCTCGATTGATAACAGTCTTTAAAGTTTCTGTGTGTGGGGGTTCTCCTTTATCAAAGAGAGTGATTTGTCAGCAAGAGTTGTTAAGTAAATTAACATTTAGAGGTTACGGACCAAATATTTGTGCTAACTGGTACATCTTTTATTGGCTTCCTATACATTTTACGATGGGCCGACGTGTTATTCAATTACATTGGCTATCTAACAAAACTATCCTGCCCACATAATGCCATTGGATTGGATAACGTTCCTGAAATTCAGCTTTTGAGGTCTGCAAAAACATTGAAGTGGGGAATCAGAGTAAGCATCAATAATTTGTAATATCATTACAGCGTAATGATGCAATTTTACAACTATTAGAACTATTAGTAAAGCTCTTTTATGACAGTCACTCAATTTTTGACATAGAATAATACGACGGTAATAGATGGTAATAATAGATGGAAATATCAATTACCATCAAATACGTCGAAAAAAATATGTAGTATATTTTGAAGCAAAAGTAAAGTAAGTTTAGTATGTGCATAAATATACGAACATTAATACGAAATACAAATCATTTGGTGTCAGGGAGATTGCAGAAACAATTTGTTGTTTTTGTGTGTATGTGGGGGGGGGGATTCAGAGAAGAAACTTAAAATAATAATAAAATAAAAGCTAATAAAGCTTAGCTCCATATTAAGGAGTTTTGCCAAATATGAGAAATCTACTTGGACTGAAATGGATCCTCGGTTATTAGGTACCCTATGCTGAATGTTTTTTTTTTAGATTTTATAAGCGTCAAATTTTAAACTCAGTACAGACTTGGAAACTGGTAGCTCTGTAGCTAGTGACCTGAGAATAACTCTAAATAAAGTAAAAAAGATTATCGTTGACAATGTTCTAAAGTTACTTTTTAATTTTTCGTCTCTTCCTCTCTTTCTATATGTTTCTCTCTTTCTATAAAAATGGGTTTGTGTCCACCTCGGAGTTTTTATTATCTGATGTTTGAACTATTTTTAACAAACTGACTATCTTAAAATTTTGTCGGATGGGTTACGGGAAAAAAGGGCGTGGGGGGCTACTTGCCCTTCGATCAGTTTTGACTCTTTAATTTTGAACTAGGACTTTTTATTTCAATCAAACGAGCCCTCTCTGAAGTTTATACGAGCATCCCTTCTCTTTGAACCATATATGCACCCAGGGCATAACTAACACCTCCTATCCCCGGGCCCTGGGGGGTTTTGTCGACCCCGGAGTTCTATATATGATGCTTGAAACTATTTTTAACAAAATGGCCGCCTCGTAATTTATATCGGATGGGCTTGGGGAAGAAAAATGCGTAAAGGGGGGGGGCTAGTTGCCCCCCGATCTCTTTTGACTCTGAGAAAGTGAACTAGAACTTTTAATTTCAAATCAAATGGGCCCTCTCTGAAGTTTATACGATCATCTCTTTCATAAGAACGATATAAGGTCCCATGATATAATATACAACACCTGCCCCTGGGCCCTGGGGCCTGGGATCGAGGATCAAAAATGCCCTATTATCTTCATAAGAAAACCTTATATGTCACAGTAAGTATTTTTCCCTTAGGATTACTTTAGGAAAATCGGGTCCATTTGAGGGAAAAAAGTGTAAGGGAGGGGGGAGGGCTTGCCCTCTCAAAACTTTTGACTCTTAAAAGGGAATGAAATTACTAGTCAAATGAGCTGTTCCTGGAAAATGAGGAGTTTTTAGAAAAAGACCCAATAAAACATTAAAGCCTCATGGTCCTTATGACTTCTAGTTTTCTATTGTCTAAAACTTCGTAACAGAAAAACAATAAAAAAAAATTTACATAAGAGATAACCATTAACAAGCAGTATATAGAGATACCCTCCCATTTGCGATACAAATGGAAGGGTATTAGGGGGTCGGGCTTAATGCTAAGGGGTGGGTGGACTGGGCTGGCTGTGCAAAACCTTCCAGTTGGTGGCCCTATTTTCACTGATTGTATTGCACAGCTAAAAATCATAGTTAGCGCAATTGCGCTGCCTAAGTAAAGAACGATGTTGGCGCAATGTATTATTTTTTTTCTCTAGACCAGGTCACTTCGTATCGAAGGAGTTGTCATAGAAACTTCATAAAGGGCTCATTAGATTGGAAATTGGAGTGGCTTGTTCCCTTTTTAATAGTCGAAAGTGATTGGAAGGCAATTAACACCCCTTCCACGCCCACCATTTCCCAAAACACATCCAATCAAAATTTTAAGATAGCCATTTTGTTCAGCGTAGTTGATTTCCAGATAGAAATTATGTTTTTGAGGAGGAAACTCCCCCACAACCCTCAGGGCAAGGGTTTTAAATTTTGCCCTGGGGGCATATGAGAACGATGTTGGCACAATGTAATATTTATTATTTTTTGTCCTTTAGACCAGGGCACTTCGTATCGAAGAATTTGTTTTAGAAACTTCGAAAAGGAGTCATTCAATTGGTAATTGGAGTGGCTTCTGCCTTTTTAATAGTCGAAAGTGATTGGAAGGGAACCAACACCCCTTCCACGCCTACCATTTCCCGAAACACATCCAATCAAAATTTTAAGATAGCCATTTTGTTCAACATAGTTGATTTCCAGATAGAAATTATGTTTTTGAGGAGGACACTCCCCCACAGCTTTCAGGGCAAGGGTTTTAAGTTATGCCCTGGGGGCATATAAGGTTTTTATAGAAAGTGTTGTCGTAGAAACTTCAAAAAAGGCTCATTCAATTGGAAATTCAAAGGATTAGTGCCCTTTTCAATAGTCGAAACTGATTGGAGGGCAACTACCCCCCCTCTCTCACGCCCACCTTTTCCCCAAACACATCCAATCAAAATTTTTAAATAGTCATTTTGTTCAAAGTAGTTGAAAGTTCTGGAAATTAGGTCTTTGAGGATGACAACCCTCCACAGTTCTCAGGACAAGGGTTATAAGTTATGCCCTAAGGGCTTATAAGGTTTTTATAGAAAGCGTTGTCGCAGAAACTTGAAAAAAAGGCTCATTTGATTGGAAATTAAAATATCTAGTGCCCTTTTTAATAGTGGAAAGTGATTGGAAGGCAACTAAGCCCCTTCAACGCCTACCATTTCCCCAAATAAATCTAATCGAAACTTTGAGATAGCCATTTTGTTCCACGCAGTTGAAAAATCTGGAAATTATACCTTTGAGCAGGACACTCTCCCCACAGTCTTCAGGGCAAGGCTTATAAGTTATGCCCTTGGCGCATATAAGGTTTTCATTGAAATCTTTGTCGTAGAACCTTGAAAAGGGCTAATTCGATTGGAAATTCAAAGGGCTAGTGCGCTTTTTAATAGTCGAAATTGATCTGACGGCACCCAACCCCCCTCCCCCCCTCACACCCACCCTTTCCCCAAACACATAAATTTCTTTTTAGATAGCCAGTTTATTCAACGTAGTTGAAAGTTTTGGAAATTAGGTCTTTAAGGATAACAACCCCTCTCCCTCACAGCCCTCGGGTAAGGGTTGTAAGTTATGCCCTGGGGGCATATAAGGTTTTTATAGAAAGCGATGTTGTAGAAACTTCAAAAAGACCTCATTCAATTGGAAATTGAAAGGGCTAGTGCCCTTTTTAATAGTCGAAAGTGATTGAAGGGCAACTAGCCCCCACTCACGCCCACCATTTTCCCAAACGTATCCAATCAAAAATTTGAGATATCAATCTTGTTCAACATAGTTGAAAGTTCTGAAAATTCGGTCTTTTAGGATGATAAACCCCTCAGAACCCTTAGTGCAAGGGTTGTAAGTTATGCCCTGGGGGCATATAAGGTTTATATAGAAATTTGTTTTAGAAATTTCAAAAAGGGCTCATTTGATTGGAAATTGAAAGGGCTAGTGCCCTTTTGAATAGTCGAAAGTGAGTGGAGAACAAATAACCCCCTCTCATGCCCATCATTTTCCCAAACACATTCAATCAAAGTTTGGAGATAGCCATTTTGTTCAACGTAGTTGAAAGTTCTGGAAATTATTTATTTGAGGATGACTAGCCCCCCAGAGCCCCAAGGGCAAAGGTTGTAAGTTATGCCCTGGGTGTATATAAGGTTTTTATAGATAACGTTGTCTTAAAAACTTCAAAAGGGGTTCATTCAACTGGAAATTGAGAGAGCTAGTGCCTTTTTTTAATAGTCGAAAGTGATTGGAGGGTAACTAACCCCCCTCTCACACCCACCACTCCCCCAAACACATCCAATCAAAATTTTCAGATAGCCATTTTGTTCAACGTAGTAGAAAATTCTGGAAATTAGGTCTTTAAGGATGACAATTCCCCCAGCTCTCAGGGCAAGGATTTTAAGTTATTCGCTGGGGGCATAAAATGTTTATTTGAAAGCGTTTCCCCCAAACACATCCAATCAAAATTTTGAGATAGCCATTTTGTTTATCGTAGTTGAAAGCTCTGGAAATTATTTCTTCGAGGATGACAACCCCCCTCACAGCCCTTAGGGAAAGGGTTGTAATTTATGCCCTGGGGGCATATAAGGTGCTTATAGAAAGCGTTGTCGTAGAAACTCAAAAAGGGGTCATTCGATTGGAAATCAAAAGGCATAGTTCCCTTTTTAGTAGTCAAAAGTGATTTGAAGGCTTGACATTTTTATAGTAAAGATCGATGTGGGTACAATGTATTATTTTTCATTTTTTTTTTGTTTAGACCAGGGCACTTCGTATCGAAGGATTTGTCGTAGGAACTTCGAAAAGGGCTCATTCGATTGAAAATATGTTTAAAAACTAAATATTGTATTAAGATTAAATCAAAATGCACTGTGTTAATGCTAATTCCCAATAAGGCATCTCAGCAGTATCCCAAGAACGACTGACGGTATTATGTTCAAACTTTCGTGGCTACTTCTGCTCTTAAAATTTAACCAAATCGAAATAGCGTAAGTGTATCCAAGCTATCAAAGCAAGTAAACAGATTTGTTTGCGAATGGCATCAAGTTTTCCATTCCAGGTCAACTAGAGGAGGTATGAAACTAAATTAAACACTACTATTTTCGTCCAGGTTTTTAAAAGGGTATATGTTTTTAAAAATTACTGAATATTTTTCTCCAGCATACAAATAGCAGGCCAAACTATAAAGTCTTAATAAACAAAAAGATTTAAAGTATTATTTTCTTTTTCCCTGAAAAGACTATGCCAATATAAAACGAACAGAAATTAATCAAAAACAACTTTTTCCACAAAATAAGTTTTTCAAAGAAAAGTAAAGAACTCCATTTATCAAAAAATGAGCAAAAATAAAATCAAATAATCTACCAAGCGTGAAACTACCACAAATCAGCATCGATATATAAATGAAACCCAAAACGAGCAGAAATTACAATAATTAACCGAGTCAAACTCAAAACGAGCAGAAATTAACATAAGTTGGGCACAAAACCCCTATGCCTTCCCAAGGCCAGAACAAAATTTGCACTTTACTGAAATAATACAAATGAATGTGCATTGTCAGTATAATATACATATACTGAAATTTAGTAATCAAAATGTTTATATTATTTGATTTATTAAAGTCATAAAAGTAAAAACATGTTGATATAAAAGAAAAACATGGTATGTTGACCCCGAAGTTTTTGTTGTCTGATCTTTGGACTCCTTCAAACAAACTGGCAATCTCAAAATTTTAATCGGATGCATTTGAAAAAAAAAAACAGTTTGTGTTGGGGGATGCCCTTCGATCCCTGTTTGCTCATAAAAAGGACGCAAGAACTTTAAATATCCAATAAAATCAGCCACTTCTGAAGTTTTTACGACCTCTCCTTACATAAAAACATTATATATCCCGGGGCATAACTTAAAACACTTGACCCTGGGCTCTGGGGGTTTGTGCCAACCTCAAAGTTTTTATTATCTGAGGTTTGAACTATTTTTAACAAAATGGCTATCTCAAAATTGTTATTGGATGTGTTTTGGGAAATGAGGGTTGGGAGGGGGGGGGCTAATTGCCCTACGATCTCTTTTAAATCTATAAAAATGAAGTAGAACTTTCAATTTTAAATCAACTGAGTCCTCTCTGAAGTTTATACGAGCATCTCTTCTAGAATAACCATACTTGCCTTCAGTCTATAACTTACAACGCCTCCCTCTGGGCCCTGGGGGTTTGTTTCGACACCGGAGTTTTATTACCAGATGTTTGAACGGTTTAAAAAAAATGGATATCTCAAAATTTTTATTGGATGGGTTTTGGGAGAAGAGTGGAGGGGGGGGGCTTCGTGCCCTTAGATCACTTTTCAATATTAAAAAGTGAATTAGAACTTTCAATTTCCAGTCAAATGAGCACTCTCTGATGTTTATACGAGTATCCTTTCCATAAGAACCATACATACCTCCAGGGCATAACTTAAACGCCTGCCCCCGGGCCCTGGGGTTTTTGTCGACACCGGAGTTTTTGTTATCAGATGTTTGAACTGTTTTAAAAAAATGGTCATCTCAAAATGTTGACTCTTTTGATAAATTTTTTGACTCTTGAAAAGGGCACTAGAACTCTCGATTTACAATCGAATGAGCCCCCTTTGAAGTTTATACGATGACCCCTTCTATATGAAGTACATATGGGAAAAAATAAATGCATTTTTTTTGGGGGGGGGGAGACTAGCTGCCGTCCGATCAGTTTTAACTCTTAAAAAGTGAATGAAAACTTTCGATTTCCAATCAAATGAGCCCTCTATGAAGTCTATACGTGCATCCTTTCCATAACAACCATGTATGCCCCTAAGGCATAACTTACAACGCCTACCCTCGGGCTCTGGGGGCCTGTGTCGACACCGGAGTTTTTGTTATCTCAACTTTGAACTATTTTTTAACAAAACGTCTATCTCGAAATTTTTATCTGATGCATTTAGGACATGGAGGGGGGGGGCTAATTGCCCTCCGATCTCTTTTGACTCTTAGAAAGTGAACAAGAGCTTTCAGTTTCCAATCAAATGAGCCCTCTTCGAAGTTTATATGATAATACCTTCCATAAGAACTATATATGTCCCCAGAGGATTACTTACAATGCCTGCCTCAACGTCGACATAAGAGTTTTTCTTATCTGACCTTTGAACTATTTCTAATGAAATGGCTATTTTTAAATTTTGGGTTTGAGGAAAAAGGGAGTGTGAGGGAGGGTTAGTTGCCCTCAGATATCGTTTGAGTATTAAAAACTGAACTAGAACTTTCAATTTCCAATCAAATGAGCCCTCTCTGAAGTTTATACGAGCATCCCTTTCATAAGAACCACATACGCCCCCAGGACAACACTTACAACGCCTACCCTCGGGCCCTGGGGGGAAGTGATGACATCTGAGTTTTTGTTATCTAATTTTGAACATTTAAAAAAAACAGCTATCTCAAAATTTTTAGCGGATGGGTTTGGGGAAAAAGGGCGTGGGGGGTGATTAGTTGCCCTTAAATCTCTTGACTCTTAAAAAGTGAATTAGAACTTTCAATTTCCAATCCAATGAGCACTCTATGAAATTTGTACGAGCATCCCTTTCATAAGAACCATTCATTCCTTCAGGGCATATCTTAAAACACTCCTCGGGTCCTATAGGGTTGTATTGACACCGGGGTTCTTATTATCCGACCTTTTAAATATTTTAAACAAATTTCTATCTCAAAATTTCATCAGATGGGTTTGGGAAAAAGGGGGGGGGGGCTAGTTGCCCTCGGAGCTCTTTTGACTCTTAAACAGTGAACTCGAACTTTCAATTTCCAAACAAATGAGCCCTCTCTGAAGTTGTTTTCTTTGATTTCTCTTTATGTTTACTCTTTACTGTTACTGTTTTTATGATGTTTGCTTTTTTTATCTTTCCTTTCTCTATACTTTCTTTGAAAACAGCTTTTTAAGACATTTTTTTTAGTTACTCCACAGAAACATCCAGCAACATTCCAGTTGATGTCAAGTGATATCACAAGATTAATCTCTCTGTTCACCTTTACAAGGACGCTTCCAGGAGAGAAAATTTATCACTAAGCTAAAGGTAATCCGGGAACCAGTTGGCGAATGAGACGAAATCATAGTAAACGTAGTGCCACGAATATTGTCTTTTAAAGTTCTTTGACAGTAGTATAGTCATTCTAAAAATCTAAATTACTATGGCTAGCGGTACATTAGCTACTATTTCAGGAACCACGAATAAATAACATGCAAGAATAATCGGAAAATAATCTGAAAACCGACTTTTTTGATCTCAAATTAAATAATTTTTCCATAGTTAAACTCTATTATACATTTATGATGTTAATCCAATTTACTCCTCTACTCTACATAGTTTTTCTCTTGATTCAGTTCTTTAAGTTTCATTATAGTTTCACTAAGGGATATCACAGAGACAAAAATATATATATATAATGAATTATTGTGGCAGTATCCCTAGAATCCATTTCACGGAATGGTTGTTGACTGGCCATAAATAAAAATACCAGAAACTTTTGTTTTCAGACTTTTCTTTTCGCTTAAAGATTATTCTGAGACTTTTTTCCACTAGAGGAGACTGCAAACTCAAAAACAGGAAAATGTACGATGCTTGTGTGCCAGTAAAAACAGCGAATGCTTTGCGTCTCGGAACCGACCGATTGCTATTTAGACTTGGAAACTTAAGCAAAGGAAATTGCTGTTTAGCTCATCTAAACTTCTCTTAATTAAAAGGATTTGACAGTTTAACTTAAGCTTTTGTCGAAAGTGTAAATTAGGAAAGGCGGGGCTTTTCTAAACTAGGAGGAAATTAAACCTCCGGCATTTCATCTATACAACTGAATTGTCTTTAAAGAAAATAGCAAGTTCTATTGTCTATAAGTTATTTCATATTGAGAAAATCATTTTATATGGAGTAAATGCCAAAATTATCCCTCCCTTTCCCTGGAAATGGATAAGTAGAACAATGTCGAATGTCAGTTTTGTGAATGGCACCTGAACTTAACGCACATTATAACAAGAGGAAAATAGACTTTCCTAAGTTCAAGGGCTCGTAGCCTACTGATCGAGTTTTTTTTCTTAAGAAAACAAAACCACTGAATTTCCAATTTCCTAATCATTCAGGTTCATCCATTGGTCTACATTTTTTCCCTTTCTTTTTTTTTAATTAAATTCAACATATATAGAGAGAGAGGAAGAGAAAAAAAAAATTAAAAAGTGACTTTAGAACACTGTCAACGATAATCTTTTTTACTTTATTTAGAGTTATTCTCAGGTCACTAACTACAGAGCTACCAGTTTTCAAGTCCTTACTGAGTTTAAAATTTAATGCTTATGAAATCTATAAGAAAAATTCAGCATACGGTATATAATAGCCGAAAATCCATTTCAATCCAAGTAGATTGCTCATATTTGACAAAACTCGTTAATATGGAGCTAAGTTTTATTAGTTTCATCTAAGCCAATTATAGTAGTACCTCCACTGTCCCTAAAAATTTCAAGTTTCCTCTGAATCCCCCCTCCCCCCCACACACAAAAAACAACAACTTGTTTCTGAAATCTCCCCGACGCCAAATGATTTGTGTTTCGTATTAATGTTCGTATATTTATGAACATTAACTTTCAAATAGAATTCGTAGAACCCAATTCTCTTTTGGGGACATCCGGATTTTTAAAAGGGGAAAAAGCAGCAGCATTGTTCAGGCCTGCTTGAAGCGACTATTTGATAAATTCAAAAATGCGGCAAACACAAACTAAAGTTAGTTTACTTTTGGCTCAAAATGTACTACATATTTTTCCAACGTATTTGATGGTAATTGATATTACCACCTATTATTAACATCTATGACCATCATATTGATCTATGTCGAACATCTAGTGACTGTCATAAAAGAACTTTACTAATAGTTACAAAATTGCATCATTACGCTGTATTGATATTAAAAATTACTGATGCTTACACTGATGCTTACATCAGTGTAAGTTACACTGATTCCTCACTTCAATGTTTTTCCAGACCTCAAAGCTGTTCGATCAGATCAGTTGGCTTCCTAGGTTGACGATATCCAAAGGCATTGAGCGGGCGGAACGTTATCCAATCCAATGACATTATGCGGGCGGGCTAGTTTTGTTAGATAGCCAATGTAATTGAACAATACGTCGGCTAATCGTAAAATGTATAGGAAGCCAATAAAAGATATACCAGTTAGCACAAATATTTGGTCCGTAACCTCTGAATGTTAATATACTTAACAACTCCTGCTGACAAATCACTCTCTTTGATAGAGGAGAGCCCCCGCACACATAAACTTTGAAGACTGTTATCAATTGAGCCTTAAAGGTCGATGGTAAAAAAAAACAGAAATTTTCACAAATAAAAGTAGGGTTTCCTTAGTAGAGCGTCATTTGTGTTCTACTGAAAAGAACCCATATTTTGAACAGTGGCACAATTTTATCCAGCTATACATTTCAAACAATTAGTTATAACCAAATTTACAGGAAAAAAAAACTTAAGGCAAACACAGTTTTGAATTTTAATTTAACTATCTTAGAAGGACTCTTGTTTTCCTTTTAGTTCCTTTTCATTCAAAAGTATAAGAAACTGGCACATATGTTCAATTTTTAAAGCAATATTTAAAAATTATTAAGGTCATCTGTTTAGTTTTCAGTAGAATGTAAATGATCCTCAACCCTTTTGGGGCTTTTCTTTGGAAGTGGGGGGGGGGGCAGCCACACCTTTACTTGTCGTCGGTACGATAGTACGTATGCAAGCTATATCTGTGTTGTCTATAACTCCAGTCACCCGTCTGGGGTTGGAGGTAGCATTGATAATAACTTGGAAATGCCTTCCCATGCTCTAATGTGGGATATTCCCAGATTATAAACCTGTCTAATCCAGGCTTTGAACCAGAATATAATCCTGGGCTCTAATCGTGGTTGCTGCAGCAGCTGCAACCTAGTAAAGAGCGAACCACGGCCTATAGTAACGAAAAGTTGAAAACATGTTTAGAAAAAAAATGCCTAGCGAAAAATTTTCCATCTGACACTGACTCAGGAATAATAGTTATTATTTCGTTTCGTCTTAAAAGTAAAAGTTCATTTCAAAAAGAAACTTATATTGAATTCGGATAAAACACTGAAACCCCTTGAAAATGGTGTTAGATCAAAATGAAAACTGTACCATTAGAATCACCAAGGTCGAATGACATATTTTTGCAGGAGCAGCACTGATCTGCGTCTTGTTTTCTTTTTTTTTGTTCCAGGGCTAGGGAGGTACCACAAAATCATAGAGAGATGCTTAATGGCTCATTCAAAAGCTATTTCTCATATCTACGTTATTTTTCGTAAATTCTACCATCTACAAGTTCTATATGGCCCTAAAAATGGCACTTCTTTTGCCATTTCTTAAGGGTTGGGGCTATCGGGCTACCAGAATGTCGTAGACAAATTTTTAATAGCTCATATAAAGTTTATTGCTCATATCTACATTCTTCTTATAAATTCCACATCTGCAAGTTTCAAATGGCATTAAAACGGCACTTTTCGTGATATGTCTCAAGTGGAAAAGATGGGGCTTGTGAGCTATCAGAACTTTTTTGAGTGATGTTTAAGGGCTCTTTTAAAAGCTATCGCTAATAACTACGTACTCTTTATCAATTCTACCATCCATAAGTGTTGTATAGTACAATTTGGAGCCAACACTTTTGGTTTCATTTCTTAAGCGGAAAAGCTAGATAGTTTCCGTGAGAGGCAAAGCTGTTATAACTTTTTCAGATTTGTATAAAAAGGATTATATCAACTTCTTGATGATAGTCTATCATCCTAGGGGAAAATTAAGGCAGATAGTCATTCGATAAGGGTGATTTAGATAGTATATCAGTTCAGTGAGCCATTCGAAGGTAATTGGAGACAAAAAATTATCAAAAATTTATGAGTTACCATGTCCACAAGATTTGCAAGCAAGTAAGTGACTGAGATTTCTAATTAACAACGTTTTTAAGTAAAACCTGGCAAAGATTAATTAAAAGTTTTGAACAACAAAACATTGAAAAACAAAGTTTTGTTTTCAACAACAAAACATTGAAAAACAAAGTTTTTCTGAGGGGAGTAAAGAGCGAAGTCGGTGTCGGGTGTTTTCTGAAGGAGGTAAATAATTTCGGAGACCACACTGCCTTTCCATGACGATAAATAAGAGTTCAAATAGGGATGAAATCCTTTTATTAGACAGTGATGATGATAACAGTGATAAAAATTCACAAAAATACCAGATATTTTGGTCATATGCAGTGGGTGTCATCAGTAGTAAAACTAAACTAAAACAATTTAAAACAATAGTTTATATACAAAATAAAAAAAAACTACATATTTTTTAATTCTCTAAATAATTTCAAAGCAAAAACGGAAGCTAGCCTCTTTGACCATCTTGGGTTCGGTTCATTAGCGTTCAATGATATAATACTTTGGCAGAGGTCAACTACATTGGGTAAATCGAATTTTACCCTTTCAGATTTTAATAGATTATCGTAGATAGAATTTAGCCCAAATTCACTTGCGTCACGTTTCAAAGCAATATTCTTGAATAAGATTTTCTTTATTTCAAGAGTTTCACATAAAATTTTCTTTAAACCCCGATCCCTAGAAATCAAAGAGACATTATCGAAGAAAATAAAATGGTCTGGAAAATTGAAAATATGTTCTGAAAGGGCTGAAGTAAAATCTTTAGACTTAGAATCTTGCTTTAAAGCGGAAGAAATAGAATCTTTATGCTGTAACAATCTCATTTCCCAATTCTGGTCAGTACATCCCAAAAATGAGCTTCCGATAGTACATGGGATCTGATAGACCCCACTCTGTTGCCCCAATGAAGTTAGATCCTTCCCGGAGTTTAGAAAACTACCTAAAGTATTATTACTCTTTAAAGCTACCTTTAGACCATTACTCTGTAAAATTCTATTATGGTTTTCACCTAGCCCGGGTACATACCGGACTAAGTGTATGTAACGCCCGGGCTAAGTGACAAAACTGTGACAAAAACAAAGTGACAAAAACAGGTACAACCCGGGCTAAGTGAAAAACTTAAAAGAATTTTACAGAGTAATGGACTAAAGGTAGCTTTAAAGAGCAATAATACTTTGGGTAGTTTTCTAAACTCTGGGAAGAATCTAACTTCATTGGGGCAACTCACTGGGGTTAGTTTTAAAGAAAAGTTGTTACTTCTAAGAGAAAATTTGTTAGTGTTAAGAAAAAAACATGCTACTTCTAACAGAAAACTTGCTAGTATAAACAGATAATTGTTGCTTCTAAGAGAAATATCTTATCTTTGACGGAAAACTTGCCGGGTACTAGAAAAACTTTCTTACTATTAAGAAAAAACTTGTTACTTCCAAGAGAAATTTGATAGTAATAAGTAAAAATTTGTTAGTATTAAGGAAAAAGCTGTTACTTCCTAGAGAAAATTTGCTATTGTTAACAAAACTTGTTACTTCTAACAAAAAACTTGTTAGCATAAACAGATAATTGTTACTTCTAAGAATAGTGTCTTATCTTTGACGGAAAACTTGCTGCTATTAGAAAAAATATTCTTACTATTAAGAAAAAACCTGTTACTTCCAAGAAAAATTTGATGATATTAAGAAAAAGTTTGTTAGTATTAAAGAAAGGTTGTTACTTCGAAAAGAATATTTTTTAGTGTTAAGAAGAAACTTGCTACTTCTAACAGTAAACTTGTTAGCATAAAGAGATTATTGTTACTTCTAAGTGAAGTTTGATAGTAATGAGTAAAACTTTGTGTTATTAGAAAAACGATCTTACTATTAAGAAAAAACCTGTTATTTTCAAGAGAAATTAGATAGCATTAAGTAAAAGTTTGTTAGTATTAAGGATAAAGTTGTTACTTCGAAGAGAAAATGTGTTAGTGTTAAGAAAAAACTTGCTACTTCTAACAGAAAACTTGTTACCGTAGACCGATAATTGTTACTTTTAAGAGAAATTTCTTATCTTTGACGGAAAATTTGCTGTTCTTGGTAAATCTTTCTTCTTATTAAGAAAAAATCCTGTTACTTCCAAGGGAAATTTGATAGTAATAAGTAAAACTTTGTTAGTATTAAAGAAAAAAGCTGTTAATTCGAAAAGAAAATTTGTTAGTATTTAGGAAAAACTTTCTACTTCTAACAGAAAATTGTTAGCATTAACAGATAATTGTTACTTCTAGAAAAAATATCTTATCTTTGACGAAAAACTTGCTGCTATTAGAAAAAATTCTTATTATTAAGAAAAACCCTGTTACTTCCAAAAGAATTTTGATAATATTAAGAAAAACTTTGTTAGTATTAAAGAAAATTGTTACTTCGAAGAGAAAATTTTTAGTGTTAAGAAAAAATCTTGCTACTTCTAACAGTTAACTTGTTACCATAAACAGATTATTGTTACCTCTAAGTGAAGTTTGATAGTAATAAGTAAAACTTCCTGTTTTTAGAAAAACTTTCTTACTATTAAGAAAAAACCTGTTATTTCGAAGAGAAATTTGATAGCATTCAGTAAACGTTTGTTATTATTAAGGATGAAGTGGTTACTTCAAACAGAAAATTTTTTTAGTGTTAAGAAAACTTGCTACTTTTAACAGAAAACTTGTTTTCGTAAATAGAAAATTTTTACTTCTAAGATAAATTTCTTATCTTTGACGGAAAATTTTTTGTTCTTGGAAAAACTTTTTTCCTATTAAGAAAAAATCCTGTTACTTCCAAGAGAAGTTTGACAGTAATAAGTAAAACTTTGTTAGCATTAAAGAAAAAGGCTGTTACTTCGAAGAGAAAATTTGTTAGTGTTAAGAAAAAAAACTTGCTACTTCTAACAGAAAACCTGTTAGCATTAACAGATAATTGTTACTTCTAGAAGAAATATCTTATCTTTGACGGTGAACATGCTGCTATTAGAAAACATTCTTACTATTGAGAAAAAACCTGTTACTTCCATGAGAAATATGATGATATAAGCGATAATGATATAGTAATAAGTAAAACTTTGTTAGTTTTAAAGAAACGTTGTTACTTCGAAGAGAAAATTGGCCATTGTTAAGAAAAACTTGCTGCTTCTAACAGAAAACTTGTTACCATAAACAGATAATTGTTACTTCTAAGAATAATATCTTATCTTTGACGAAAAAATTGCTGCTATTAGAAAAAGTTTCTTATTATTAAGAGAAAACTTGTTACTTCCAAGAGAAATTTCATAGTAATAAGTAAAACTTTGGTAGTTTGAAAGAAAGGTTGTTACTTCGAAGAGAAAATTTGTTAGTGTTAAGAAAAAACTTACTACTTCTAACATAAAACTAGTTAGCATAAACAGATAGCATAGTTAACATAAGAAAAACTTGCTACTTCTAACAGAAAACTTATTAGCATAAACAGATAATTGTTACTTCTAAGAATAATATCTTATCTTCGACGAAAAATGCTGCTATTAGAAACAAATTCTTACTATTAAGAAAATACCTGTTACTTCCAAGAGAAATTTGATAGTAATAAGTTACATTTTCTAGTATTAAGGAAACAGCTATTACTTCGAGGAGAAAATTTGTTAGTGTTCAGAAAAAACTTGCTATTTCTAAAACAAAACTTGTTAGCATAAATAGATAATTGTTGTATCTAAGAGACATTTCTTATCTTTGACGGAAAACTTGCTCGTATTAAAAGAAAATTCTTAGTATTAAGAAAAAACCTGTTTCTTTCAAGAGAAATTTGATGATATTAAGAAAAAGTTTGTTAATATTAAAGAAAGGTTGTAACTTCAAAGAGAAAATTTTTCAGTGTTAAGAAAAAATTTGCCACTTCTAACAATAAAATTTTTAGCGTAAATAGATAATTGTTACTTCTAAGAGAAATTTGATAGTAATAAGTAAAACTTGCTGTTATTAGAAAAACTTTCTTACTATTAGGAAAAAACCTGTTATTTCTTAGAGAAATTTAATAGCATTAAGTAAAAGTTTGTCAGTATTAAGGAAAAAGTTGTTACTTTTAAGAGAAAATTTGTTAATGTTAAGGAAAAACTTGCTACTTCTAACAGAAAACTTGTTAGTATAAACAGATAATTGTTAATTCTAAGAGAAATATCTTATCTTTGACAGAAAACTTTCTGTTATTAGAAAAACTTTCTTGCTATTAAGAAAAAAACTGTTATTTCCAAGAGAAAATTGATAGTAGTAAGTAAAACTTTGTTAGTATTAAGGAAAGAGCTTTTACTTCGATGAGAAAAAATGTTAGTTTTAAGAAAAAAATTGCTACTTCTAACAGAAGACTTGTTAGCATAAACAGATAATTATAATCCCTGTCGTTCTTACAAAACAGGAAGAGACAATGGCATCTCCTGTATAGAATATAACTTTTAGTCTTCTTTTACCTCCGATTATGCCTTGTCGCCATGAATTATTAAAACCAGGAAAGGTGGTATGTTCCAAGTAAAATCATAAGGTGCTTACCTACAAGACATGGTCAACTCTAGAACTGCTAACCAAACAATAGAAATCAAGAGAAATCAATAGAAAATCAAATCACGACAATAGTGTAGAAACCGTGGTCGAGCTCTAAAAAATCATTACCGAAATGAAGAAACCCTTATAAATTCTTAAAGATCAAGAGCAAACTTTAGAAATCAGGGACAGCCCTAGTAATCAAGACCACCGTAGAAATCATGGGCAAAGTGTAGAAATCATGGTCAACCTATAAAAAAGCATTACCAAAACAAAGAAACCTTGACAAATTCGTAAAAATCCAGTGCAAACTGTAGAAATCACGCCCGATCCTATAAATCTAGACCAAACCATAGAAAATAGGACCAAAGTGTGGAAATCAATATCAAAATTTAAAAATCAAGGCCAGCTCTATAAAATCCTTATTAATACATAGAAATCGTTACGAATTCATTAAAATCATAGTCAATACATAGAAATATGAAAGAATTAATATAAATCATAAGTGTTGTTTGGAAATCCTCACAAATTTGTAAAAATCAAGATCATCCGAAAGAATCCAGACCAATCCGGAGACATCATTGCAAAATCGTAGAAAACATTGCGTTGAGTTTTAGAGGCAGTAATACCGTACGGTTGCACATTTGTTTCTAAAGTTGCAGGTAGTCCTATAAAATAATGATTAACATATACATTTATTTTTAGCCAAAAAGTCTGTCCCTCAGTAAAGCGCTGTTTTCAGGTGATTTGTGTTACGAAACAACAATTCTAGCGAAAAAAGCTATTGCGTGAAAATTCTGAGGTAGTTAGTCTATTCGATAATCTATAGCCATATTGAACCTCCTGTTTCAGAGACAGCAATGCCATATGGGGTGCGCTCGTTTCTAAAATGGGTCATTGGCTTGAAACTGGCAGAATACAGTATCAAGAAAAAAAATCGATAAAATACGGAATTAAGTCACATGTGTTGTAGTCCCTTTTCGCCATTATGACTAAAAATCTTTTAAGAACAGTCCAGAATATTATCTAGTATTGTTCTCTAATAAAGCATTTGGGACAATAATGTTCAGAAATATATATTCTCTTAGGTCATCTCTATAATATAATAACTAAGACAAAATACGGAGAGTAGCAGGCTAGTTCTGATGCTTAGAAGGGGGGGGGGCTATTCCATTGGAAGAAAATTGACCTTTCAAGTCCCAGTGAGGACAATGAACTATAGAAACGCCTTGAAAGAAAAAAAAACACTTTGAACATTTTGGCGAAAAAAATAAAATGTCGAAAAAGTATAATGTGATAGTGATGTGCGCGCTGTAATTGCGTAAGATAAGTGCCTTGATTACGCAGCAACAACGTGTGTGCCCTGTTCGGTTACAATCGGGGATCCCACTGGGTCCTTTAGTCTAGCTTGTCACATGTAATGGCGTCATTTATATCAGACCTGGTCACTGAAATGCTGGGTGTCTTCCAGAAAAACAATGTGCCAAAAATGGCTACGAATCGTGACAAACGGCGGTTGCCAGGGGAAATATTTGAACACCTGAGGGTGTTATGGGAAGTCTGCCAGGGCTATCGTGATGTCACTGGGAATGTCTTTAAAATCCTATGCTATTTTCCGATGGACCTACTTAAAGCGCGAGGGTGTGTTGTGGGAATCTGGCCAGCCGACCGGTAGAAACAGGGACCACATTACACATGGGATGGTAAGCTTATTTATTACTATTTGTGCATTTTAGCGACCACAATCCAATTAATCATATAAAAATACTGAAACACAGTTGCGTCATAAAACCTAGAAACAGGGACCGCATTGCACAGGTGCGAGGGACTAGGAGTTCCGCTTATCTGACTTCCCATGTTAATTCCCTATTATTTATACTTCTCAAATATTCCGAACAAGACAGTTTTTAACCTCTTTTTGTCGTCTAGCCGAAGCCTCAGATTCCCCTCCAAGGAAGGAGTATACACTGACCGAACTCCCCTGCAGCGCCCCACCAGTAGGTTGGAGAACCCTTCAGACCGATTGGGATCTCAGGGCTAGTTATGGACGAAAGGGGGGGGGGGGGTTAACACCACAAGAGGTGGTCTATTTCGATCCCAAACTATTCATGTTGAGAAATCCCTACTTGTATCCTTACCCTAGGCTTATCGAATAAGACAAATTAATATGTAAGAACAAATTTATTATAAGATTATGGTACAAAACTTATCAAGCATATCAATAATGAGATTTATCGTATAATAGCATATGAGAGCTTTTCCAGAAAGAATTTTGATGTTTTAAATCTTTTCCATAGAATAATCCCTTATGTTCTCTCTTGAAGGGACACTTTTTTCTCCTCTCTTAAATAAGATTCATCACAATATTCAGTGTTACATCTTGCACTATAGACATTTTTCATTAAGGTTTCATCACTGCTTTTTATAGTATATTTTGAGATATCTCTGTAGAGATAGCCCTCTTATCTATGTCTCTTCTTTCGATCTTCCTCTTCCTTTTCTGCCATATCGAACCTCGTTTTATGCGTTCTTACTTGTACCTTGCATAAATTTCTCTTCATATCAATCAATATTCTTCTCCTCATTGCCTCCAGATTTTTCTCGTCTATTCTAGAGTCCACAATATCTAAACATGATGTAGTTGGCTCATAAGAATGGCTGAAGTCATGGTAATGTCCTTTGCATATAGAAAAGTCACACTAAAAAGATATTTCTCACTCAACATATTCTTCCATGCTAACGCACGGCAGACTTTTTTTTTAAACTGATTCGAAATTTGTCTGGGGTTACGTAGGAAATCCCCAAAGAAAGGTTACTCGATAACCCCTTGTAATTTCTTTTCTTCGAAGAGATAATTCTAGGAAATTATCATCTAAAATTAACAAATTTTCCAATTTTACTAGATTACATAAGATTTTCTGGTTCTCAAATCTGTCCACTTTCAACACTCTCACTACCAAATAAAAAATCTCGCTGGTATCAGACCGCTCTGGAATTGCTTGCTTGGACTCCTCCCCTCCCTCCATCTTTAATTAATTTACGCATGTTATTGTTTATATTTCATCCTATGTCAGGTTTTTTCATGTTTTATTATTTTACGTTTGCATAGTCTTGTCTGAAAAAAACACTGTATTTTCATTAAGGGCTCTGGGAAATACCTCAATAGTGCCTAAGAAAATTTACCTCCGATAACACCCTCCCCCCGGAATTCTGCTTGGACCTACCCCATTTTTCTTTAAATTACGTATGTTTCTGCTTATATTTTATCTTATGTCAGGTTTTTTGAAGTTTTGATTTTATGTTTGCATAGTCCTGTCTCAGAAACACAGTATTTTGATAAAGACTCTCAGAAATACCTCAATAGACCGTAAAAATTTACCTCTGATAGGCCCCCTCCTCCTCTGGAATTACTTGCTTGGACCCCCCTTCCTCCCACTTTTCTTTAATTTATGCATGTTTTTGTTTATATTTTATCTTATGTCAGTTTTTTTTATGATTTTTTTGTCGTGTTTTTTTTCCATTTGTCATGTTTTTAACGTTTTACGTTTTAGTTTGTTATGTTTTTTAACTGTTTTTTCATTGTTTTAATACTGTTGTAAATTTGTTTGAAATATAGAACTTTTATTTGCAATAAGCTTAATCCTTTAGATATGTTGTTTAGGATGCGTCTCTAATACCTAGGCGTTTGTACAATTTAAGCACCCCTTTCTCCTTCATCGCTAAAAATACATTAAGAGCAATGGTTTTCCGACTGCGTGCGAAATTTTTGCAGTAAACACGTCGTTCTAAAATGCCTGGACAATTGGGAATCTCCTTGCTTGTAATAGATTATTTTTAGAATGTAGTTCTCGATACAAAATTTTTGAAAAAGCTTGGTGGTTCTGATGCTCGAGGCACTGTCACATTGGATGGAAATTGATGTTTCAAGTACCAGCGAGGATAATGAACTAACGAAAAAAAGAAATAAAAATAAAAAAAGAAAGAAAAAAAGCCCTGTACGTTTCGGGGAAAATTAAAATACCAAAGAAGTATTATGTGACAGTGATGTGCGCACTGTCATTACATAAAATGTGCACCGTCATTAAGCAACGTGTGTGCTGACCTTACATAAAATGTGCACCGCCATTCAGTTAAAAGAAAGAAAAAGCGCTTTGAACGTTTCGGGCCAAAAACTCACAAAAAGTATTATGTGCCAGTGATTTTTGCACTGTCATTACGTGAGAAGTGCGCCGTCCTTACACAAGACCCAGGTGTGTGCTGACCTCACATAAAGTGTTCACTGTCGTTAAGTTACAAGCGGTGGTTCCCCATGGGTCCTGAAGCGAGGTTACATAAAATCGCGTCATTCATATTACACCTGACTGGTTAAAAGGCGAGGGTGTGTCGTGGCAATCTTGCCAGCTGTGTTCCCTTTAAGAGAACACCTGGAAACAGAGACATGTTGCAAGGTCATGCTGTCGGAATATTGTCAGGGGTGTTTTGGGAATCTTACCAGCCAATGGGTAAAAACAGGTGACTGCATTGCCGTGCGAGGGTGTGTCACTAGCTGTGTTCCCTATATTAGAACACCTGGGCTAGAAACCCCTATTGTTACTACTTGTTAAACATCCCAACCACACTCACATTAATCATACAAAATAAACTGGAATCCCAGGAAGCCTGCCAGTCGCTTGGAATCTTGCCAGGGCATGCACTCGGAATCTTGCCAATACTCAAAAATACTGGAACACATGGAATCCCAGGAAGCCTGCAAGCCGCTCGGAATCTTGCCAGGACTGTCGTGACGTCACAGGGCGTCATGGAAATCTCATGTTAATCTGCTATGGGCCTCATGATTCCTGAAATGCCTATACTGCCAAAAAATTTACCAGAAAGCCCCGAAAATCTTTTTTTTCACTTTAAATGTTTTTTAGTTCATATTGTTGGTACCAATACGTCTTTGCGATATAATTATTTTGCTGAATCCAAACCTGTCATTGTTCTTTACATAGGTCCAAAAAGGGGCACCACGGTGCCAAACAAAATCAGCGAGCTCCGATTTTTGTTTTATTCGCCAAGTACGTTGGATGCACTGGACGTGTAAATAAAAGAAGATTGGTCTGTTTGGGACTTCCTTCTTTTAGACCAGAGGACGATTTTTCTCCGGTAAGCCCCTGTGGGTGCCGGGCGCTGAAACAATGACAGGAGATATCAAAACCTGTTTTAAATTGCTTCTGTATGGGACACTTTTTGGTAGCTTTATTTTGGACACTTTTTTGGACACTATATTGGTTTTCAAAATCCAACTAAACTTTTATTTCTGTGTATTTTTGCTTTGTCCGTCAATTTCCATTTTAGATTTGAGGTCCTGTTTTACCTCGGGACCTTGGATACCGAATGGCAGAACTGATCTATCTTTTTTCAGACTGATTAGTGCACTCAATCGCTCAGAATGCAGCAGTTCGACCCAAGATGATTGCCTTTGCCATAAAGTTGTCAACTGACTGGTCCAGATGCATTTTTTGTCAGGACGAGAATGTGAAAGATATGGTTTCTCCTCTGGCAGGGAGTTACAAATCAGCCGAAGAGAATCTTTTTGGTTTTTGGTCAGTAAATGCTCTATTCCTGTCTGTTTGCCTCAGTCGTCTCCAAGACGGAGATCTGAGTATTAGTGCTACCATTTCAAGCAGTAAGGTTCTCAGGCAAAAGCATTGTTGACTGATATATTCATCATCCAGACTGGCCTGAGCCAAAGCAAAATATGAGCCTGAAGTTACTGAGGAAGCTAATAGGAAAAGACTTGACTATAGCCCTTCCAAAGGACAAAGTGAATCAAAATGCCTTTTACTGGGCACAGTGGATGTTCTGCCCCCGCTGCGCTTATGTGCTTTTTCTGTGATACTGGTTTTGATACCCAGCCTTACCACGAAGCATCTAGTCTTGAGCTTAGCAAAGTGATATTGCAACAGTCAAAAGATCTCAGAGACACCAAGCTCTTAGCAAAATTGGCAGCAGGTGATAGGGTTGCCATAGAAGCGAATTACCATAACCGATGCTCTAATGCTTATAAGAACAGACACAGGTCTTGGCTGTTAGTGCCATCGAAAGAACCCGGTGAAGAAAATGTGTCTCAGATTGAAGTGCTAGCATGCGCGGAAGTGACTAACCCTTTAGAAGAGCTAAGAGACGATCGCATTTATTTCCGCCTTTCGGACCTAGTCAAACAGTACACGTGTGCACTTGAAAATCTTGCTCAGCATTTAACGGGACGAGTTCCTTCATCCAGGCTGAAGAAACAGGTTTCGGAGTCGGTTTGTGGAATTATTGAGTTCCCCAAGGGAAGAGAAGTGCTTTTAGCGTTCCGGGAAGATGTCTGTGAGGCACTTGAAGCTTCATCGTTAGTTATGTCCCAAGACGATATGTTTGTTCTCGGAAAGCCGGCAATAATGTTGCACAGAGATGTGAGACAGAATTCTTCCGACTCTAGGCATTATTCAAATTCAGATAACGAACTGACGCCGACTTATCTCCTGTACCGATATGTGACCCAGCGTCTCCAGCCATGCTCCTGCAGAAAGAAGAAATGACATATGGTGGTCAGATTCAATGCTACCAAAAAGTGAGCCATAGCTGCAATTTAAACAGTTTTTGATATTTCCGGTCCTTACTTCACAACCCCGGCGCCCACATGGGCTTACCTGAGGAAATGTTCGTCTCATCTAGCGAAGGAAGTCCCAAACAGATTATTTAAACGTTCAGTGCATCCTACATACTTGGCGAGTAAAAAAAATTGGAGCTCGATGATTTTGTTTTGCACCCTGGCGCCCATTTTTGGACCTATGTAAAAAACAATCACAGATTTGGATTCAGCAAAAAAATTCTATCGTATATACGTTTCAATACAAAAAATGCGAACTAAAAAAAAACAAAAATTGAATGAAAAAAATATTTTCGGGGCTTTCTGATTACTTTTTTGGCGCCCTAGTGCCCCAATTCTTCAACCTAGAGAAAAACTGATGACATTTTTGCATCGATCAAAAAATTCTCAGTCGGACAGACGCATTGTTGCCAACATTAGCACTTATGTAAGCATTGTAGATATTTTATGCCCTTATTCTCTGCGCTCCCACACCCCTGGGGTGCATTAAAGAAGAAAAAATGGTTACTCTGCATAGGATTCTCAAACTGACTGATTTTATTTGCACCATCTTATGCAATGCACCCGACATGCTAGACGAGTTAAAATCCACTTTCGGCTCTTCCTGCTTTCACTTTTGGCACACTAGCGCCTATATTACTGCACCTACACAAAAACAAATATAATATGGAGAATCAGCAGAGGTTTGCGCATCTAGTAGACCCCTCTTTGACCTCCTTACCACCAAACTGAAGGAATGCGCTCTAAAAGCGGGCTTTTAGCGCCTGTATGTTGATCTTGATTGGCTGCAAAGTCAGAGTCATATTCACTACAGTACAATGTAACCTCACTTTTATTGTATCTCTTTGTATAGTCAATGAAACTATTTCAATTCGCCTTTTTGAAGCAATATCACATACAGTGTTTTCAAATGGTGAATCACATTATGTAACAGCTAAATAAAAATCAGTAGGTTTATAGTCATAATAGCCAGTGTCTTCACAACGATGACGTAGAAACCAAATTGTCTTGTTACTCCAACAGTTGAATCGTAGACTTGATTCTTCCTCCTAAAATAATTTAAAACCACGACAATACCAGTCTCGTAGAAATAAACTAAAATCTCGTTTAGGGTTCTTTTCAATCATACCAGGATAGGTATTCTCCCACTGATCACATTTATCATAGTGACAATTGGAGCATTGATGTCCTTTAGGGTGAGAGTTACAAATCTCTTCAAGACAAGAATTACAGTCTTTAATTTGTACTACATATCCTCTCTGTAATTTACATGGATTATATAATCTACACTTTTCATCATACTCATCAGTAATTTTACAATCTCCACATGATGACCAGCTGCCAAGGGTATACATACATAGTGGACATGTATAGAACATTTGAAACTGAACAGCTAAAGGCACAGCTAAAATGAAACTGATCTACGATCGATAAATCGAGACAGAGAGAGAGAGAGAGAGCGAGAGAGAGAGGAGAAATTGAATTTTGTGACGTCACTAAACCTGTCTGAAACGGATCTTCTCTCATCTAGATAGAACCTTAAATGTCTAAGGCAGCGTATTCAAAAGCAAATCCACAACATCATTTTGCTTTGTTTCTATTAATATATCAATAAATTGAGTAAATGCATTTGAGTCACATCGTAAAAGTTGTATACGATAGTCCAATGATGGAGAATCAGTTGTCATTATATCGTAAGTATTCTTTGAGAAAATAGTTTCTTTTGAAGAGATACTCCAGAAAATCATTATCTAGAATGAACATTTTTCCATAATCACAAGATTCTCCATAATTTTCTCTTTCTCAAATTCATTCATATTTCAATCCTAATACTCTCACAGCTGACTTTAGACTAACCAGGATTCCTTCTACTTCAAGAATATTTGCTAACCTACTTAAAAATCTAACAAGAAAAAAATAGAACATTTTCGATTTCAAAACATTTTTGTTATGTGTATAATTACAACAATAATAATATATATTACTCATAAAATTACTGATACAACTTATTTTCCTCAGTATGTTTCACTATTGCATTTAAAGCGGCTTGAAGTCTGAAGCACAATATCAACTTTAACCCGCAACGCATAATTGTTCCTCCATTTTAAATTTACTCAATGATATCAGTATCTTTCATACACGTCATCCCATTCAAGGCTTAGTTGAGATCATCTTGTGATTTCTACTGCTATGTTTGGTACTCTCGTCTTTGTATCATTGTTGCTGCTAACACTATCAACTTCTAATAGTGTAAACATACCACTCATTATTGCAAATATATATAACTTGTCAAATAAACGAGCATAATGAAACGTTTTCTCTCTGAATTCTCTTCTCTTACTAATAAGAAACTATATCGAAAATCCTTCTTTATATTAGTTCTGGTTGCTATGAGCGGTTGTTAGGGCCTCTTGGTTATTTTTAGTCCTTGTTTGGAGTCCCGTTCGTCTGTAAATATATATTTATGGTCGGAATATAGAGTGGTGCACTGGAGGATGTCCAATTGTCTTCCAAATATGGAATTACCGTGAAATCTATTAATATGTTCTACTTTTATAGTTCATTCGGTAGAGCTTGGACTTTGGATTAGGAATCAAAGGTTCAAGTTGTTAAGGTACATTTTTTTTCAATCATGGTTTTGTGCCTTCTATATGATTTTGTGGAGAACCTGTCTCTGCTAAAGCTGACTACGGTAGTTCTTAACCAACACTGTTGTTCCTGTTACGCCACAGAATTACGATGAATTCTCAGAATTTGAGCAATTTTGAGCTTGATTTTGTTCTGATAAGTTTTGAAAAAAATAGCTTCACTTTTTTTACATTTTCTTTTATTATTTCGAAAAAAAATTAAGTTATTGGAATTTGTCAATTCTTTGTATCTTTTTTGTTTCCACAGTCTCCGAAGAAAGGGTTGTAAGTTATTTAATTTTCATATTGTTTGCTTATAGCGTAGTATTTGTTACTGGAAAATATTCGGACATATTTTTATGGTGGGAGTTTTGCATGGTGGGGGAGGGGGGATTTTCCAAGTGAAGATTTTTCCATGGGAACAAACATTTCTGGGGGAAATTTTAAGGAGAAATTTTACACGAAGGGGGAAGGGGACTTCCTGGCATTAGTTGAAAAATCGTCAAAAATGAAATAAAAAAATTGAACTGGGGGTAAGGATCAACATTAAACCTTAAAACGAATAAATATTATTCTGTATATGAGGGGAAATGCCCCACCTCTCCTCCCCAAAAAATTAAAAAAGAGCATGGCAGTGTTGTTTCTACATTAGGTCTAAGTTGGAAACGTGCAAATATTAATCTCAAAAAAGTTTTACTGTGGGAAGTAAAGACCGAAGTTGAAACTTAAAACGAACAAAAATTATGACTTCAAAGTCTATGTAGCATATATTGATAAAATTATTGCAACTAAACTAATCGATAGTATATTCTTATATTTTTATGATTATAGAAACTAGTGCTTTACTGAAAAAACCCAAAGGCCAGTCTAAAAAAAACAAAAAAACAAGAATATTGATTTGGAAGTCAAAAGTGAGTATGTAGCCTGACAACAACATATAACATATATAACATATTTACAGCTAATATATTGAGGATAGTTAATATAATATACCAAAGGATTAAAGTTTGAATAGCCGGATTATTTTAGTTTTGCTACCTGTTTGAGAATTCCCTTGGGAACTGTGGATATTACTGGTTAGAAGTTGATTGCCTGTGACAAAGTGTCTGCCAGAAACAACTTTAATTGACCTTGGACTGAATTTTGGATTATGATTGCGAACTCATCTTAGCGTAAGTGATGGAGGATAATCCTTTTATATCACCTTTATTGAATTTTTTCAAAGATAGTTAATGAACAAACTTGATAAAGATACGATTATAAAGCATGCATCAAAGTTTCTTAGTACAGATTCCCTAAGAGAAATGATGGAATTGTGCCAAATCGTTTTTCGAACAGATATCGCAGAGAAACCTAGAGGAACCCACCCAACAATTGCCTTTGTCAATGACATTTTTGATTTGCTTGAAAACTAAATGAGAGCTAATGAAACCTTGCCCAAATTTGTCATTCTTGATCCATCGGATGTGCTGTTAATACCTAACGATCCAAATACTATTATAGCATCTCGTCTGAACGATACTGCTAGAATGCTGAACTTTTTGGTGGAAAAGCAAGAAACCTCATGCACTATCCCTCCTGTCCCAGTTCAGTGGCCATCCGCTCCCCAAATTATGCCTACCACAGTCCCGGTGGTGCTTACCTGAATAACTAAAATCAAGAAACCCTGTAGAGCAGCGTGAATTTACACAGAAAATCAACTGTGCCGAGAAGGTAAAGCATGTCGAGCTGAAGCGTGATCGCCTTATATTACATATGTCCAATGAATCCGCTGCCCTAAGTTTGCCAGCAGGTATTCCCCCAGGCCTAAAAATTCGCTCGAAAATGGTAAAAAATGAACATTCAGGAATAATTCAAATTGTTAAGGATTTTGACGCATCTACTATACCCGGTTCGGTTACTAGCGTTACAAGGTCCAGACGTTTCGGTCAGTCTTCTGTGGTGCAGCTCACCTTTAGTAGCAAGGAGGATCTTGAACACGCCCTAAGATTCGGAATCAAAATTTAATATTGCTAAAACAGTGAAGCCTAGGCCCAAACAGTGTTTTAAGTGTCAAAGCTTTGGTCATATAGCTCGCGTTTGTGCAAACGAATCAAAGTGCAGTAGATGTGGCGAAAGTGGTCACAGTAGAACTCGTGAGAGCCCGTGTACGGCAACTACCATGAAATGCGCAAACTGTTCCGGCAATCACGTCAGAAGCAGTTTTATCTGCCCAGAGATTAAGAGGCTTTCAGCTCGTAGTGATAATCTGGCTCGCCAGTCATACCCCCGAGTACCCTCCGTTAAAAGACAATGAAAAGTAATGACACTACTTGTGTTAAAATTCTGTTGCATAACATTAATGGTGCCAAAGAAAAGCTAGATGTATTAGCTCTCACTTTTGGTCTGTTTGATATAGTGTTGATCGTCGAACACCTATTAAATTTAGACAACACTATGCGGCTTGAGCTGCCAGATGATCATGATTTTTTTATTTGTCCTACTAAAACGTCGCTGGGCCGACCGTCAGGTGGTCTCGCAGTTACCATACATAAAAAGTTTTAGAATAAATTAGCTGATGCTGATGGTTTATTTATTTCTGTTGATTTAGGAAGTGTAACTGTATTTTTTGTATACATGCCAACTAATTATCGTAATGCTGCTTCAAATCATAAATTCGTGTCAGCATGTGCCACATTATCAAAAGTAACGCATAAAATTAGGGCATCAGAAAAAAATTCTGCTTTGCGGAGACTTCGACACAGATTTAAAGAATGATAATGCTTCCCTTTCTCAGATGTTAAAAGCCTCTTTTCCATCTCACCTACATATTTTACTTAAAGATCAGACTTACACGTATCAGCACAATTCTGGTAGCACCTCAGATTTGGATTTTATTATAACAGATCTTCAAGAATCGGCGAGCCTTAATGTACATGTATCACAAGATTTTTAATTAGTGACCATTCACATCTAGAACTGTCCTGCTCTCTTCCAGCGTCATTAAGTGGCGGATCAGGGGTGAGAAAACGGTTCAGAAAGAAGTCGTGGGATAAAATAGATATAGAGTTGTATCATGAAAATATAAATTCTATGTTGCGTAAAATTAAGATACCATATCACCTTCTTTGTTCTTCGCGTCATGGGGATCCCCTGGATGCTGATTGTTACCTTGCAGAAATATCACATTCTCTAAAGGTTGCCGCATATTTTGCCGTCCCTACTGAATAAGTAAAAACTAACACGCGTAAAAGGGGGTGGTCTGCTTTTCCTCGGTTAAAGGAACCTAAACTCCGTCATCGTTTTCGGTATGGAATATGGATGGAGTGCGATAGACCTCGTTCAGGCATAGTTTTCGGCTTAGTTAAATGGACGAAGCACAATATTCAGAAAGTTGTGAAAAATTGGAAAAAATGCCAATTTGAAAGTTTATCACTTTCAATACAGGATAATCCACGGCTTTTGTGGAAAGAGGTTACTAAACTTACTCGTTCCACTTCAACCCTGACAAATCAAATTACCAACACTGGTTGGCACACTCATTTCTCATCAATATATGCTTGCGACCCACCACCAATTGACACAGACTTCCATGGAATATTGCGGAAATAATTGTCAAAGCTGAATCTGAAAAACTTTACTGAAAAAAATTCAAATGAAAAAATGAGCATTTTAAGTTTAATATACATATGCTGATATTTATTCCTTAAAATCTTAATTAATTTTTGATTTCTTAAAGGTATAAAAGTGAAAACATTTAAAAAAATTCTTGATTCCAAAATTTTGATTTGAAGTCCTTGGGGAAATAATAGGCGTGGAGGGAGACATTCCCCCCAAAAATTACATCACTACTACACCTTCTATGCTATTAACTCACATTTGTCTTCTTCAAATAGGCAAAGCCCCTGGTTTGGATGGTCTGCAAGTAGAGCATTTGAAGTACGGTACACATATGCTGTTCGAAAACTTAGCTCTGTTATTTCAGATATCTTTGTCCCAAAAGTATATCCCTAAGACTTTATGTGAAGGGCTAGTTACATGTGTGTCTAAAAAGAATAAGGACTCCGCGCTATGCAATTCATATAGACCTATAACCATGTACTCTCTGCTTAGCAAGTTATTTGAAAAAGTTATTCGCCCGTTACTGCGTGAAAAGTGTGATTTTGAGGATCATCAATTTGGTTTCAGGCAAGGTTTAGGAGTCCAAAATGCACATTCTGTGTCCTTGTCTATAATGGAACGTCACAAGATGATGGAGAAGAGTCTGTATGTATGCGCGATTGATATAGCTAAGGCTTTTGGTTCAATTTTGCAGTCACAATCTTTAGTTGCTTTGTTAAATAGCGGAACTAGCGGCTTTATTTGCGCGTGCCTTTGGAATTGGTACCAGAATTCAATAGTCCGCGTCCGTTCTAGTGATGGTTTGTCAAGTCCCATTCCTGTAAAGCGCGGGGTTAAGAAGGGCTCAGTTTTAAGTCCATTAATATTTAACAATGCACTTAGAACTGCGACGAGAAATATCCCGCCCTATATTATTGAGAGTCATATTGATATTAGTCACCTGTTTTATGCAGATGACATTCTTCTTCTTGCTGATAACCTGTCATCAATGGCAACAGGTTTTGAGGCTCTTCAGGCTAGTTTGTCTAATATTGGTCTTGCTATTGAACCGTCGAAAACTGAGTTTATGATAGTAAACCCGAATGAAGAGACACGATCAGAGTCCCTTAAAGTAGGCTCAATAACTCTTCCTAAGTCTGATTCACTCAAGTATTTAGGTGCTCATTTTGGGTCATTGATAAGAGCGGCACGCACTCTGGTTAATAATGAGTTGAAAAAGAAACCTTGCAAAACATTGTTTGCTAGAAAAAGTTAAAGGGCAATTTTACAAGTATACATTATTAAAGCTCTATAACTCTATGTTTGCACCACACGTGTTTTTTCTAACTCCGTTATGGTAACTTATTTCGTCAACAGAAAAAAAAAATTGGGGTTTAATTTTACCGGATTGCTAAATTCTTTATTGGTTTTCCTGTATGGTTCCGTAACTCATACATTTGTAAAAAATACCATGTCTTTGGTTTATCTGAGAAGATGAAGGAATTATCAGCTCGATTTGAAGACCTTTGTAAGAAAATATCAGATTTTCCGCTTAACCATCTTTTATATACGGTGGAATAGACATTTAGTCCATAGACATTTAGTCTGAAGAGTGTTATATGTTTTAGTTGTTTTTCTCGTTAGTGGTGGTTCTCACTTTATTATATAGCTGATGATTTTTCGTGTTTTGTTCTTTTCTCTTTATTAATCAAAAAAACGTTTTGTACAAAATAAATTTTTCAAAAAAAAGTAAAGAACTCCACTAAACCAAAAATGAACAAATATAGAATCAAATAGTCTACCAAGGATACAACTACCACAAATCAGTATCAATAAATAAATGAAACCCAAAAAAAAACAGAAATTAAAATAATTCAAACTCAAAAAAGCAGAAATTAATCTGTGTAGAGTTCTAAATCCTATGCTTTCTAAAAGATAGAATATAATTTGTATTTTACTGAAAAAAATTCAAGTGAAAAAATGAGCATTTTAAGTTTAATATACTGTTACATATGCTGATATTTATTCCTTAAAATCTTAATTAATTTTTGATTTCTTAAAGCTATAAAAGTGAAAACATTTAAAAAAATTCTTGATTCCAAAACTTTGATTAGAAGTCCTTGGGGAAATAATAGGCGTGGAGGGAGACATTCGCCCTCTGATCACTTTCGACTTATAAAAAAGGCACTAGTCCTCTCAATTTCCAATCGAATAAGCCCTTTTGAAGCTTTTACGACAAAACTTTCTATAAAAACGTTATATTCCCCAAGCGCATAACTTACGACCCTTGTAATGTGGGTTATTGGGGGAGGGTTGTCATCCTCAAAGAAATAATTTCCAGACCTTTCAACTACGTTGAACAAAATGGCTATATTAAAATGTTGATTTGAAATGTTTGGGGAAATGATGGGGGTGAGGTGATTCTCCCTCTGACTGCTTTCGACTGTTAAAAAGGGCAATAGCCCTCTCAATTTCCAATCTAAAGAGCCCGTTTTGGAGTTTTTAGTACAACATCTTCTATATGACATTATGTGCCCTAGGGTAAAAATTACAACCTTAGCCCTGAGGGCTGTGGGGGGTTGTCATACTCAAACACATAATTTCCGGACTCTTCAACTACGTTCAACAAAATTGCTGTATCAAGAAGTTAATCGGAAGTGTTTGGGGAAATAGTGGGTATGGGGGGGGCGTTAGCCCTCCGATCGCCTTTGAATATTAATAAGGACACTAATCCTTGCAAATCAATTGAATTTGTCCTTTTTGAAGTTTCTACGACAACGCTAGCAAAGACCTAATTTCCAGAACTTTCAATTACGTTGAACAAAATGTCTATCTCAAAATTTTGATTGGATGTGTTTGGGGAAATGGTGGGCGTGAGAGGGAAGTAAGTTGTTCTCCAATCACTTTAGACTATTAAATAGGGACTAGGGCTTTCAATTTCCAAAGGAATGAGCCCTTTTTGAAGTTTCTACGACAATGCTTTCTATAAAACCTTATATGCCCCCAGGGTATAACTTACAACCCTTGCGCTGAGGGCTGTATGTCATCCTCAAAGACAAAATTTCCGGACTTTTCAACTACATTGAACGAAATGGCTATCTCAAAATTTTTATTGGATGTTTTCTGGGAAATAGTGGGTGTGGGAGGGGCGCTAGTTTTCCTCCAATCACTTTGGACTATTAAATTGAAAATTTTGACTATTAAATTTCCAATCGAATGTCTTTTTGAAGTTTCTACGACAACTCTTTATAAAACCTTATATGCCCCCAGGGCATAACTTAAAACCCTTACCCTGAGGGCTGTGGGGGGGGGGGTATCATCCTCAAAGACCTAATCTCCAAAACTTTCAACTACGCTGAACAAAATGGATATGTCATTATTTTTATTGGATGTTTTTGAGGAAATGGTGGGCGTGGGAGGGGTGTTAGTTTTCCTCCAATCACTTTTGACTATTGAATCGAAATTTTTGACTATTAAATTTCCAACCTAATGAGCCCTTTTTGAAGTTTCTACGACATCTCTTTCTATAAGACCTTATATACCCCCAGGGCATAACCTAAAACCCTTACCCTGAGGGCTGTGAGAGGGAGGGGGGTGTTATCATCCTCAAAGACCTAATTTTCAAAACTTTCAACTGCGTTGAATAAAATAGATATCATAAAATTTTGATTGGATATGTTTGGGGAAGTGGTGGGCGTGAGATGGGGGTTAGTTGCCCTTCAGTCACTTTCGACTCTTAATTGGGCACTATCGCTTTCAATTTCCAATCGAGTGAGCCCTTTTTGAACTTTTTACAACATCACTATCGTTAAAAACCTTATAATCCCCCAGGGCATAACTTACAACCCTGGTCCTAAGGGCCCCGACGGGATTATCATCCTCAAAGACCTAATTTCCAAAACTTTTAACTACGTTGAACAAAATGGCTATCTAAAAAATTTGATTGGATATGTTTGGGGAAGTGGTGGGCGTGAGAGGGGGGTTAGTTGCCCTTCAATCACTTTCGACTATTAAAAAGGGCACTAGCCCTTTGAATTTCCAATCAAATTAGCCCTTGTTCAAGTTTTCACGGCAAAGCTTTCAATAAAAACCTTATATACCCCCAGGGCATAACTTACAACCCTTGCCCTGAGGGCTGTGGGGGAGTGTCATCCTCAAAGATATAATTTCCGGACCTTTCAACTACTTTGAACAAAATTGCTATCTCAAAATTTTGATTGGATATGTTTGGATAAATGGTGGGCGTGGAAGGGTGTTAGTTGCCTTCCAAACGCTTTCGACTTTTAAAAAGGGTACTAGCCATTTAAATTTCCAATCAAATGAGCCCTTTTTGAAGTTTCTACGACAACGCTTTCGGTACTAGCCATTTAAATTTTCAATCAAATGAGCCCTTTTTGGAGTTTCTACGACAACACTTTCTGTAAGAACATTATGTGCCCTGGGGGCATAGCTTACAGTCCTTGCCCTGAGGGCTCTGGAGGTTTGTCATCCTCAAAGAGCTATTTTCCAGAACTTTCAACTACGTTGAACAAATTACTATCTCAAAATTTTGATTGGATGTGTTTGGGGAAAATGTGGGCGTGAGAGGGGGGCTAGTTGCCCTCCAATCGCTTTAGACAATTAAAAGGTAATATCCCTTTGAATTTCAATTGAATGAGCCCTTTTTGAAGTTTCTACGACAAAATTTTCTAATAAAACCCCTTATATGCCCCCAGGGCATAACTTACAAGCCTTGCCCTGTGGGCTGTGGGGGAGTGTCCTCCTCAAAAACATAATTTCTGTTTGGAAATAAACTGCGCTGAACAAAATGGCTATCTCAAAATTTTGATTGGATGTATTTGGGGAAATGGTGGGCGTGGAAGGGGTGTTACTTGCCTTCCAACTACTTTTGACTATTAAAAAGGGCACAAGCCACTTCAATATCCTCTTGAATGACCCCTTTTTGAAGTTTCTGAGGCAACTCCTTCGAAACGAATTGCCCTGGTCTAGAACAAAAAAAAAAAAAAAAAAAAAAAAAAAAAAAAAAAAAAAAAAAAAAAAAAAAATACATTGTGCCAGCATCGTTCTTTGCTTAGGCAATTGTGCTGCTTATGATTACTCCTCTAATGCATTATTGTTTTAATGTAGCGAAAAAGCATAACAAATATGTATGTGTACGTATATATATAATAATAATAATAATAATATAATATATATTGAAAACCCGTCGTATACAATAAATGTACAATGACAGAGTATACAAAAATACGAAAAGAGGGAACAAAACGATAATAATAACAACAAAAGCAACAACTTCTTAAATAGTATACAAAATAGTACGAAAAGTGGAAACTGAAAGATAGCATACTCAAAGATTACAACAGAAAGAACAACTTCTTCGAAAATAGCAATAAAGACAACAACTTTTGAAAGGAGAAAAAAAAAAAAAAAAAAAAAAAAAAAAAAAAAAAAAAAAAAAAAAAATAAATAAAAAGGGAAACAAAAGGGAAAATTAAACAAGCAAACTTGCCCACTCGTGCTTTAGAATTGCTGGTTTTGTTTTTTGCCGGCTAATAAGTGTCTGAACAGCTAGATTTGGGTCCGCTAGGTTATAGCGCCGAATCAGAAAACTATTTTTTGTCCAAGGTTGCAATTTTAGTAGGTACTTTGCAAAACGGAAAAATATAGAGCGGATTTTAGACTTTTCACGGTTTGCCAATAAATTCCAGAAAGGGGTCACATATAATATATGTGGCAGAGCGGTAGCGTTGTAAATACATGCCAGTAGTGGACGGTTAAATCTCAGAGTGGATTTAACAATCAAAGCATAGGAGCTGGATATTCGCCGTTCAAGATGTGAGATCAGGAGAGAACGGGTATGCTGTAATGAGGAACCTATTGGAAGCCCCAGATATACTATTTTATCAACTGGTTTTACTGAGCAATCACCTAGTGTGATATTAGTAGGAGGGTCATTCTTCCAATTATAAAGCAAAACTTCCGACTTTTGGGAGTTAAATCTCAGACCGACTTTCTCGTAGTTGGACTGCAGACATGAGAATATTTCTGAAAGGCGGTTAAGCGTCCGACTGAGATTCAGCGTGTCATCGGCATAGCACACTAGGGAGATGTCAATGGAACTGAGAATGCATGATGAAGGACAGCTGTCTTGAGGTTCAATAATGTAGTTATTGAAGAAATTGGGGGATAAAACTGCTCCCTGATGGGCACCTTTATGGACTGGTATCAAAGCTGACCGTGGGGCTGGCGGAAGGCCTTTATCGGGAGGGAGCTTGAGTCGCACGCGAAGGTGAGAATAAATATCACGGAAAGCCCGGATGATATTTGAGTTCACTCCTCTTTTAGCTGAGTTTAGCAGCATACGTGCATGAATCAATGAATCAAACGCTCTCTGCAGGTCTAAGCCCCCGATCGCTAGACTTTCTCCTGATTTGTGTGCATCCAGGAGTGCATATGCAACGACATGGAGCGCTTCCGCACAACCAATGCCGCGTTGGAAACCGAATTGTCTTGGTGGACTACAACACAGTTTTTCAAACTCATCTACGAATAAAAGTTCAAATAACTTGCAGAAAGTGGTAGCAACCGTGATTGGACGGAAAGAGGAGCATTGCATGGTAACTTTTCCTTTTTTAGGAACTGGCGTAAGATCTCCAATTGAGAAAGTGGTTGGCACAATACCCTGAATGAGGATAATCTGCATTAGGTGGGTTACATGACTAATGAGAGCGGGCCCACCACTTTTTAGATGGAGTGCATTGATCCCGTCAATCCCAAAAGATTTTTTAGGTTTTAGGTGAGAGATGCCCCTACATACAGCTCCCTCCGTTACAAGATAATCACTCCGAGGACAACTATCTAAGAAGTCGTCCAACTCAGCTTCGTATCTTTCGTTGAGGGCTGGGTCAGGAGGCGAAAATTCTGACCCATAATATGCGTACCATTCAGAATCAGGGATAGCAGATGCGGATAAAGACTCATCGCTTTTAGAGGAAAGAAAACGCCAAAGGAGAGAAGGATTAATTTTGGCCCGTGTAGATTCGATATCAATCATCTTTGTTCTGTGAGCTTTTAGCTCCTTTGCGAATTTTCTTTTTGTGAGCAGGCGGATTGAATTGACTACCCCCGAACGGGGTCGTCCACAAGAAACCCAAAGTTGAAGCCAAAATTTAGACTTAGAATGGGTATCCACTAACTCTGGATTTTCAGACCAGCCTGGAAGGGTATGATGACGGGGTCTACTTAGAGGGACGGCAGCTTTTTCAGCACAGCGAAGGGCATGGCCAATTTCTGCGCAATAAAAGTCAACTGATAGTTGTGTTTCCTCCCTTGAAAGAGCAGTTAATCCAGAGAGAAGATGGAAAGGGACACGGATCTTACTAAGGACTCTGGCGGCTTCTTCTTGAAATAAAACAGGGTTAATTTTGCGCCAATCACGGCGAGACCTAGGAGGTGTTTTTGAAGTTGTTTGCGTTTGTGTATCTGAGCTGTGGCAAGGAATATCGGCTGAGAACTGTATTGGTAAGTGATCAGACAGCTGAAAATCAAGCACAACCTTGACAGGCGAAATCCTGAGATTTGCGGACGCAACGACGTGATCGAGATCTGATGTGGACATCGAGGTGTGTACATGTGTAAAATTTAAATCTTTGCACTTGAGATCAAACTGGTCTCCAAAAATACTAAGCAACAACGTAGAACGTAAAGACCTAGATAAGAGCGGTTCATTCAAGTCGCAATTGAAGTCACCAACTAGTATGCATTCAAGGCTTAAGGATCTAATACGGTTAATACACTGGCCGAGTTTATCACTAGAATAAGTAAAAGCACGCTCCTAACGCTCATCATGGTAATTTGTAGGAAGATATACATTAATAAAAACACAGCCCTCAACACGAATCGCCAGAAAATTATCATTGACTTCAAATACACTAGATCTTAGAGTCGAACGAACAAAAGTGGCAATACCACCGGAGGGTCACCCTTTTCCACTTAGCTGCTTCGCTGAAACTGAATAGACCGATACTGAACTATTAAAACTAGGAATACTTTTACTGCGGCTTTTGACGAAATGTTCTTGTAAACAGACAACTTCATTTTGCTCAAAGACAACATCTAAGATCGGAATTTTATTCGTGAACGAGCCATTAATGTTCCACAATAAACATTTAACTGCATAAGCTTCAGATGTCATTTCTTTTGTGGATTACTATTTGAGGGACATTTTACACTGTAACACGTGTGACTGCCGATTTTGCATTCAACGCAGAATGTCGGCTGTCTGCATGGTTCATCTCGCGTAGAACGATGTTCACTTGAGGCACATCTAGAGCATACAGGCTCAGCCGTACACTGGGAAGCGAGATGACCGATTTTGTGACAGTTATAGCATCGTCTTGGCAAGAACTTAAACGGATCAGCAGGTAGACGCTCGTAGCCGATAATCACCGAAACACTCAGAAATTGTTGGAGCTCACTAAGAGTGTTAAAATACACTTTGAAAGAACGGGATTTTCCGCACTGTTCAGTCTTCGTACTATTCGGTATTAGATTTTTTAGTCCTTCACAGTTTATATCCTCGGGGACATTTCGAAGCACAGCTATTTGCAGGGGTTCTCGAACAGTAATTTTGAGATCGGGCTTGGAAGATTTCGCTTTCTCAATGATTTTCGCTGCTGCAGCTTTCGACCTGACCACTAGCTTCCATTCGTTTGCAGATTTGCGAAGTTCACTAATGTCATTTGTATTTTCACAGAAACTGTCTATGAAAGCTTTCCGGTCATTTGGGCCATTGAGCTCCTTGGGGGGATTTTTCAAGACGACAGAATAGGTAGAGTTTCTGGGCTTGGACGTTTCAGGTGCACTACGACTGCTTGTGAAAATACTGGTGGCTGGAGCGGACTGGGTGGCCAAAAAATTATCAAGCTTCCGAGAGAGTTCATTTACTTTGGCAGTAACTGTTGCATTCACCGCATCTCCGATGACCGGAACCGAGCAGGGGTTAAAGATGACAAATTTTGGCATGCTCACATTATTTTTCGCAGCTGAAACTAGAATTTTGCATATTTCAATGATATTGTCTTCATCTTTAGAGTAGGTCACAAGACGATTCGTAATATTCAACTCAGTATGAAGGATTCGCTTTGCCTTTATAAAATCTTCATGTGTATAGAAAGCAACACACGCTTTTACGATACACTCCAATTTTATTCCATCTGTTAGTGCTCTCGTTACACAATTCAGTAACGGATTCAAAATAATTTTTTCACTTTCAGCCATCGTAGTTCTAAGCGTAATTAAATCTTAAAGTAAAGTCACAAAACAATGACTTGCCCGCAAGGGGGCTTTTTTAAGTCCCCCCACTTTCCAACAAACGCCTTCTAATGAAATAATTCAATCCAAATGAATAGCAGAAATTCACTTACGAGAGAAGTAAGGGAAGCGTTGGAGGCTGCCTACCTTGTCCCCGCAATTTAAGGGGCAAGCCCAGCGGGTACCACGGCTCTTGCAGACAACTCTCTCACCCCTCTTCTGCCTACTTCTCTCCTGTCACTTTTATCGCAGCGTAAATGCCTATACTGTTCCGAAAACTATTTTTGATTTTTGGCTTATTTCGTATCGTATGTCCAATTTATATTCGTATTGCTTAGTTTGATGGCTTTTCTTCTTTCAGAGTTCAGAGTGAACACATCTAATCTCGGATATTATTAAACCAGTCTATTTTTCAAGTGAAGTAATTTATCATTTCGTAATAACAATTGGCTTTGTTACAGTGACCTATATTCCTGCTCTATGTTCATCAATTAATTCAGTGACCTTCAGGGATTATAGACTTTTCACAATTGGATATATATATATATATATATATATATATATATATATATATATATATATATATATATATATATATATATATATATATATATATATATATATATATATATGTATATATATATATATATATATATATATATATATATATATATATATATATATATATATATATATATATATATATATATATATATATATATATATATATATATATATATATATATATATATATATATATCTATATATATATATATATATATATATATATATATATATATATATATATATATATATATGTATATTCAAATTTTTATTATACATATATATAAAGCCCCAAGATTGACGAGTTGTTAACGTCGCCGTGACGTTACTAGTGATCAATAGCAAAAAAAAGCCTCTAATGTCTCATCTCGTTGGTTTTTAATGTATATTTTGTGAGCCATAGGATTTATTCTGTGAGGCATACGATTTATTTGCCATTTGAAGGCCGATGTAGGAAATTATTGGACTTTCTGTTTAACCTTTATTATGTACGGTTGGGTAGATTGATAGGTGCAGTATTTTAGTGTTGATTTAAGTTTCTTCTTGTATGTCTTTTTTTTTCGTTAGACATGTTTGTATTGTATTTGTTAACTATTTGTGTTTCTTTTCTTTTCTTTTTCTCTCTCCTTGTTTGTACTCCTCTAGGGCATATTTAATGTATCGAAAGAGGGCAAAAATAAATTATTATTATTATTACTATTATAAAGCTTTTCATAGTCTTACACCAGTTATGAATCAGTAAGGTCCAGTTAACAATTAAAATTATCTCAAAACTTAAGTATAAAAATAAATATTTGTTTTAATAACCACAAATTCATTGAATAGCAAACCAATAGAATTACAAAACCAATGCTTAGAATTATCAGGTAACATCTTGGTCTGACCAGCTATAATATCAATAGTGAGTAATATACAATTTTAAATTGTAAAAACACGCTTTTATTGTAAAAACTCGAAATGAAGAATAAATAAACCAAAATATGAACTCCTGATATCCGGTTATTTCTCACTATAAAACGGAAAAATTCAAGCTATGATACAAATTAGCAAGCTATGATACAAGCTAGTCCATAGTGTTAATACTATCCAGGCGGCTTCACTTCAGACTTGTCTAAGAACTAATCTTTCAAAAAAACTTTTCAGAACTCAAACGAGATCCTATTATTGGACTGAGCTCATTGTGCTGAAATGATAAAAAAAATAAACGAAAAAAAGTAACAATCCAAAAATTCTTGATTTTTTTCAAAAAGTGTCCTTAATTGGATTGCTTTTACTCTACCAGAATTCCTATATTGTTTTGTGTTTTCAGTAAAGTGCTAGTTTTCTATGGTCAGAAAAACACAGGGAAACATCATCGGTTGGTTTAGTTGCATTAGTTTTATCAACCTATGCTAGATAGACTGTGAAGCAATAATTTTTATTCGTTTTAAGTTTCAACCTCGCTCTTTACTTCCTTCAGAAAAACGTTGTTAAAAAAATAATAATAATGTCTTGAAGCTACATCATTCTGTAGTTAGGCAGCGCTAAAACGCTTCCTTCTAAGTTCGGTTGTTTTTTTTGCAGCTTCCTCTTGATATTTGGAAATCATTTAAGGGCACATCCTCGTTCAAGAGCCACAAGACGTTTGTTGCGACATCAGCAAAGCAAGAAGTTCTTTACATTTTTAGATTCCCCTGTTATTTTTTATTTTTCCTTTTAAACCCACCTCCTCACCTCTCAGTGACGACAAATTTTAAATTCAAAATGGATCTAATTTTAACTTTAGACGTCGCCTACTCTTTTTTTATTAAATAGCAGCCAAATTGGACACACTTCAAGTCACCATATACTACCAAAAACCTTCTAATAAAAGAACGAAATTTTGCCATTCCTGTGGAAAAGGGCGTCCTCCCCCAACAGGAAGCCCTTCATACGGTGGCTATTTCTGACTATACCTCTAAACTCTTCCGGATGGTTACCCTACGTGTCTCCTATAAAACAAATAATAATAATAAAAAATTGAAAAATAAACTAAATAAATTAATAATAATAAAACAGATAAACCAAATTATATATCAGTATAAGTTTCTTTTACAAAAAACATACACCAACATATTTGCGAATTACAAAGACCCCAAAGAAAGTTATGATGATACCACCTGCTATTCAAAAATGTTCCCCTTAAATAGTTAAATAGATTCCCCTGCTATTTAAATAGTTTGATTCTTATTTTTATCTCATGTTTTTTACTCACTGCAGTCACCATGCAGTCATCATTTCAGCTTTGCATCTTCATTATTTCAAAAGGTAGTCAAATTAGGTATCTTTGCAATTGCAAATACGAATGATTATACATTCTCTTTGTTTTAATGTTAAATATCAAGCTGGTCTCCATTGACTAGTTCCCTTAATTTTTATCTATGCTTCAGCTACCTTTTTTTCTTGATTTTTACCAAGGCTTTTTCTCATTTTCTTGTTTTTTTTTCATCGGCACCACTAAAACTTTAAATTCTTTATATAATTAAATATATAACAAATTTCTGTTTGCTTATCACAAACAGAAAATTATGGTAACAAATAGAAACAAATAGAAAGTTATTCAGTAACTTGACAGCAATATCGCAAAGTTCTGAGCAGGCTTTTATTTTGAACGACACAAAATCGTACCTCGCACCATCTTCAAAACTTGACAGCAATATTGCCCAGTTATGAACCAACCTCGGGTTCAACAACAATAGGATTTCATTTTAAACCTTTGAATATTTTCTTGATTTCCTGATTCCATTCTTGTAGTCTTGCATTGTTACGGATGCACTCAGAGTTTTTAATTTGATGAAACGTGGCTGTCTTCAAGATTTCCATTTTGGGCATAGAACCGCTTACAAACAAACAATTTCTTTACATGGGCTTTCCGTTTACAATAAAATGAAGTATGAATGCATAGATACATTTTCAATTTTCAAATTAGAAAATAATTGAACAATTCTTTTTGAAAGTCTTACCCGTTGTTTATATATTTTCATTTTATTTTTTACATGTATCGCAATACTCACCGCCAATAAACACTTCATAGCTAATTAAAGATATAATGCTATTTCTAGCTGATTTCTAGTGGCCCCTATTCTTTTTTTTCTATGCCCTTGACCCTCTTTGTAACCGGACGCCAACAAAATGATGAGATCCCAATTCCTTCTGAGAAATAAGCCTCAACAAAGGCTAATTAATGCTTAGTCGCCTATATTTACTCCGAGAAAGGGGGAATAGCTTGTACTCACTTAAGAAGTCTAATGGGAGCTGGTCTTACTAAAAGTCTTATCTCCTAAATTGTTCTTGTCAATATTCCCTTTGGGATTTTCTACAAAAAGATTCAAACTAGGACTACAACATCAAAACTATCTTATCAATGAAAATAATTAAACCGTTAATGGAAATCAAACAGTTCGTGGTAACGAACTGTAAGTAAGGAGCGACCCGGCTCAATGGTAACCGAAACTCTAAAAAACGGAATTTTGATACCAATAGATACATCAAAAGAATCATATTTTAATTCTGATTTCAAATATGTAAGTTTCATCAAGTTTAATCTTGCCCATCAAGAGTTAAGCGCCTGAGAAAATTAGGCTGATTTTCAAAAAAAGGGGGAAAGACCCCCTAAAAGTTAATAGAACCTTAATGAAAATCACACCATCATATTTAGCGTATCAGAAAACCCTACTGTAGAGGTTTCAAGCTCCTATCTACAAAAATGTGGAATTTTTCATTTTTTGCCAGAAAAAAGATCACGGATGCGTGTTCATTTGTTTTTTTTTCTTTTCCCCAGGGGTAATCGTATTGACCCAGTGGTCCTAGAATATCGTATGAGGGCTCATTGGAAAAGAAATTAAAAGTTCTAGTGCCCTTTTCAAGCGACCAAAAAAATGGAGGGCAACTAGGCCCCCTCCCACGCCCATTTTTTTCTCAAAGTCACCCAATTAAAATTTTGAGATAGCCATTTTGTTCAGCATAGTCGAAAATCTAATGAATATGTCTTTTAGCATGACGTAATCCCCCACAGTTCCTAGGGGAAGGGCTGCAAGTTATGAACTTTGCCCATTGCTTACATGTTGTATTGGTTATTGGGAAGTATACAGACATTTTCAGGAAGAACTTTTTTCTGGTGGGGGGAGGCTGGAGGAGGGGGTTACTCGGGAGAATCTTTCCGTGGAGGATGTTTCTTTGGGTTAAGGGACATTTCTATGAAGGGGGCGCCGGATTTCCAAGCATTATTTAAAAACGATCAGAAATTAAATTAAAAAAAATAAGTTTTTTCAACTGAAAGTAAGAAGCAAAATTAGAACTTAAAACGGACAGAAATTATCACGTATATGAGGGGGTTCCCCCCCAAGTCAATACTTCGCTCTTTACGCTACAGTTTTTTTAGTGCTTTCAAAAGAGCTATCTATTCTAATTAAACGGCCTCTGTGATTCAGGGGTTTGTGAATTAATTTTTTTTGAACTTTTAACGTAAAGAGCGTGGTATTGACTAAGGGGAGAACCCCATCATATACGTAATAAAAAAAAACAATAAAAAAAACAAGCGATACGGCTCAATAGTAATCGAAACTTTTAAAAACGGAATTTCGATGTCAATAAATGTATCAAAAGAATGGGCTTATAATGCTGATTCTAAATATATAAATTTTATTAACTTTAGTATTACTCATCAAAGACTAGGAGCCTGAGAAAATTTACCTGATTTTTTAAAGAGGGGGAAACAGCCCCTACAAGTGAAAGAATTTTAATAAAAATCAGACCGTCAGATTCAGCGTATCAGAAAACCCTATTACATAGGTTTCAAGCTCATATCTGTAAAAATCTGCAACTTTGTATTTTTTGCCGGAAGAAAAATATACGAATATAGAAGTTCGTTACGTAAGTTAATTTGTAAATTACGTCAGAACCAAATTTAGAGACAGCCATTTAGCAAAAGAAAAGTAAAATTTTTATGCAAATTTTGTTTACTTATTCAATGACGGTGAGCCAAAATAAAAGCTGCATTAACTAAAAAACGATCAGAAATTAAATAAAAAAACACAAGTTTTTTAAACTAAAAGTAAGGAGCGACATTAAAACTTAAAACGAACAGAAATTATTCCGTATATGAAAGGGGCTGTCCCCTCCTCAACGCTCTTTACGCTAAAGTTTGACTCTGTCTCACAACTTTATTTTTAAAACAATAAAAAACTTGTTTTTTCATTTAATTACAAGTATAGAGACAACCAAATCCAAGAGACAAGTATAGAGACAACCAAAGTAACCAAATCCCAATTAAAATACGTGCATAAGAAGTGGTACTATAAAAAACAGATTCTTGATAACAATAGATACATTAAAGGAATCGAAGTTTGATTCTTATTCAAAATATCTAAAATTAACCAAGTTTAATGTTACCCACCAAAAATTACCAGCCTGAGAAAACTTGCACAATTTTAAAACGGGGGAAACACCCCCAAAACATCAAATAATCTCAATGAAAATCACATAATCAGATTCAACATACTGAAGAACACTAGTGTAGAGGTTTCAAACTCTTATACACAAAAATGTGGAATTTCTTTTAGGGGTGATTGTTTTGAACCAATGACCCTAGAAGATAAGGAGAGAGCTCACTTGATCGAAAATCAAAAGCTCTAGTACCCATTTTAAGTGACCGAAATTATCGGAGGTCAGCTAGCCCCGTCCCACGCCCCCCTTTTCCCCAGAATCGCCCGATCAATATTTAGAGACTATTGTTTTATTTAACATAGTTTAAAAATGTAGTAACTATGCCTTTGAGGGTGACTTGACCCCCCCCCCCCACAGTCCCCAAGGGAAGGGCTGCAGGCTGTGAACTTTTCAAATTTTTTAGAAATTAAAATTTAAAAAACAATTATTTAAAATGAAGGTAAGGTTCAACTTTAAAACACAAAACCAACGGAAATTATTCCGTATATGAAGGCGTTGCCCCCCTCTTTAATACCTTGCTCTTCACGCTGAAGTTTTCAGCACTTCTGAAAAAGCTTCCTATTCTAATTAAACGGCTCTTGTGTTTCAGAAGTTGTTCTTTAAAAATAAGGACAAACAGTCAAACTTTAACGTAAAGAGCTAGGTATTGAGAAGGAGGGCAGAACCTTTATATACGAAATAATTTCTTTCATTTTGAGTTTTAATGTTGCTTTTTTACTTTCATTTGAAAAACAATATTTTTTATTGATTTAAGTTCTGACCGATTTTCATTTAATGCCTGTAAATCTTGGTCACCAGTCACGAAAAATTCACTCCTTAATTCTCCTTAGCACACTTTCATTTGGAAAAGACTTTTAAGTTCTAATCGTTTTTCGGAACATTATAGAAATCCCCCTTCCTTGGAAATAATTTCCCTGAGATCCATATTCGCCAGGCAATGCCCTCGGAATATCTGCGCATTCCAAATTGAGTGGGAAAAGAGAAAGTAAGACAAATAAAAAGAGTTTTGTATAAGAATTCTATCAAATCTCCCCGGTGTAAAACGTCCCCTGGAAAGTTCACCTCTGGAAATTTCCCTCCAACAAAAAATTATCTCCATGGAAAGCCACAACAAGCAAAACCCCCCCCTCACGAAAAATGCATTTTATACTCCCCAACAACAAGACCTTTACCCAGGGGCTGAGGGGGACATATTATCTCCAAACGGCATATTTTTGGGATTTTTCAACTATTTTGAACGAAATAGTTACCTAAATTTTTGATCGGACGGTTTGGGGAAAAAGGGACGTGGGAGGGGGGCTTTTTGCCCTTCAATCTTTTTGGTTACTGATAAAAGGCACTAGAACTTTTTATTTCTGTTCAAATGAGCCCTCTCCTTTTATCCTAGGGCCATTGGCTTGATCCGATAGTAGGAAGGTCTCAGAAGGAATGAAACAAACACATGTGCTGCCATCTACAATTGAGTCTAACTCCGTACGAACACCATATATGGGCATAGCCTCCCTAGGGGAAATGGATTTCCGAGAAACCTAAACTAACCTAACCTAACCTCATGAGGTCCGGAACGAACACCATATATGGGCATAGAATCCCTAGGCGAAATGGATTTCCGAAAAATTGATTGCGTAATCGAAGGGGAAGTGAATTTCCGAGAACTTGATTGCGTAATTGGTGGAGAGAGAAGTTCCGAGAAATTGATTTGTTGGTATTCGTCCAGGAGAATTGTCTCCGGGCGAAGTTTATTAATGTCTTTGGTGTTCGTCCAGGAGAATTGTCTCCGGGCGAAGTTTATTAATGTCTTTGGTGTTTGTCCAGGAGAATTGTCTCCGGGCGAAGTTTGCACATGCGCATTAACGGTGGGGAAGAGATATTTTGATCTTAGAGATGAAGAGATTAACGTGGGAAATGGTTTCCTAGGAATTTCAAATGTGACATCGCAGGGATGTCAAAACAAAAGGAACACACAGAAATTACGTTTAGAGATTATTTGGGCGAAACCGTTTTGTGACATTTTAGAAGATGATTTGAGCGAAACAGTTTGATGCATTTTAGAAGATGATTTTAGAAGATGATTTAGAAGATGATTTGAGGGTGAAACTCTGTGGTCGTTATAATACACAAGTTCCATTTGAACAGTGTTGTGAGGTTACACACAACACTGAACAGGGGTTTGTGAATGAATTTTTTTTTTAACTTTTAACGTAAAGAGCGTGGTATTTACTAAGGGGAGAACCCCCTTACATACGTAATAAAATATAGGGTTTGTGAATAATTTTTTTTAACTTTTAACGTAAAGAGCGTGATATTGACTAAGGGGAGAACCCCCTCATATACGTAATAACATATACGTAATAAAAAAAAACAATGAAAAAACAAGCGATACGGCTCAATAGTAATCAAAACTTTTAAAAACGGAATTTTGATGTGAATACATGTATCAAAAGAATGGGCTTATAATGCTGATTCTAAATATATAAATTTTATTAAGTTTAGCATTATTCATCAAAAGCTACGAGCCTGACAAAATTTACCTGAATTTTTAAAGAGGGGGGAAACATCCCCTACAAGTAAAATAATTTTAATGAAAATCACACGGTCAGATTCAGCAAATCAAAAAACCCTATTACATAGGTTTCAAGCTCATATCTGCAAAAATCTGCAACTTTGTATTTTTTGCCAGAAGAAAAATATACGAATATAGAAGTTCGTTACATAAGTTAATTTGTAAATTACGTCAGAACAAAATTTAGAGACAGCCATTTAGCAAAAGAAAAGTAAATTTTTTATGCAAATTTTGTTTACTTATTCAATGACGGTGAGCCAAAATAAAAGCTGCATTAACTAAAAAACGAAACGAAATTAAATAAAAAAAAAGTTTTTTGAACTGAAAGTAAGGAGCAACATTGAAACTTAAAACGAACAGAAATTATTCCGTATATGAAAGGGGCTCTCCCCTCCTTAACGCCTCGCTCTTTACGCTAAAGTTTGACTCTGTCTCACAACTTTATTTTTTAGAACAATAAAAAACTTTAGCGTAAAGAGCGAGGCGTTGAGGAGGGGACAGCCGCTTTCATATACGGAGTGTGTGTGTGTGTATTAACTCATGGGTTAATTCTTTAAGAAGAAGAGGGGGATGGAGCAAAATAAAACAAAAAAAAAACTATTTTTATCTTAATAAGATAGTGTTTTAACTTTTTATAAATTGTAGGGCTTTTGGTACTTATTAAGTAGCCGGTTACCTTCTGACTAGAAGCGCATTGAAATCACAATGGTACTATACGAAAAATAGAATGTCACTTCCTAGTGAGGTATTGTTGACTCCATGACAAATATTTTTTATCCTACTTTCTTTTATTTCATTGGCATTAGCCAAACTACACTTCTTGTCCACTTACCAGCTACTAAATAAGTACCGGACTTTTTTCTGCTCGATTATCTTCTGCGAAATTAATATCGTAAAAAGGGCAAAATACAAAATTGGTTAAGTTGTCTGCAGATACTTTATATGATTGAAGTTGGCAAGTATTTAGCCATCATAATAGTAGGAGAAAAGTAAGTTTTGACGGGGTGGAGAAAAAAATTGGCACAGTTTTTTGAGTTTATAAAATAGTGTATGTTCCACATAGAAAATAAATCCTGTTTTTATAGATTAACATCAGTGAATTATCGTCTCCATCAACATCAGCTCGAGGAGCAGATATTCTCAATGAGCCTTCACCAATAGATTCTCTGGATAGTTTTACAGTTAATGATAGTCTAGATAGGCAAAGGGCCTTTTGTAAATAATTGTTTTGGGGATATAGGTAGCTTGGAGGACCTTACTTCTGACATAGATATGACTGAGGACCCGGAATGCACAAATATGTTTATAAATGAACATTTGGGGGATATCCCCGCAAATTTGTCTAAACCGGGTTCGCATGTTAAAAGTCATAATCAGATTCCGTCACAAGACAATGCAGGCTGGCTAGATCAACTATCCCCAAATACCGTGGAAGGTATCCTCAGTGAATTGGGTGATTTCACCCCACGCCCCACTAATGTAATTGAACATACTGGTGGTTGTGGTAGTGCTATTGAGGATTTCATGCAACCCTCCACTATTGAGGTTGACGAAAGTAGTGAAACATTAGCCTGACCAACATTTACACTACCAGATTTTCTCTTATCTAACTCTGCCTTGCATCATACTAATGTATATAGCGCAAATTTCGGCAACCCCTTTAATTATTTAATTTCAGGGGTATAGTAACAGAACCCCTGGCTAATACTCATTCCTATTTTAACAAGATTCGAGCCCTTCTTGAGCAACAGATGCGAATGTGGGGAGGGAGGGATAGTTTAAAAGCATCAATAGCACTAAAAATATAACTTTTTAATGAAAATGTGAGCGAACTTTATTCAAAAACTTACATACAGAAATGTTAGCAATTCACCCGCATTTGGGAAATTACGAGGAGGTTTTTTAGATTGGGTAAACACCATCGTGACTAAACTGGATAATTATAATGAGGGGGGTAGTGGGTCAGTTGTTTTATTTATTGAGAATTTAAGCGTTAATACTTGTAGATTTAAAGAGATTTTATTTGGGAGGTGGTGGGGAGAGGGCTATAGTTTTAAAATATCATTCTGATTTAGAGGGTTGTCAGGGAATTAAATAAATCTGTTTCTATGCGAGGCTACAGTGTTTCAAGTATGCATTTTGATTGCCGCCTTTAGACCCCTATTGAATGATGTCTCTAAGAAAAAGTTGTACAAATTGGCAGCTAATGGGGATGGGTAAAAGTTTCCTAAAGTAGATTTCAATTGTTTAAATGGTCCATTTCCCGTAACATTAACATGGATAGATATTTTTGCGAGGGCTAATGAACGTTTAAAGATTGGTATTACGGTGTTACAGTAAGACACAGAATTTGAAAAGGGTCAGCTTTATGATAAAAAAGGTGTATTATTTCCAGTCAGGGCTCCGTCCATTGAATCGGTGAAGCATTGGGTCTGGCTTCTATACCCTCCACCTTCAGAGCCTGATTCAATAGCACATTTTAATCCAATTACAGATATTAGTAGAGTTTTAAGTGAGGGTAAAAACTAGGGGGGTGTATGCTACTATTGTCCAACATGTCCTTCAAGATTTCGTAGTAATTTAAAGTTAAAATATCACATGAAACACTGTAAACGTCGTGGATACCAGGCTCTGGAAACGGTTAGCGGAGATAGGGTGATCTTACGTTTAAGAACTTTCAGTACACACTTCTGCAGAGCAATAAGATCGCCTTGGACTGCGATGCCAAACTCACAGACGTGTACGATTCGTCAAATTCAAATTGTGTTAAAATGCATGAAGCCAAAGGGGTCTCTTGAGCACACGCGCAAAGAGACTAGTAATACCATGCAAGTGCTGGATGTAGTTGAGTCGTTGGGGGTTGAAGACTTCATGCGCGGCATTGACCAGTCTGATTAAAACAGAGAATGGCGCAATTTATCGCATACGCTACACAAACTATCCTATGCTCCTATCACCAGAAGACGGATTGGCCATTAAAATTCGTGAAATATATTGGGTTTGCAAGGGGGAATTTGATGATGGTACTGGGAATGGAAGAAAGAGGTAATTGATCCACCATGATTATTTATGGCATGAAATTATATCGGGAGGGAGTAACTTTAGAGGGGTTGCACATCAATCGTGCAATGTAAACGTTAGACAGCAATATTTCGTACAGGTTTTTATACACAATTGAAATTTCGATTTAATTTTTATTTTACCGGCGTTGGCCCGCATTGCCAAGGGGGGAGTTGTAGATAGTGCATGGATAGGTGGATCTTTTTCTTATAATAGCATACCCAAATCATCCAAGACGCTACTGCTGCTAGAATTTATGTGGAAAACAGTTGACAAGGGTAACACGTGCAAGAATAAAATCCGTTTTTTAGACTCTTTCAGTTTCTTCCCCAAGTTTTTAAGTCAATAGATTTAGTTACAGAAAAGCGACAATTTCGATAGTTTCCCCCTCCTTAAACAGCACTTCCCCTATGATCAAATGTATGATTTATTGACGTATAAAGGCATATATGCATATGATTACTACAACTCTGCCTCGAGGCTAGATGAGGTGTCATTACCGCCTAACGCAGCATTTTATAATTCTCTTACGGACTGCCAATGCACCACTGGTGACTATGAATTTTCCAAGAGGGTTTGGGCAAAGGGTGGATTAAGAAGTGGGTGGGATTACTGCCAGTGATGGCGTTACTTTGCGAGTGATGTACTGACTCTTCTGGACATTGTGTGCAAAAACACGGATAAGATCTATGGGGAATTAGGGTTGGATTTAGGGTATTATTTTCCACTCCCCATCTGTTGCTGGACTTGATTCTTAAAATCAGCAAAGAAGAAATAGGTCTGATCACTGACGTGGATCAGCACCTGTTTGTAGAGAGATAAATGAGGGGTGGGTATGTTTTTCACGGGGACCGTATCATGAAAACTGATCCGACCGGACAGCACACCGATAAAAAGTCAGGTGCAGTTTTTTTGGATATGAACTCCCTTTATCCGTCGGCGATGTCTCACTACTGTTTGCCGAGTGGCAATTACAAATGGCTTAACGATCCCTGTGCTTCGAATTTCCCCAACATTTCTACCGTTTAGGAGAATGGGGTGCAAGGATGGTTTTTTGAAATTGACGGTGAAATACCCATGGAAATCCATGACTCGGTAAAAGACTTTGTTTTCCCGTGCATAAATAAACCGGTTTGTAGGGACTCTCTGAGTTCCTACAATTTATCTTTAGTAGAGGATGGGAGTATGCACCGGGTGCCTTCAAAGGAAAAACTTCTTGCTGACCTTGACCCCAAACAGAATATCGTTGTTCATCATGTGCTATTGAGATGTATGGTCTCCAATGGTTCCAAAGTCACAAAGATTCATAGAACGCTCCAATTTGATCAAAAGCCCTACATGAAAACGTTTCTTGACGCCTTTGTCAGTAAAAGTTCACAAGCGAAAACGAAGGTCGAGAAAGAAATTTATTAACTCATTTTGAACTCAGCCTTTGGTAAAATGTGTGAAAGCGTACGAAACAGAAGTCGCTGTGACATTGTAACCGATCCCAAAGATTGTGCTCGAATCATTGCGGATCAAAACTTCATATCGTTCATAATCATAGACTCTGATATGGTGCTCCTGCATCGTAAGAGAAGAAACATTATTTTAAATAATATTACAGGCGGGAGTGCAATAACGGAAATATAAAAAGACTCATGTTGTCATTTTATTAGAATGTATATTAGGTACAATGGCCGATTGAAGGATAAGTTCAAGTGTATTATGGAGAGACTGGTTCACTCCTATTAAAAGTTAAATTTAAGAATTTCTTGAATTATTTGGAAAATTGAGAGTATATTAGCTCAAGGATGGACTACACCATCTGAAATCAATCCCTCTATCCAGAGCCAGTGAAACGCCAGGCCCCATATCAATTGTTAATGCTAAAATCTGAAACGGGAAGCGATCTGATATCTACTGGTTTGTTTACTGGCCCGAAGGTATACTGTGTGGAAACGCAGAACAAGGATATCAAACAAGTTTGCAAGGAGGTGCCTACACACTTGGTAAAAAATAATTTCAATCTGAGTGTTTATAGAAACTGTGTGGAATGTGGTTTAGTCCCAAGAGCCAAAGTCTTGGCGATTCGCTCTTTACAATTTAAAAACTACACAGTTAGAGTTGTGAAAAACGCCATGGCGGCCATATCAGACAAAGTTTATGTACTTGAGGATGGTGTGAAGGTACTACCACACGACCACTATCTAATTTCAGATCGAATTGAACGTGTAGAATATAGAAAAAAACTCAGTTTGAAAAAATTAATTTAAATTCTCTCATAGTACAAGGTGGGTGGTTGGTGGGTGTTTTTGGGAATTTCCTTTTTTAAATCAAAATTAATAAATTTTCAATATGTGCAAGGCAGAGTTATTTCTTCATAATTTTCAATATGTGCTTACGCAGAAATATTTCTTAATAATGTTCCCGACCCCAGCCTGGCCCACTGCAGCGACCCCCCCCCCTCGCCTTCCGGTTTGGCCTTCGACCACCACAGAGGCAGCCCCCCAGGGGGGGGACCTCATTTCAAATTAAAAATGTATTTTTTTGTAAATCAATAAAGTGATATTATTTTAAGTGTATTGTTTAATAAAAAAAAATTCCTAGTGCCTATTTAGAATAAATGTTTATGTTTTTGGTTTTGTTTTAAATAAATAAAAAATCTTGATTATTTGTATTTTTTGTTTAAAGTGTTTTTTCTAATTGCATTATTTGTAAATTGCTACTTTTATGTTATTAATAAAAGAAAATATGATTCTTAATTGGTTTTTTTTATTATTCTTAAACGGAGTAGTAGTAATAGGTAAATTATTTAGTCATTAGACATCTATAGTTTACAGTTAGTTATATGTGAGCTGTTGAAGGGAAAAGTAATATGTATCAACTTAAAACACCATTCAGGTTATTTCTGTGTTTTATTTCTGGGTTATTTCTGTCAGGTTATTTCTTTCTACGTGTCAGGCAAAATGACACTCTTAACTAAAATGATAAAAAATCGTGATAAAATGTCTATGGACAAGTCGAAAAAATCTACTATTATTACAGTATTTGTCAGGAGTCATACGATAAAATAAAAGCTAATGCTATATCGGGCGTGCAGATACGATTCATACATGGACTTGATGTTTTCGACATTATTGAACCAAAATCTTGGCTGATTATTGATGATTTAGCTGAATCCATTGAACAATGGTCCAAGGAAATGCTACAATTGTTTAACTTTCGCTCTCATCATGAATAGATTTCCGTTACTCTAGTTCTAAACAATCTCTTTCATCAGAGCAAATTTATGCGAACACTTGCTTTGAACTGTACCAACTATATCATCTACAGAGTTGTTCGTGATTCTAGCTCGCTAATAACTCTCAATAAACAAATATACCCCGGCACCCCCAAATTTCTACTTTCAGCGTACAATCAGGCAACTAATAAACCCTACGGCTACAATCCTTCTGTTGGATCTTAATAAAAATACACCCGAGGATTTACCTTATAGTTACAGATATTTCTGACAATGAAATTACAGTATATCTTCCATTGAACAGTAAAAAAGGCAACTAGTTGCTAACATGACACTGAAGAAACTACATGAAAATAGACATTTATTTTCCGTTCTAAGCACTTCAAAACCTCTAGTTACGAAAGCCATACTCAAACATGGTATTGACAACGATTACATTAATGTAATATCTGAACTTTGTTTAAATTTAACCGAGGGCAATGTTTAACTGCCAGAAGTAGTTAAGCAACAGGCAAAGCAACATCGTTCCATTGTACGTGCATTGGCTTGTAAAAAGAAAGCAAAAAAAATTAAAAGGAAACCTTTTCTTCAAGCGGGCGGTAGTTTTTTTTACACTTTTACTGCCAATATTTGTAGGACTTGTAAACAGTTTTCTCTAGATGGCTAAACCCTATAAATTCCGTTTATAGGGAAATTATTTTCCGTTCTAAGCACTTCAAAACCCCCAGTTAGGAAAGCCATACTCAAACATGGTATTGACAACGATTACATTAATGTAATATCTGAACTTTGTTTAAATTTAACCGAGGGCAATGTTTAACTGCCAGAAGTAGTTAAGCAACAGGCAAAGCAACATGGTTCCATTGTATATGCACTGGCTTGTAAAAGGTAAGGAAATTTTATTTAAAGGAAACGTCTTCTTCAAGCGGGGGGTAGCTTTTTTACACTTTTACTGCCAATAATTGCAGGACTTGTAAACAGTTTCGTCTAGATGGCTAAACACTATAAATTGACTCCAATAGAACTCGCTCTTTCACCGTGAAAGAGTTTGAGGACAATCTGAGTAAACTCATTGACAATGAGAATATTGACGATGACAAAAAACTACTTTTATTTCAAGATGCACTTCACCGAGCGGACAAACATAAGCCCTATTTTGCGAGACCAGTCAATGTGAGTGTCACTGATCACAAAAAAGAAACATCTTCTCAGGATTCTACTGCTACTGGAACACAATAAAAGAAGGAGGAATTGGATTCAATAGTGTCGACCATTCGAAATCTAATGCCACACTCATATTGTGAACAAAGTAAACGACTTACAACATATCTCATGGAAAGTGGTCAAAATCATGTTCAACTTGATAGCAATGGGAAACGAATTATAATTCAAGGGAAGAGTTATAATCTACTTGATTTAATCTATGATATGGTTACAAATCATAAAGGACTTTTATCATTTGACACTAATCTGTACAACTTCCTAAATGCATTAAACTTCCCCAAAAGCCTTTTTAGCAATAGGCAAGTGCTAAAAAAATTAAATGAACATAGTCCTTCCTCATCAACATTAAAACAAGAAGAAGAAGAAGAATAAGATTTTAAATCAATCTTGGAAAACACTAGCACACCTAGTGGAAATATTGATTTGATGATGAGGAGGAGCACACCGCTGATAGCTAGAAAAAAGCGAAGACGTATTGATATTAACTTAACGTCACCACCATCATAACCCACTAGTATACAAAAGGGTAGTAGACGTTAAACCACGTGTTTACGTTCAAAATGGTTGAAGTTCGGAAACGTGTTTATGAAAATATTGGTGAAGTGGGAAGTTTAAGTTCACCCACCCTCTTTCAGTCACTGGTGTTCAAACTAAAAGTGTACAAGACTATCTATAAAATGAATCGAGTTACACTCTACATTGAAATCACAGACTTCGTGAAACTAAAGCCTCTTTCCCATTGCAAATAAAGAAACTAAATAAAGATATCGAGAAACTAAAGCCTCTTTCCCATTGCAAATAAAGCAAGCAGATCTCTTAACTCTAGATGAGATTCAAAGGCGTCAAAATACACCATTTAAGTACATTCTACTTGCAACTAGTGTTTTTAGTCGCTATACGTATGCCATGCCATTGCGGACAAAGAGAGGTGTTGAAGTTGCTCAGGCTATAGAAAGTATTCTTGAACAAGATTCGTATGAAAAAATTCAAACGGGTCGGGGTAGTGAATTTCTTTAACCACATGTTGAAAAAGTGCTAATGAAATATCATACAATGCTATATCATAGTCATAGTCCTATAAAGCATGCAATGGCCGAACGATTGATAAGAACTATTCGACTTTTAATTTTAAGATATCATACATTGAAAAATACAGCTGCTTTTATTCATGATTTGGATAAAATCATGTTGATTTATAATCAACGACCCCATCAATCATTGTCCAACTCAACTCAACGGAAGTTGATCATGCTGATCATGATACATTTGATAATTTTCTTAAACAATATTCCAATGAAATGATTGTGAAGAAAAAATTCAATGCTGGTGATAACGTTCGAATTAATAGAACAACTAATATTTTTGAAAAAGGCAGTTACTTGTGGTCTTCTGAACTTTTTAAAGTGACAAAAATCCTAGACACCAAACCCATAACATATCGTCTACGAGACACCAAAGATAAAGAGATTCTCGGCAGCTTTTATGACTATGAACTACAAAAAGTTAAAAATAATAGTAAAATCTATCAAATTGACAAGATATTAAAGAGCCATAGTCACAGGGGCAAAAAACAGTCAATTGTTTGGTGGCTAGGATACAACTCTGATTTTGATTCTTGGATCAGCGTTGAAGACATTATCAATGCCCAATGATTTTAATGTAATATTCATGTCCAACGTCTCCGACCCTCTCTACGATGACTAGAATAAAACAAGTGATTTTTGGACGAAACTCTCTCCCGCCATCAAATTCGACGGTGCGTATGAAGTGGATCTTGTCGACTCTATTCTCAAAAATACATATGATATCCTGAGAAAGGATCGCAAATATGAAATAAAAAGTAGACCCCATGATTGGCCACCAGCCGTTAGCGAAGAACATAAAATTCAAAAGATCAATTGGTTGGATTATCCATATGTTGGATTACCATACGAGGAACTCACTTGTATGAATGATTTATGTCGTTCTATCTATAAAAGAGTTTCCGCACGTAAGAAAGGATCCTTTGATTTAAACTACTAAAAGGAAGAGGGAGGATATGCATTAGCTCATCCATTGACAAGGAAAAGCTTAAACTCAATGATAATCTAAAAGATGTTCTTGGGTTTAAACTTTATATAATCAATGGTAAAAGTGCCGAAAACACTAATGCTATTTTTGCTGAGTATCCACCAGCCTTCTCCTCGGACACTTGTATATTTTTCTATGCCTCATTTGTTGAAACATCCAGAGTTGGCAATAGCAATGTCCCTCTCCTACGAGTTTTTGAAAGAAAAACCAATCAAGATCATATTCATCATTACAATATAAAGCACCTTCACTATATCCCCGTAAATACTTCATATTTGGAACTCTGTCAGTTAACACTAAGAACTGAATTAGGTGATCCTCTAGCAATATCAAAAGGTTTAGCTGTGATTATATATCATTTTCAACCCATCGTCATTGCCAAAGATGAACAATAGAAGAATTCCATTTGTCTGTCCTGATATTAATTGCTATGTTGGTGCTCTCAGTCCTCGTCAAATAGGTCATGAATTAGACTATTAAAAGGGGCGTACTACAATATCTGACTATGGAATTGGTATCTGGTTTGCTAGGTTATACCATTCTGTACTACCCCTTGCCAGAAAATATCTTGTACCTTTTGCATCCTATTTTTCTGCCTCAACACTACAGGACTGGGGGTTGATTAAAAATTTCGACGAGAGTGTTAAAGAAAATATTAGATCTTCAGTAAGAGCTGTTGGTGAGCAATTAAAATCTCAGCAAAATGGGAAGGGGTTAAAAAGGGTGCGTGGTCATCATTCACTCATCAGTCTCTACCCAAGTGGGAAGCGAAGGACATCAGCAACGACTTTGAGGAATAAAACGAAGAAGACCAATAAGAAGAAGAAGAAGAAAAAGATTGCTAGATCAAAGAAGGGTTTCTTCTCTTTAGATAACCTATCTCCCCCACAAAGAATCGCATCCATCAATCAGTTCCTCATTGAATCTATTCAATGCTGAAAATGTTGATGTCAGTGTCAAGTATTGCTACTATGAACAATTTCACCCTCAAAATCCCCTCTAGAAAAATATACACTTTCAGATATTTTACAATGAAGACTAGTTCATTGATTTATCATCAAAATTTATTGATTTAAATGTTGTGGTGAAGAAAAAGTCAGACAATACAACTCCCAGTGCTGCCGATGGCCTGTCCTATGAAAACTGTATCCTACACAACTAATTCAAACAAATTAATGTATTCATTAATGGAGCATAGGTGAGCACTAGCAATATTTATCAAACCATGAAAGCTACATACAATTTATGATGATGACTCCAAAGGCATATAAGGAGTTGAGAGGTCGGGCACTGGGCTATGAACATAGATCAGGTGTTGATACTGACGGTGAGTTAACTGCTGCAGTGACCCAGGAGTGTCATCTAGTTGGAAAATTAAATCATGAGATATTCAATATATCCCCATGATTACCCTCCAGCTACAAATAGCTCCATCGAATTTCATTTTGAGAAAAATTCTTGCTGCAGCACCTGATGCAAATGTCATTATCATTTCGGCACATCTTCATGTTCGAAAACAAAAGGCTAAGAGCTCTGTTGCATTGGCAGTGGAAAAGCTAAGAGCCAATGATAACAATATCAAACTTCTTGTCCCCCATACAATCACTAATCAGCGTCACATTACCACTGGCTCTCGCAGTTATACCGATTCATCATTTGTCAATGGAGAAATTCCATCAAAACTAGCTTTGTCCTTTGGGAAGAGTGCCAGTGCCGTTGGATCCTGGACTGCATCCCCCCGTGATTTTATTTTTTTGGTATATCTAGCCTTGTGCGCAAACTGAATGGAATTCCACAGTACACTCTGTCATCTGATAAAATATCCTACAGAACTCTGTATGAGTCGACCATGCAATCCCTAGATCATGACTAACAACTATTTGAAAATGGAATAACCGATTCAATGTTTTCAAAAAATCATGGAGTAATTATTTTGGAATTGTCTGGCCCTCAAGATATAAGAAGAGTACGAAAAGGGAATGTACGTTTAGAGTGCACATTTGCCGATGCTTTGATTGAAAGTATCACATTAATATCACTGAGTCAATTTGAAACCTATTGGGAAATCACACCCGACAACAGTGTTCTACTAGACCTTGTACCATGATCACAACCAAATAATCAGCGTATTTAATATGTATTTATACATGTTCCAATATAACTCCTATTGCATACCATTGAACTTCATTGAAAAAATTCCAAGTGTTAACAATACGCTAATCATTGTTAATAGCAGTCCATCGAGTTTGAAGAGACGTCATTGGCTATGTATCATTAAAACAGCGAAGAATATAGAAGTTTTGATCCTCTTGGCCTATCATATAAATACTGCACTCCACACATCGTCAAATTTATTGAGAGCAGTGGAAAAACTATTATTCAAAATCAGAGGAGAGCCCAGCATTTAACGACTATGACATGTGGCTTTCATACACTACTCTTTTTCATTTTGAGATGTCCTGGCTTTACCTACAAGCAGTTTCCCAGCATATACGTTGACTTTCCTCGACCGAACGGCTTCCTAGTGGAAAATAAACTTTCAAGTGTGTTTAATATTGATTTTAGTGTCCTACGAATAAAATGTTCTAAAAATGTATGTAAAATTGCTTATTAATAAAAATAATGTTTATACATGATAAAAAACGACTTTTCTACTCTTTTGATTTCTTCTTCTACTACGTATAGGTATTTGTCGAGAACAACTAATGCAGGTAGATCATCTGAATTTACTGTATACTGCTCTTGATGTGCTGCAATGTCAGGGTCACATTTTCTACAGTATTATGTAACTTCACTCTTATAATATCTCCTTGTATAGTCAATGATACTATTTCTATTTATTTTTTAAAATTTGTGTGTTTCAATTTGCCTATTTGAAGCAATGTCACATACAGTGTCCTCAAGCGGTGAATCATATTCCATAACAGCCAAATAAAATTCAATAGGCTTATAATTATAGTAGCCATTGTCTTCACGACGATGACATAGAAACCAAATTCTTTTGTTATTCCAGCAGTTGAATCTTAGACCTGGCTCCTCCTTCCTAAACTATCTAAAGCCACGACGATATCCATCTCTTAACAATAAACTAAAATCACGCTTAGGATTCTTTCCAATCATACCAGGATATGTATTCTCCCACTGATTACATTCATCATAGTGGCAATTAGAGCATAGGTGTCCTCTAGGGTGAGAGTCACACATCTCTTCAAGACAGGATTTACAACCTTTAATCTGTACGGCATATCCTCTATACAATTTACACGGGTTGCATAATCTACACTCTTCATGATACTCATCAATCATTGGTGCAATTCTCACATGATGACCAGCTGCTTAGTGTATACATGCATAGTGGACATGTATGGAGCATTTTTTCATGTGTTGACGCTCTCACCACCAAAATGAAACTGAACTACGATCAACAAATTGAGTGGGAGAGAGAGATAGAGAGGAGTAAATCCTCTTTGAACAGCATCTTTCTCTTGAAAAAAATCATAGTCTTTGATTTCTATGCTAGTGCGTGTTTAAAAGCAAATCCACAATATCATTTTGTCCTGTCGTGATTACTATGTCAATAAATTGTGTAAATGCCTTTTGACCACGACGTAAAAGCTTCATGCAATAGTCTAATGAGGGAGAATCAGTTTTCATTATATCGACAAGCTTTCCCTGAGAAAATATCTTCCTTTGAACAGATAACTCCAGAAAATCATTATCTAGAATCAAACGTCTTTCCATAAACACAAGATTCCCATAGAATTTCTCTGTCTCAAATCTATCCATTTTTTAGAGTCCTAACATTCTCACAACCAACTTCAGACTAACCATGATTCTTTTTCTACTTTAAAAATATAGGCTAACCTACTATAGAAAAAATATCTTCGATTTAGAAACAATTTTATTGAATATAACTGCAACAATAATAATCACTGATACAATTTATTCTCCTCGATATATTTCACCAGTGTATCTAAAACAGCTTGAAGCCTATTTATATGCACAATGTTTAGTTTCGCTGCAAAGCATAATTTATCCTTCTATTTAGATTTGCTCAATGATATCACATGTCTTGCATACTCAAGGCTTAGTCTAAATCCTCGTGTAATTTCCACTGCCACGTTTGGTACTCTCGCCTTTGTATCATTGCTGCTACCTGCTCCACCATCAAGCTCCAATAGTGTAAAAGTTCTACTCATTTTCTTTGTTAATATCGTCTCAAATAATAATGAACTTTGCTGTCTCTGAATTCAATTCTTTTACTAATATGAACTACAATGAAAATCACTCCTTGCATTTGGATCCGATTACTATACTAATCAAGTTACCATATATGGAGTACTGTTAGTAGCAAAATCTCTGATTGGTTAAGAAAATGGGTATTGCCTCGGAAACCCGTCTGGTAAGGCATGTCCCTTCTGTAGTAATAGATGACTTCCCGCGGTAATGCATGTTTCGTTGAAACTGCACTGTATATTCATGTGTAATTCCTTTTGCAATTCGGATTGAGTATATGGATACTACTGATATCCCATCCATTTGTTGTGTTTAAACTCTTAGCATAAGGTGTTGAGTTCCCAACCTTGGAGAACGGATCTACAGCGGAGCGTGATCACCTTTAGGATTTAAAATTTTATTCGTAAATTTTTAGCTGATAATTTAATGAGTGCTGCAAGGATTAACCAGGTTGTTGATAAATCATTTTGATTAAAATGAAAAAAAAGCTTGAATGTTGACAAAGAAAGAAAAATAGCCTGAAAAGTACTGAAGACTTGGTGTGAAAAATGTATCTGGGATCTCTTTTTGCTGTGAAGTGTTATTTTATGGTATTTGGGTGTTTTAATCGTTGATGCCTTTATTCTCCCTTTATAGGGGAGATAAACTCTGGCCCTAAGGTAATTATACTTTGGTAGCGTGCCTTAGGCTATGACAGAACTAATGAGGCGTACCGACTGGGTATGTTCGAGCTGCTAAAGGTAGATCGTAGAGAGGTTGTCTAAAATACAATACTTTTATTCAGTTTGCACATAATAATTACAGATATAGATATGCTACTGGGACTGGCTGCCCCAAGTAGACAACAAGTCTCGAAAACTACAATAATATATAATAACATACAGACACGTACAATGATCCGACAAGATCCCAAGGTATTTCTAATGAGAAAATAAACAGGCAGAGGTTCACCCTGCAAGTCAAAAATTCTGTCTTCAGTCTCAAAAATCGGGGTATATATTTGAAAAACTAACCACGTCCTTCCGGTACATTGACGTATTTAGCCAGGAAATTGGTTATTGAGCAAGTTCCCTCCAAGCCCACACATTCCACGATTTGTATCTTTATCTTAAAAGTGGTATTTTGAAACTATATTTTTGCGTCTTAATATATTTTTACTCAATTAATAATTAACTAAATTAGAAAGCTTTACCACAATACTCCCCATTTAAAGAAGAATTGTCCCAATTCTCAATATTTTACTTTTAAAACAACTTAATTTCGTTTACAGCTATTATGCTGCCATCTTTGGCCATGTTCTTTTTTTGTCGAAGGATTTCAATTCGAAATTCATCCTTGTTTCTCTTTCTCTGTCTCTAGGACTGACAATTACTCTTTTACCCTCTTCATATGCATCTTCTGTTTTACTTGACCCCAAACGGCTTAAACATAATATTAGTGGTTTTGCTTAAATTAGATTTATATTAGAAAAGTCTTATGAAATTTTTTTTGTTTAAATTTAATTCCCATTAATAATTTAATTTATCTGTGTGATGTGGTTGATATTTCGTGGTTGATATTACCGTGTGGTTGATATTTCCGTTTATATTTCGTTTTAGAAATGCCTTGGGTAAATTACACATAACATTTTGATTTTTAAATTTTCACATATTTTTCCAGCACAAAGCATCTTCACATATTTCAATAACATAAGCCATTAGGCTATGTAGCACATTTTCTAGGCCTAAATTAAGTTCTGATTTTATCTCACTTTTGATGATTTTGTAGTAAAGTCTGTAGTTTCTAAATATCCGTTGATCAAGTATGGTTTGGTTTCTGATGGTATGAGATGATTCTGGATATAATTGAACTGGCTTTGAAATTTGATACTTTCCAAAAATGCGTCAAAGAAATGATTGAGAACTGGATCCAAAAGGATGTTATGAAAAATTTGATTTCCAAAAAAAATTTAGCTAAGGCTGTAAAAATAAATATTCACATTAGTATACATATAAAGCATATATTTTTACATATATCGTAGAATGAAACACTCAATTTTCGTATATATAAATGCATTCGAAAGTTAATTACTTTTAATTACTTTCTCCACTTTTTTTTAATTACTCCAAAAATAATATCCCGCTTAAATCGAAACATTATGTTTTTTCCTGGATTATTTCAAATTTAATACTAAACTGATTATTTCACAATAAAAATTATTAATACGTTTACCCGAGGTCAAACATTTACATATAACATTAAATCACTAGTTAAAACTTTAAAGTTGATAAAAACATAGTATATATATATATATATATATATATATATATATATATATATATATATATATATATATATATATATATATATATATATATATATATATATATATATATATATATATATATAATATATATATATATATATATATATATATATATATATATATATATATATATATATATATATATATATATATATATATATATATATATATTAACCGAAGTTATGCTGATACTTAATTGTCAAAAACAAATAACAATTATATACCCTAATAATTTATTTAATCACTGCAATATTTGTTCTTTTTACAAGTTTTAATTAAGTCCGTCAAGACTTTTATATGATAAGTCCTAACTGTATATTTACAAAACAAAAGCAACTCCAACAAATCGATTGATGCACTATAACTAATAACTGTGATTAGCCTCTATATAAGGGCTTGGCAATATTTCATATAACATAACTTTTCTATTTACATTTCTATAATTTTTTTTTTTAAATACAATTCTCTGTTTATAAAAGGTTTTCGAAATATATTTATAACAGTTGATATTTTCTCAATTACATTTGTTACAACTATATAACTTTTCTCATATACGACTATATACATTTTGTTTTAAAACTTTGGTTGTATTTCGAACCCACTTGTGTCATTAACTGTCATTAGCTTATAAGCCTGTTTGTTTATTCAGACTTTTAAGCTTTTCAATTCTTTTCGAATTTCTAGGTACTTGAGACAGTTTTATAACGTTTTTGTCAGTAATCTCTCTTTTTTCAGCTTTAATGTCTTTTTGGTTTAAGGCTTTATTTACAGTTTATATCTGATAAGCCAAAAAATTTTGCTGTTCACCTTATACCTGTTATGCCATTATCAAATGACTTTGCCTGTACTCTGAAGGTTTGCTTACCAGGGCTGGCTTCTGGTAGCTCCTTATAACGTTTCCAGGTCCTCTTGTCATGGGCTACAGCTAAAAAGACTATGATGAACCTGCACACACAATAATTAATTATTTAATAATTTGTGGCTACAATTTTCTCTTGGGCTATTCTTTTTCAGAAAAAGTGGCCCTTCTGCAGAAAATACCTGGCCTTCATGGCACACAGTAATTCAGTTTTTGACATACAAGTGACAATTACTATTTTCACTTTAACTTCCCCACTTTTAGTGGTCTTGTCTTAGGTTTCAACTTCAAATTAAGTCCTTATGTATATTATATGCCTTTTTTTCTTTTTTTTTCATGCCATGTTAGTCATTTTTCTTTGAAGTCTTTTCCCGCTTTTTCAGTAAAATAGGTCTTTTTTTTAAAGCCTATATTTATATATTCCATGTTCTTTTTCAATAACCTTAACAAGTTTTTTTGCTGATTGCCCTTTATGATCAAATTCATTATCTCTATAATTTTAAGAGGTGGGGGGGGGGGTTGTCTGGTTGTTTGTCTAATTTTTGCAACCTGAAATTATTGAAATTATTCAAATGTTTTCTTCGAAAGTTTTTGTGTTAGAAAAGTACTGTAGTTTTTCAGCTAATTTTTTTTTGTTAGAACACTTTCATTAAGTTTTGCCTTGCATTTCCTAGTCCTCATTTCTACCTTAAAATGCAATTTTTACGATATACTGGTTGCCCATTTTATCCCAGCTTTAATTACTATTTTATTTGCCAAAGAAAGAGAGAAAATACTTCCGTTGCAAGGCTAAATAACTTTGAATTCGGTGCTCCTTATCTGTGGTTTATTGATAAGCTTGAATCTGGGAGAATTACAAGAATGAATTCTGTTCAGTGTTCATTACTGCGAGTTTTCTTTTGTTGTGTAAAGCTATATTTTATTTTCAAAGAAAAAATGGATACTGTTTAGTTTGTGTTAGGGTTCAACGGATTGGGATTTGGGTGTTTGGGTTGGCACAGGTCAAAACCAATTGTTTAAACTAGGATTCTCCTGTGCCAGTTCATATTCTCAGATCCAAAACATCGCTAGAGTTAAAATAATTATCTTGAACTACTTTGGTTTGCTTGTGACGATGAGTTTTAATTTTTGGTTTATTTTTAATGGATTTTGTCTTTGGCTTTTACCTTCTGGTAAGTTTTTAGGTTATAATTTATTTTTATATCGCTTTTCACTCGTTTTGCTTTCTAAGGTTACTCTAAGTGTTGCTTAAACCTTTATAGCGCTTCTTTAAAATTTGTTTTTTTTATTTTTACCATTTGTAATTAATAAAAAAATACTATATTAGACTATAACTAATTATAATAAGATTACAGACAGCTTATACACATAGCCGGCACTTAATGTAAACCCTGGCTGTATTTTCCTATTATTATTTTTTTTAAATTCTTAAAAAAAACAATTTTTTTTCCAATTCGACTGAAAGTGTCACCTCAGAGAGTCAAAGGCTAGTAGATGCTTCGCACTTACTTAACAACGAGAGACCTGCAGTGATTGAGCTCAACTCCGAATTTGCTAGCTTCCAATGACCCTATTTCAGTAGACTAACCTCCTTTTTTTTTTTATTATCCCCCCAAAATATATTTTTCCAATAGACATATCAAAAGAATTGCCTTTTAATGCTGATTCTAAATATGTATAATTTAATTAGGTTCACTACACCCATTTAAAAGTTACGTGGCCTTACCTATTTTCTTTTTTTTTATAAAGCGAAGCCTAATTTATTTTGACAAGTCTTGACATTATACCGCTCGCGAAGTCTTATCTCGTATCGGAAACAAAATTTTTTTTTGCAGGAACCTATGATGTCACTTCAGATCTGAGCTATAATTTAACGTTAGAATGTGACGGTCATAATTTTTAATGACGATATATATTTGAAGGAAAATTTGATGTTATCTATATAACGATTAAAAAAGAAAATATAGATATTTCTTTAGTGGCTTTTATACTCGTTTGATTTTTATTTAATATCTTTTTTTTTGTTATTATTGTTTTATTCAAATATTAATCTGCTGGGGGCTGCGCTTGTTCTGCCTTTCTCCGTTTCCTGGTCCGAGTTTTTAACCCCAAATTTTTGCTTTTCTTCTTTATAATATTGGCAAGTTTTTCCGTGGTCTCTATAGTGTGGTTTACAAGCTTCTGAGTCCGAGGGCTGTTTTGTTGCCTCGTCAAATATCTTTAATCTTTGTTTCTCTTGATGTTTGGCCTTTTTCATAAGTGCTTTAGCGACTTGTGCTGCTGACAAAGGAACTTCTTGCTGCCCCTTTGGTTTCTTTACTGTTCTCCATAATTTTCCTCTCAAAGAAGGTTTTCTTGACGATGGCCCAGGTTTAGTTATATCGGTTTCTGTAGAAGAATTTTCAGTGTCACATTCTGTTAGCTCGCGTCTGGTAGATGGCATTTGTTCTAAAAGCCATTTTTGAGTTAAGACTGTAGGTGAGTCTAATGTATGAAAATCAGATAATTCTTTGGTTTCTTCCAATTTTTCTTCCTCTTTGGATTTAACCTCGGGTTTATTATGTCTTAAACCAGTAAGTTGCGTTTGAGGCTCTTCTCTGTCGCTTTCATCGCTAGTATCCGATGAACATTGAACTTTTCCTTTTTTTTCTTGTTTGTTGTGGAAAGTTTGTAGCCAAGACTGAGCTAAATATTCCTTCCACTTCTCCCAACTGTTGTGGTCGTTAAAAAGGTCATAAAATTCATATGGTCTTCTGATATGTACTGGTGAGATTGTGTCCTCTATTTCTTCTTCTGACAGTATAGGCTCTGTTTTCCACGGTTTTGAAAAATATCCCTTTTTCATTCTATTATGGTGTATTACTTCTTCTTTTTCCTTATGCTGATGTTTTAGAACATATGTTAAGTTATTTGGTAGAGTTTTTGTAATCCTTTAGGGTCCATCCCATTTCGGTTTTAAATTTTTTATTCCTTCCAGATTTGTTTTGTAAACATAAACCAAATCTCCTAAACAGTAACTCGTTTTATTTTTGCTTGTTCTGTCATATTTTTCTTTTTGTTCTGTTTTCGCTTCTCCCAGATTGTCTTTAACTTGTTCCATAGCTTTTTTCATTCGCATCACCATCTCTTGCTTATATTGGTCTAGGTTGTAATATATTCTGTCATTCTGTATTTCATCTAAAAAAATTCTGGGATCTCTTATATGTTGAAAAAAAATGGCGTTTCTTTTAAGGTACGTGAAAAAGCCATATTTATTGCAAAGACTACAAATGGTAAATGTTCATCCCAATTTTCATTTTCCTCTCTTGCATGTATTCCCAGCATGTAAGCTAATTCCCTACGCTTACGTTTAGCCTTCCCATTAGCTGCGGCCATGTAAGACGAGGTAAACCATCGTCTAAACCCCAGATATTCTGTAATTTCGTCTAATCATTTGGCTCTAAAACATGGCCCATTGTCGCTAAGTAAAACTCTAGGGAAAATCCCGTGTTACAGAAATAGGCGATTGACCAAAACTTTCGCAATGGTTTTTGTCTTTTCATCTTTAATTGGAAAAGCGTATAAATATGAATTAAAATGGTCTACTATGGTTAGTACGCACCTGTTTCCTTTCCTGGAAACTGGTAAACTTTCCCCGGATCCCCAAATGTCCATTGACATTATTTCTCCTACCTCTGAAGGGATGGGTATTGACCTAATTCAGCCCTAGGGGTCTTTGGTGGCGACTTTTGTTTGGCGCACTCTTGGCAGCTTTGTATAAAAGCTTTTACTTTTGAGTACATTTTTGGAAAATAAAAATTTCCCTTCAGTCTCCCCATAGTTTTTGTTTCTCCCATGTAACAGCCAATCGTTGCATGTGCCATCTGTAAAACCTCTCCTTCCAGAGATTTTGGAATTAATGGAATAATTTTTAAGTCATTTTTTCTATATTCTTGCGATGGTCTATGGTATCTTACTAGAAGATTTTTACTTTCGTCCAGATCAAAATTATCTAAGTCCTTTAAAAAATGTTTAAAGTTTTCTGGCAGTTCCGTTCCTTTTGATAAAAAGGATTTCATTGCTAAACAAAAGTCATCTTTATCTTGATCTTCGAAATATTTTCATTAGACAGTATTTCTACCCCTTCCAGTTCGTTCTGGATGGTTGCTATCAAATTTCCTTCCGTATCTGGATTTCGTGACAAATAGTCTGGTAAAATGTTCGTACGGCCCTTTATATATATTGGGGTATATAAATATGCTTGCAGACGTAGTATCAACCGTGTCAGTCGGGCTGAAGTATTTTGCATCGTATGTAGCCAAATTAATGATTTTTGGTCTACACGTAAAATGAATTTTTTCCCAAGTAAAAATTGTCGAAAATACTCTGTAAAAACTACAACTGCTAAACACTCCCTTTCAACTGTCGAGTATTTTTTTTCTGCTTCCGTCAGTGACCTACTGGCGTATTGAACTATTGATTCTACTCCTTCGGAATTTATGTTTAATAATATGGCCCCTATACCGTACCCCGAAGCATCTGTTTGCAAACAGAAGTCTTGTGACAAATCTGGTAGTTTTAGTATTGGCGCCAGTAATAGTTGCCTTTTTATTTCATTTAGCGCTTGTTTTGCGTCCTCTGGACATTCGAATTTGCCTGATTTTTTCAAAAGGTTCGTCAAAGGTTGTGCTATTGTGGCATAATTTTTAATATATCGTCTGAAATAGCTTAACAACCCACAAACTGATCTGCAGCTTTTTTGATCTTTAGGAGGCTGTAAATTTTCTATGACTGTAAATTTTTCTGGATTTGGTGAAATAGTACCTTGGTTTATCAGGTGTCCAAGAAATACTAATTTTGTTACTACTATTTTTAACTTTTCTGGTTTTAATTTTAAGCCTGCTTTTTCAAACTTTTCCAGTATTTTTCTAAGTCCGACCAAGTGGTCTTCCAAGTTTTCATTAAACAGAATTACATCATCTAAATAAGCCAAGGTATCTTTTTTCCTTCCTGGTTCGTTATCTTTTAACACCAAATTCATTAGGCGACTAAAACAATTCGGACTAAATGATAAGCCAAACGGCATACGTTCAAATGTGAACGTTCTCCCATCGTCTAAGATTACTGTACCCTTGTGCATAGTTTCTGCATCTAAAGCAATTTGCCAATATCCTGCTATTAAATCAAAACTAGTGTAATATTGTGAACCCCCTAACGAATCTAAAATCGAATCAATTCTTGGTAGCTTTATCACGTCTTTAACCGTGACGGCGTTTAGTGATCTAAAGTCTATACATAATCTCCAGGTGTTATCTTTTTTTCTGACTATTACTAATGGAAAGCACCAATCACTAATACTTTCTTTAATTATTCCCAGATCTTCCATTTCTTTTATTTGGCTTTCTAGCCATGGCTTTAAATGATAAGTTGTTTTATACGGTGACTTTTTGATTGGAGGGCCCTCTGTTGATATCTTGTGCGTGATTAAGTGAGTTAATCCGTAATCCGCTTTGTGTCTTGCAAAAGTCCATTTAAAATACCAAAGAATATTTTCCACCCTAGTTTTTACGTATTCCGGTAAATGTTTTAAATCAAATTGTTGCAAAAAATCTATTTTCGCCATTCCATACTCTTCTTGTGGTTGCGGTTTTAATGAGGATAAATGTTCGTGGCTAATGAAGTTTGCACTTAATTCTGGACTGTTTAGAGATTTTATTTCCGAATTTGAAATCTTTTCTACTGATCCAAGTTCTACCTGGTTCAGTTTTATCTTATTATTACTTAGATTCGATAGTTTTAAGCATGTTATACCATTTTCAATTTTTATAACTTGATTTTCCACGAAAATCATTGGGTATTCTTTTATGGTGTGTACCCCTATCACGGCATCCATTGTTTTAACCTTTCCTTCTTTTTCATTTAATGTAGCTAGAACTTGAGCTGTCGTTCCCCCTTCTATTGTGATTTTTCCGCTTATTTTTAGGTTATAATTCGAATCTTCACTTTCGTTATTTGTTGTTACGCAAATTTGCCTATTATTTTCATTTGCCTGGTTTATTGTGATTGTATTGGATATGGGTTCCCATACAATACCATATTTTCATATGGCATCTACTCCTAGAATACAAGGAAATGGTAGCTAATTGCATATTATTACTGTTACTGTTATTTCTTTATCCCCTGCACAAAATTTTAGTGGACATTCTCCCAAAATTGTCAGCTTGTGCCCTTTCACTGATGTTAGGGTATTTTGACATTTGCTTACTCGATTTTTGACACTAGGAGGAAACCTATTAAAAACTTCCTCTCGAAGTAATGATTTAGATGCGCCTGTATCTAGTAAACATGGTAAATTTTGAAAACACTCAATTTTAAAACAACGCAGAATCGGTAGATTATTATTATTTGCATTTGTATCACAACATTCTAAACTATATAGGGGTCTTTGTAAGGAAACAGCTCTGTCGACCCTTACAGGCTGGTTTCTCCGTTTAAATGCCCACTGTTTGGCCAAAAATTTCTGGGATTATCCCAGTTTTCTTCAGCGCTGCTACTTTGACCCTGGGTATTGTTAACCGTTTGCTTCCTAGGCCTAAATTCAGGAATATTATTAGGTGTTTGCCAAGTATTATTTGTTCCCTGTCTTCCTAAATTTCTGTCCCCCTGCTTTCTGAATTGGTGTCTTGTCTTGTACGTCTGGCCTTCTTTGCGTATTCTATGCCACCAATCTGCTGCATAGTGGTTTGGTTTGCTACAATAATAGCAATAAAATTTTCTCTTAAATTGTTTGTTTATTTCCTGGTTATTTCTAAATATTTCTATCTGTCCTTGTTGGTTCCCCAACTATCTGTCTTTGGTGGGGGAGGGTGCCCATATTTTCTATAGTTATTAGCTGCTAATCTCTCAAGGTCCTGGAATCTGTCAGCTATCTCCCTAGACGGCGACCCTCGGCCTCCGTCACGCCTTTTTGTTTCACGATTCGGCTCCTCAAAGCTCACCCTTTTTTGTCCCCTTTCATATTTTATACTTTCTTGGGCTCCCGTGTTATTTATTGACATCTGGTCAAACTTTTTCATAGCTTCGTCAATTTTTACCTCTGTTTTGACTAGTATTATAGCCTGCTCTTAATTTTCAGGTTTCCCCGATAATATTAGTCTTAATAACTTTTTTGGTAACCCTTGGGTAAAAGTATGTAGTTGTACATTCTTTTTTGTCTGGTCATTTCCGCCTTTTTCTTATTGTAAACACACGGATCTACAAATTTTGTCTGCATATTCCCTGATACTAGTTGGGGCATCGAATGTGACTACCTCTGTTCTTAGCCTCTCGGAGATGCTTGTCTCTATGAATCTTGTTTTAAAAGATTCAATTAGAGTACTGATGTCCTTGGGCTCGTTTTCCTTAATTGCCTCAAAATGTTTAAGGGCGCTTCCCTTTAATCTGGCTGCAACGCATTGCTCTTTGACCTTATTCTCAAACGATTCAGTTAGTTCGTCGAAATATTTTAATTTTTCGATAAACTCATCTACATCTGAATTTACCGACCCTCTCTACGATGACTAGAATAAAACAAGTGATTTTTGGACGAAACTCTCTCCCGCCATCAAATTCGATGGTGCGTATGAAGTGGATCTTGTCGACTCTATTCTCAAAAATACATATGATATCCTGAGAAAGGATCACAAATATGAAATAAAAATTAGACCCCATGATTGGCCACCAGCCGTTAGCGAAGAACATAAAATTCAAAAGATCAATTGGTTGGATTATCCATATGTTGGATTACCATACGAGGAACTCACTTGTATGAATGATTTATGTCGTTCTATCTATAAAAGAGTTTCCGCACGTAAGAAAGGATCCTTTGATTTAAACTACTAAAAGGAAGAGGGAGGATATACATTAGCTCATCCATTGAAAAGTAAAAGCTTAAACTCAATGATAATCTAAAAAATGTTCTTGGGTTTAAACTTTATATAATCAATGGTAAAAGTGCCGGAAACACTAATGCTATTTTTGCTGAGTATCCACCAGCCTTCTCCTCGGATGCTTGTATATTTTTCTATGCCTCATTTGTTGAAACATCCAGAGTTGGCAATAGCAATGTCCCTCTCCTACGAGTTTTTGAAAGAAAAACCAATCAAGATCATATTCATCATTACAATATAAAGCGCCTTCACTATATCCCCGTAAATACTTCATATTTGGAACTCTGTCAGTTAACACTAAGAACTGAATTAGGTGATCCTCTAGCAATATCAAAAGGTTTAAATGTGATTATATGTCATTTTCAACCCATCGTCATTGCCAAAGATGAACAATAGAAGAATTCCATTTGTCTGTCCTGATATTGATTGCTATGTTGGTGCTCTCAGTCCTCGTCAAATAGGTCATGAATTAGACTATTAAAAGGGGCGTACTACAATATCTGACTATGGAATTGGTATCTGGTTTGCTAGGTTATTTCATTCTATACTACCCCTTGCCAGAAAATATCTTGTACCTTTTGCATCCTATTTTTCTGCCTCAACACTACAGGACTGGGGGTTGAGTAAAAATTTCGACGAGAGTGTTAAAGAAAATATTAGATCTTCAGTAAGAGCTGTTGGTGAGCAATTAAAATCTCAACAAAATGGGAAGGGGTTAAAAAGGGTGCGTGGTCATCATTCACTCATCAGTCTCTACCCAAGTGGGAAGCGAAGGACATCAACAACGACTTTGAGGAATAAAACGAAGAAGACCAATAAGAAGAAGAAGAAGAAAAAGATTGCTAGATCAAAGAAGGGTTTCTTCTCTTAAGATAACCTATCTCCCCCACAAAGAATCGCATCCATCAATCAGTTCCTCATTGAATCTATTCAATGCTGAAAATGTTGATGTCAGTGTCAAGTATTGCTACTATGAACAATTTCACCCTCAAAATCCCCTCTAGAAAAATATACACTTTCAGATATTTTACAATGAAGACTAGTTCATTGATTTATCATCAAAATTTATTGATTTAAATGTTGTGATGAAGAAAAAGTCAGACAATACAACTCCCAGTGCTGCCGATGGCCTGTCCTATGAAAACTGTATCCTACACAACTAATTCAAACAAATTAATGTATTCATTAATGGAGCATAGGTGAGCACTAGCAATATTTATCAAACCATGCAAGCTACATACAATTTATGATGATGACTCCAAAGGCATATAAGGAGTTGAGAGGTCGGGCACTGGGCTATGAACATAGATCAGGTGTTGATACTGACGGTGAGTTAACTGCTGCAGTGACCCAGGAGTGTCATCTAGTTGGAAAATTAAATCATGAGATATTCAATATATCCCCATGATTACCCTCCAGCTACAACTAGCTCCATCGAATTTCATTTTGAGAAAAATTATTGCTGCAGCACCTGATGCAAATGTCATTATCACTTCGGCACATCTTCATGTTCGAAAACCAAAAGGCTAAGAGCTCTGTTGCATTGGCAGTGGAAAAGCTAAGAGCCAATGATAACAATATCAAACTTCTTGTCCCCCATACAATCACTAATCAGCGTCACATTACCACTGGCTCTCGCAGTTATACCGATTCATCATTTGTCAATGGAGAAATTCCATCAAAACTAGCTTTGTCCTTTGTGAAGAGTGCCAGTGCCGTTGGATCCTGGACTGCATCCCCCCTTGATTTTATTTTTTTGGTATATCTAGCCTTGTGTGCAAACTGAATGGAATTCCACAGTACACTCTATCATCTGATAAAATATCCGACAGAACTCTGTATGAGTTGACCATGCAATCCCTAGATCATGACTAACAACTATTTGAAAATGGAATAACCGATTCAATGTTTTCAAAAAATCATGGAATAATTATTTTGGAATTGTCTGGCACTCAAGATATAAGAAGAGTACGAACAGGGAATGTACGTTTAGAGTGCACATTTGCCGGTGCTTTGACTGAAAGTATCACATTAATATCACTGAGTCAATTTGAAACCTATTGGGAAATCACACCCGACAACAGTGTTCTACTAGACCTTGTACCATGATCACAACCAAATAATCAGCGTATTTAATATGTATTTATACATGTTCCAATATAACTCCTATTGCATACCATTGGACTTCATTGAAAAATTCCAAGTGTTAACAATACCCTAATCATTGTTAATAGCAGTCCATCGAGTTTGAAGAGAGGTCATTGGCTATGTATCATTCAAACAGCGAAGAATATAGAAGTTTTGATCCTCTTGGCCTATCATATAAATTCTGCACTCCACACATCGTCAAATTTATTGAGAGCAGTGGAAAAACTATTATTCAAAATCAGAGGAGAGCACAGCATTTAACGACTATGACATGTGGCTTTCATACACTACTCTTTTTCATGTTGACATGTCCTGGCTTTACCTACAAGCAGTTTCCCAGCATATACGTTGACTTTCCTCGACCGAACGGCTTCCTAGTGGAAAATAAACTTTCAAGTGTGTTTAATATTGATTTTAGTGCCCTACGAATAAAATGTTCTAAAAATGTATGTAAAATTGCTTATTAATAAAAATAATGTTTATACATGATAAAAAACGACTTTTCTACTCTTTTGATTTCTTCTTCTACTACGTATAGGTATTTGTCGAGAACAACTAATGCAGGTTGATCATCTGAATTCACTGTATACTGCTCTTGATTTGCTGCAATGTCAGGGTCACATTTTCTACAGTATTAGGTAACTTCACTCTTATAATATCTCTTTGTATAGTCAATGATACTATTTCTATTTATTTTGTAAAATTTGTGTGTTTCAATTTGCCTATTTGAAGCAATGTCACATACAGTGTCCTCAAGCGGTGAATCATATTCCGTAACATCCAAATAAAACTCAATAGGCTTATAATTATAGTAGCCATTGTCTTCACGACGATGACATAGAAACCAAATTCTTTTGTTATTCCAGCAGTTGAATCTTAGACCTGGCTCCTCCTTCCTAAACAATCTAAAGCCACGACGATACCCATCTCTTAACAATAAACTAAAATCACGCTTAGGATTCTTTCCAATCATACCAGGATATGTATTCTCCCACTTATTACATTTATCATAGTGGCAATTAGAGTATAGGTGTCCTCTAGGGTGAGAGTCACACATCTCTTCAAGACAGGATTTACAACCTTTAATCTGTACGGCATATCCTCTATAAAATTTACACGGGTTGCATAATCTACACTCTTCATCATACTCATCAATCATTGTACAATTCTCACATGATGACCAGCTGCTTAGTGTATGCATGCATAGTGGACATGTATGGAACATTTTTTCATGTGTTGACACTCTCACCACCAAAATGAAACTGAACTACGATCAACAAATTGAGTAGGAGAGAGAGATAGAGAGGAGTAAATCCTCTTTGAACAGCATCTTTCTCTTGAAAAAAATCATAGTCTTTAATTTCTATGCAAGTGCGTGTTTAAAAGCAAATCCACAATATCATTTTGTCCTGTCGTGATTACTATGTCAATAAATTGTGTAAATGCCTTTTGACCACGACGTAAAAGCTTCATGCAATAGTCTAATGAGGGAGAATCAGTTTTCATTATATCGACAAGCATTCCCTGAGAAGTTATCTTCCTTTAAACAGATAACTCCAGAAAATCATTATCTAGAATCAAACGTCTTTCCATAAACACAACATTCCCATAGAATTCCTCTGTCTCAAATCTATCCATTTTTTAGAGTCCTAACATTCTCACAACCAACTTCAGACTAACCATGATTCTTTTTCTACTTTAAAAATATAGGCTAACCTACTATAGAAAAAATATCTTCGATTTAGAAACAATTTTATTGAATATAATTGCAACAATAATAATCACTGATACAATTTATTCTCCTCGATATATTTCACCAGTGTATCTAAAGCAGCTTGAAGCCTATTTATATGCACAATGTTTAGTTTCGCTACAAAGCATAATTTCTCCTTCTATTTAGATTTGCTCAATGATATCACATGTCTTGCATACTCAAGGGTTAGTCTAAATCCTCGTGTAATTTCCACTGCCACGTTTGGTACTCTCGCCTTTGTATCATTGCTGCTACCTGCTCCACCATCAAGCTCCAATAGTGTAAAAGTTCTACTCATAATAGTGTAAAAGTTCAGTTCCTTTGTTAATATCGTCTCAAATAATAATGAACTGTGCTGTCTCTGAATTCAATTCTTTTACTAATACGAACTACAATGAAAATCACTCCTTGCATTTGGATCCGATTACTATACTAATTAAGTTACCATATATGGAGTACCGTTAGTAGCAACATCTCTGATTGGTTAAGAAAATGGGTATTGCCTCGGAAACCCGTCTGGTAAGGCATGTCCCTTCTGTAGTAATAGATGAATTCCCGCGGTAAGGCATGTTTCGTTGAAACTGCACTGTATATTCATGCGTAATTCCTTTTGCAATTCGGATTGAGTATATGGATACTACTGATATCCCATCCATTTGTTGTGTTTAAACTCTTAGCATAAGGTGTTGAGTTCCCAACCTTGGAGAACGGATCTACAGCGGAGCGTGATCACCTTTAGGATTTAAAATTTTATTCGTAAATTTTTAGCTGATAATTAGATGAGTGCTGCAAGGATTAACCAAGTTGTTGATAAATCATTTTGATTAAAATGAAAAAAGAAAAGCTTGAATGTTGACAAAGAAAGAAAAATAGCCTGAAAAGTACTGAAGACTTGGTGTGAAAAATGTATCTGGGATTTCTTTTTGCTGTGAAGTGTTATTTTATGGTATTTTATGGTATTAGTTTCTAAATATCCGTTGATCAAGTATGGTTTGGTTTCTGATGGTATGAGATGATTCTGGATATAATTGAACTGGCTTTGAAATTTGCTACTTTCCAAAAATGCGTCAAAGAAATGATTGAGAACTGGATCCAAAAGGATGTTATGAAAAATTTGATTTCCAAAAAAAATTTAGCTAAGGCTGTAAAAATAAATATTCACATTAGTATACATATAAAGCATATATTTTTACATATATAGTAGAATGAAACACTCAATTTTCGTATATATAAATGCATTCGAAAGTTAATTACTTTTAATTACTTTCTCCACTTTTTTTTAATTACTCTAAAAATAATATCCCGCTTAAATCGAAACATTATGTTTCTTCCTGGATTATTTCAAATTTAATACTAAACTGATTATTTCACAATAAAAAATATTAATACGTTTACTCGAGGTCAAACATTTACATATAACATTAAATCACTAGTTAAAACTTTAAAGTTGATAAAAACATAGTATATATATATATATATATATATATATATATATATATATATATATATATATATATATATATATATATATATATATATATATATATATATATATATTATATATATATATATATATATATATATATATATATATATATATATATATATATATATATATATATATATATATATATATAAGCATTGTGTAATATACATATATATATATATATATATATATATATATATATATATATATATATATATATATATATTATATATATATATATATATATATATATATATATATATATATATATATTAACCGAAGTTATGCTGATACTTAATTGTTAAAACAAAAAAAAACTCAAATACTCTAATAATTTATTTAATCACTGCAATATTTGTTCTTTTTACAAGTTTTAATTAAGTCCGTCAAGACTTTTATATGATAAGTCCTAACTGTATATTTACAAAACAAAAGCAACTCCAACAAATCGATTGATGCACTATAACTAATAACTGTGATTAGCCTCTATATAAGGGCTTGGCAATATTTCATATAACATAACTTTTCTATTTACATTTCTATTATTTTTTTTAAATACAATTCTCTGTTTATAAAAGGTTTTCGAAATATATTTACAACAGTAGATATTTTCTCAATTACATTTGTTACAACTATATAACTTTTCCCATATACGACTATATACATTTTGTTTTAAAACTTTGGTTCTATTTCGAACCCACTTGTGTCATTAACTGTCATTAGCTTATAAGCCTGTTTGTTCATTCAGACTTTTAAGCTTTTCAATTCTTTTTGAATTTCTAGGTACTTGAGACAGTTTTATAACGTTTTTGTCTGTAATCTCTCTTTTTTCAGCTTTAATGTCTTTTTGGTTTAAGGCTTTATTTACAGTTTATATCTGATAAGCCAAAAAATTTTGCTGTTCACCTTATACCTGTTATGCCATTATCAAATGACTTTGCCTTTACTCTGAAGGTTTGCGTACCAGGGCTGCCTTCTGGTAGCTCCTTATAACGTTTCCAGGTCTTCTTGTCATGGGCTACAGCTAAAAAGACTACGATGAACCTTCACACACAATAATTAATTATTTAATAATTTGTGGCTACAATTTTCTCTTGGGCTATTCTTTTTCAGAAACAGTGGCCCTTCTGCAGAAAATACCTGGCCTTCATGGCACACAGTAATTCAGTTTTTGACATACAAGTGACAATGACTATTTTCACTTTAACTTCCCCACTTTTAGTGGTCTTGTCTTAGGTTTCAACTTCAAATTAAGTCCTTATGTATATTATGTGCCTTTTTTTCTTTTTTTTCATGCCATGTTAGTCGTTTGTCTTTGAAGTCTTTTTCCGCTTTTTCAGTAAAATAGGTCTTTTTTTTAAAGCCTATATTTATATATTTCATGTTCTTTTTCAATAACCTTAACAAGTTTTTTTGCTGATTGCCCTTTATGATCAAATTCATTATCTGTATAATTTTAAGAGGTGGGGGGGGGGGGGGGTTGTCGGGTTGTTTGTCTAATTTTTGAAACCTAAAATTATTGAAATTATTCAAATTTTTTCTTCGAAAGTTTTTGTGTTAGAAAAGTACTGTAGTTTTTCAGCTATTTTTTTTTTGTTAGAACACTTTTCATTAAGTTTTGCCTTGCATTTGCTAGTCCTCATTTCTTCCTTAAAATGCAATTTTTACGATATACTGGTTGCCCATTTTATCCCAGCTTTAATTACTATTTTATTTGCCAAAGAAAGAGAGACAATACTTCCGTTGCAAGGCTAAATAACTTTGAATTCGTTGCTCCTTATCTGTGGTTTATTGATAAGCTTGAATCTGGGAGAATTACAAGAATGAATTCTGTTCAGTGTTCATTACTGCGAGTTTTCTTTTGTTGTGTAAAGCTATATTTTATTTTCAAAGAAAAATGGATACTGTTTAGTTTGTGTTAGGGTTCAACGGATTGGGATTTGGGTGTTTGGGTTGGCACAGGTGAAAACCAATTGTTTAAACTAGGATTCTCCTGTGCCAGTTCGTTTTCTCAGATCCAAAACATCGCTAGAGTTAAAATAATTATCTTGAACTACTGTGGTTTGCTTGTGACGATGAGTTTTAATTTTTGGTTTATTTTTAATGGATTTTGTCTTTGGCTTTTACCTTCTGGTAAGTTTTTAGGTTATAATTAATTTTTATATCGCTTTTCACTCGTTTTGCTTTCTAAACTTACTCTAAGTGTTGCTTAAACCTTTATAGCGCTTCTTTAAAATTTGTTTTTTTTTATTTTTCCTATTTGCAATTAATAAAAAAATACTATATTATACTATAACTAATTATAATAAGATTACAAACAGCTTATACACATAGCCGGCACTTAATGTAAACCCTGGCTGTATTTTTCTATTATTATTTTTTTTAAATTCTTAAAAAAAAACAATTTTTTTTCCAATTCGACTGAAAGTGTCACCTCAGAGAGTCAAAGGTTAGTGCATGCTTCGCATTTACTTAACAACGAGAGACCTGCAGTGATTGAGCTCAACTCCAAATTTGCTAGCTTCCAATGACCCTATTTCAGTAGACTAACCTCCTTGGTTTTTTTTATTATCCCCCCAAAATATATTTTTCCAATAGACATATCAAAAGAATTGCCTTTTAATGCTGATTCTAAATATGTATAATTTAATTAGGTTCACTACACCCATTTAAAAGTTACGTGGCCTTACCTATTTTCTTTTCTTTTTATAAAGCGAAGCCTAATTTGTTTTGACAAGTCTTGACATTATACCGCTCGCGAAGTCTTATCTCGTTTCGGAAACAACATTTTTTTTTGCAGGAACCTATGATGTCACTTCAGATCGGAGCTATAATTTAACGTTAGAATGTGACGGTCATAATTTTTACTGACGATATATATTTGAAGGAAAATTTGATGTTATCTACATACCGATTAAAAAATAAAATATAGATATTTCTTTAGTGGCTTTTATACTCGTTTGATTTTTATTTAATATCTTTTTTTTGTTATTATTGTTTTATTCAAATATTAATCTGCTGGGGGCTGCGCTTGTTCTGCCTTTCTCCGTTTCCTGGTCCGAGTTTTGAACTCCAAATTTTTGCTTTTCTTCTTTATAATATTGGCAAGTTTTTCCTTGGTCTCTATAGTGTGGTTTACAAGGTTCTGAGTCCGAGGGCTGTTTTGTTGCCTCGTCAAATATCTTTAATCTTTGTTTCTCTTGATGTTTGGCCTTTTTCATAAGTGTTTTAGCGACTTTTGCTGCTGACAAAGGAACTTCTTGCTGCCCCTTTGGTTTCTTTACTGTTCTCCATAATTTTTCTCTCAAAGAAGGTTTTCTTGACGATGGCCCAGGTTTAGTTATATCGGTTTCTGTAGAAGAATTTTCAGTGTCACATTCTGTTAGCTCGCGTCTGGTAGATGGCGTTTGTTCCAAAAGCCATTTTTGAGTTAAGACTGTAGGTGAGTCTAATGTATGAAAATCAGATAATTCTTTGGTTTCTTCCAATTTTTCTTCCTCTTTGGATTTAACCTCGGGTTTATTATGTCTTAAACCAGTAAGTTGCGTTTGAGGCTCTTCTCTGTCGCTTTCATCGCTAGTATCCGATGAACATTGAACTTTTCCTTTTTTTTCTTGTTTGTTGTGGAAAGTTTGTAGCCAAGACTGAGCTAAATATTCCTTCCACTTCTCCCAACTGTTGTGGTCGTTAAAAAGGTCATAAAATTCATATGGTCTTCTGATATATACTGGTGAGATGGTGTCCTCTATTTCTTCTTCTGACAGTATAGGCTCTGTTTTCCACGGTTTTGAAAAATATCCCTTTTTCATTCTATTATGGTGTATTACTTCTTCTTTTTCCTTATGCTGATGTTTTAGAACATATGTTAAATTATTTGGTAGAGTTTTTGTAATCCTTTAGGGTCCATCCCATTTCGGTTTTAACTTTTTTATTCCTTCCAGATTTGTTTTGTAAACATAAACCAAATCTCCTAAACAGTAACTCGTTTTATTTTTGCTTGTTCTGTCATATTTTTCTTTTTGTTCTGTTTTCGCATCTTCCAGATTGTCTTTAACTTGTTCCATAGCTTTTTTCATTCGCCATTTTTCATCACCATCTCTTGATTATATTGGTCTAGGTTGTAATATATTCTGTCATTCTGTATTTCATCTAAACAAATTCTGGGATCTCTTATATATTGCCAAAAAATGGCGTTTCTTTTAAGGTACGTGAAAAAGCCGTATTTATTGCAAAGACTACAAATGGTAAATGTTCATCCCAATTTTTATTTTCCTCTCTTGCATGTATTCCCAGCATGTAAGCTAATTCCCTATGCTTACGTTCAGTCTTCCCATTAGCTGCGGCCATGTAAGACGAGGTAAACCATGGTCTAACCCCCAGATATTCTGTAATTTCGTCTAATCATTTGGCTCTAAAACATGGCCCATTGTCGCTAAGTGAAACTCAATGGAAAATCCCGTGTTACAGAAATAGGCGATTGACCAAAACTTTCGCAATGGTTTTTGTCTTTTCATCTTTAATTGGAAAAGCGTATAAATATGAATTAAAATGGTCTACTATGGTTAGTACGCACCTGTTTCCTTTCCTGGAAACTGGTAAACTTCCCCCGGATCCCCAAATGTCCATTGACATTATTTCTCCTACCTCTGAAGGGATGGGGTATTGACCTAATTCAGCCCTAGGGGTCTTTGGTGGCGACTTTTGTTTGGCGCACTCTTGGCAGCTTTGTATAAAAGCTTTTACTTTTGAGTACGTTTTTGGAAAATAAAAATTTCCCTTCAGTCTCCCCAGAGTTTTTGTTTCTCCCATGTGACAGCCAATCGTTGCATGTGCCATCTGTAAAACTTCTCCTTCCAGAGATTTTGGAATTACTGGAATAATTTTTAAGTCATTTTTTCTATATTCTTGCAATGGTCTATGGTATCTTACTAGAAGATTTTTACTTTCGTCCAGATCAAAATTATCTAAGTCCTTTAAAAAATGTTTAAAGTTTTCTGGCAGTTCCGTTCCTTTTGATAAAAAGGATTTCATTGCTAAACAAAAGTCATCTTTATCTTGATCTTCGAAATATTTTCATTAGACAGTATTTCTACCCCTTCCAGTTCTTTCTGGATGGTTGCTATCAAATTTCCTTCTGTATCTGGATTTCGTGACAAATAGTCTGGTAAAATGTTTGTACGGCCCTTTATATATATTGGGGTATGTGAATATGCTTGCAGACGTAGTATCCACCTTGTCAGCCGGGCTGAAGTATTTTGCATCATATGTAGCCAAATTAATGATTTTTGGTCTTCACGTAAAATGAATTTTTTCCCAAGTAAAAATTGTCGAAAATATTCTGTAAAAACTACAACTGCTAAACACTCCCTTTCAACTGTCGAGTATTTTTTTTTCTGCTTCCGTCAGTGACCTACTGGTGTGTTGAACTATTGATTCTACTCCTTCGGAATTTATGTTTAATAATATAGCCCCTATACCGTACCCCGAAGCATCTGTTTGCAAAAAGAAGTCTTGTGACAAATCTGGTAGTTTTAGTATTGGCGCCAGTAATAGTTGCCTTTTTATTTCATTTAGCGCTTGTTTTGCGTCCTCTGGACATTCGAATTTGCCTGATTTTTTCAAAAGGTTCATCAAAGGTTGTGCTATTGTGGCATAATTTTTAATATATCGTCTGAAATAGCTTAACAACCCACAAACTGATCTGCAGCTTTTTTGATCTTTAGGAGGCTGTAAATTTTCTATGACTGTAAATTTTTCTGGATATGGTGAAATAGTACCTTGGTTTATCAGGTGTCCAAGAAATACTAATTTTGGTACTACTATTTTTAACTTTTCTGGTTTTAATTTTAAGCCTGCTTTTTCAAACTTTTCCAGTATTTTTCTAAGTCCGACCAAGTGGTCTTCCAAGTTTTCATTAAACAGAATTACATCATCTAAATAAGCCAAGGTATCTTTTTTCCTTCCTGGTTCGTTATCTTTTAACACCAAATTCTTTAGGCGACTAAAACAATTCGGACTAAATGATAAGCCAAACGGCATACGTTCAAATGTGAACGTTCTCCCATCGTCTAAGATTACTGTAGCCTTGTGCTTAGTTTCTGCATCTAAAGCAATTTGCCAATATCCTGCTATTAAATCAAAACTAGTGTAATATTTTGAACCCCCTAACGAATCTGAAATCGAATCAATTCTTGGTAGCTTCATCACGTCTTTAACCGTGACGGAGTTTAGTGATCTAAAGTCTATACATAATCTCCAGGTGTTATCTTTTTTTCTGACTATTACTAATGGAAAGCACCAATCACTAATACTTTCTTTAATTATTCCCTGATCTTCCCTTTCTTTTATTTGGCTTTCTAGCCATGGCTTTAAATGATAAGGTGTTTTATATGGTGACTTTTTGATTGGAGGGCCCTCTGTTGATATCTTGTGCGTGATTAAGTGAGTTAATCCGTAATCCGCTTTGTGTCTTGCAAAAGTCCATTTAAAATACCAAAGAATATTTTCCACCCTAGTTTTTACGTATTCCGGTAAATGTTTTAAATCAAATTGTTGCAAAAAATCTGTTTTCGCCATTCCATACTCTTCTTGTGGTTGCGGTTTTAATGAGGATAAATGTTCGTGGCTAATGAAGTTTGCGCTTAATTCTGGACTGTTTAGAGATTTTATTTCCGAATTTGAAATCTTTTCTACTGATCCAAGTTCTACCTGGTTCAGTTTTATCTTATTATTACTTAGATTCGATAGTTTTAAGTATGTTATATCATTTTCAATTTTTATAACTTGATTTTCCACGAAAATCATTGGGTATTCTTTTATGGTGTGTCCCCCTATCACGGCATCCGTTGTTTTAACCTTTCCTTCTTTTTCATTTAATATAGCTAGAACTTGAGCTGTCGTTCCCCCTTCTATTGTGATTTTTCCGCTTATTTTTAGGTTATAATTCGAATCTTCACTTTCGTTATTTGTTGTTACGCAAATTTGCCTATTATTTTCATTTGCCTGGTTTATTGTGATTGTATTGGATATGGGTTCCCATACAATACCATATTTTCTGATGGCATCTACTCCTAGAATACAAGGAAATGGTATCTGCTTGCATATTATTACTGTTACTGTTATTTCTTTATCCCCTGCACAAAATTTTAGTGGACATTCTCCCAAAATTGTCAGCCTGTGCCCTTTCACTGATGTTAGGGTATTTTGACATCTGCTTACTCGATTTTTGACACTAGGAGGAAACCTATTAAAAACTTCCTCTCGAAGTAATGATTTAGATGCGCCTGTATCTAGTAAACATGGTGAATTTTGAAAACACTCAATTTTAAAACAACGCAGAATCGGTAGATTATTATTATTTGCATTTGTATCACAACATTCTAAACTATATAGGGGTCTTTGTAAGGAAACAGCTCTTTCGACCCTTACAGGCTGGTTTCTCCGTTTAAATGCCCACTGTTTGGCCAAAAATTTCTGGGATTATCCCAGTATTCTTCAGCGCTGCTACTTTGACCCTGGGTATTGTTAACCGTTTGCCTCCTAGGCCTAAATTCAGGAATATTATTAGGTGTTTGCCAAGTATTATTTGTTCCCTGTTTTCCTAAATTTCTGTCCCCCTGCGTTCTTAATTGGTGTCTTGTCTTGTACGTCTGGCTTTCTTTGCGTATTCTATGCCACCAATCTGCTGCATAGTGGTTTGGTTTGCTACAATAATAGCAATAAAATTTTCTCTTAAATTGTTTGTTTGCTTCCTGGTTATTTCTAAATATTTTTGATCTGTCCTTGTTGGTTCCCCAACTATCTGTCTTTGGTGGAGGAGGGTGCCCATATTTTCTATAGTTATTGGCTGCTAATCTCTCAAGGTCGTGGAATCTGTCAGCTATCTCCCTAGACGGCGACCCTCGGCCTCCGTCACGCCTTTTTGTTTCACGCTTCGGCTCCTCAAAGCTCACCCTTTTTTGTCCCCTTTCATATTTTATACTTTCTTGGGCTCCCGTGTTATTTATTGACATCTGGTCAAACTTTTTCATAGCTTCGTCAATTTTTACCTCTGTTTCGACTAGTATTATAGCCTGCTCTAAATTTTCAGGTTTCCCCGATAATATTAGTCTTAATAACTTTTTTGGTAACCCTTGGGTAAAAGTCTGTAGTTGTACATTCTTTATTGTCTCGTCATTTCCGCCTTTTTCTAATTGTAAACACACGGATCTACAAATTTTGTCTGCATATTCCCTGATACTAGTTGAGGCATCGAATGTGACTACCTCTGTTCTTAGCCTCTCGGAGATGCTTGTCTCTATGAATCTTGTTTTAAAAGATTCAATTAGAGTACTGATGTCCTTGGGCTCTTTTTCCTTAATTGCCTCAAAATGTTTAAGGGCGCTTCCCTTTAATCTGGCTGTAACGCATTGCTCTTTGACCTTATTCTCAAACGATTCAGTTAGTTCGTTGAAATATTTTAATTTTTCGATAAACTCATCTACATCTGAATTTCCCGCTTAGTCTGGTATAATTTTTGCAATTTGAAGTACTGTTGATAGGGAAGTCATTTTTTCCTCTGGTAAAGCCATTTTATTTCAATCTACTATTTTTATCTAGCCTTCTCGACCCAGTTTTTCTAGCGACCACCAGTAGTTGTGAAGTGTTATTTTATGGTATTTGGGTGTTTTAATCGTAGATGCCTTTATTCTCCCTTTATAGGGGAGATAAACTCTGACCCTAAGGTAATTAAACTTTGGTAGCGTGCCTTAGGCTATGACCGAACTAATGAGGCGTACCGACTGGGTATGTTCGAGGGGCTAAAGGTAGATCGTAGAGAGGTTGTCTAAAATATAATACTTTTATTCAGTTTACACATAATAATTACAGATATAGATATGCTACTGGGACTGGCTGCCCCAAGTAGACCACGAGTCTCAAAAACTACAATAATATATAATAAGATACAGACACTTACAATGATCCGACAAGATCCCAAGGTATTTCTAATGAGAAAATAAACGGGCAGAGGTTCACCCTGCAAGTCAAAAAGTCTGTCTTCAGTCTCAAAAATCGGGGTATATATTTGAAAAACTAACCACGTCCTTCCGGTACATTGACGCATTTAACCAGGAAATTGGTTATTGAGAAAGTTCCCTCCAAGCCCACACATTCCACGATTTGTATCTTTATATATTTTATATACGTCTTAATATATTTTTACTCAATTAATAATTAACTAAATTAGAAAGCTTTACCACATTTTTGGGCCTGGTTTCATTACTATATAATGTTTGTGGTGCGTATAGGAGGAAAAATTATAGAATTTCTTCCGCTGTATAATTATCGACAAAAATCTTACCAATTTTCTACCAATCTTACCAATTACCTACCAATTTTCTTAGACCTTAAAAACAAAAGTTTTAGCCAAGAAAAGCAGGTAAACAAAAGATTCTCAGAGAGTATTAGGCTTTTCAGGAATTTTTCAATGGAGTTGATAAGATAAACCAAGTAATTGGAAGCCAAAGATAATTTGAGGCTCCCAAATTGCCATGGATTATTAAGTGGAAGAATTTTTTAATTTAGTCCATCTGCAAGCAATCCTTCATAGAGTTTCAAGAATAGGAGTGAGAGATATAGAGCAAACCGGGACAAAATTGCAACAAAAGTTTTGTTTGAACCAAAATGTTCATAAAAAATCGCTGAACAACATCTCCAAAATCCACTAAAATCGCCCACCGGGAACCTTTCTGAGAAATTAAATAAAAAATTAAAACATAAAAATAAAATAAAATTATTTCATATATGCAAGGGGACACCCGCTCCTTAAAGCACTTTTCTTCACACTAAAGTTGCTTCGTCCTTTTAAAACAGTTTCTGATTCAAATTCAACGGTCAAATTGTGTTTTATTTAATTTCTAATTGTTTTTCAAACAGTCCTAGACAATTCACCTCCCCCTCCATGGAAAATTCATGATTCGTTTAATTTATGATTGCTTTCAAAACCATGGCGGAACCCCCTTTACATGGAAATTCTTTCCTCTTTCCATATAGAAAAAAGGAAACTTCTCTCCCACTGGAAAAATCCAACCTTAGAAAATACATCCCCAAGAAATCCACCACACCTCTATGAAAAATTTCTTTATACTTCCCAATAATGAATACTATATGCAAACGAAGGGCAAATTTCATAAATTACAGCCCTTCCGTCGTGGACTTTGGGGGTTCTTGTCATCCCCAAATGCATAATTATTGGAATTTTCAACTATGCTGAACAAAAGGGTCTTCTCAAATTTCGATTGAATGACTTTGGGGGAAAAGGGCGCGGGAGGGGGATAGTTGCCTTCCAGTTTTCTTCGGTCGCTTAAAAAAGGCAGTAGAACTTTTAGTCCAGTAAAAGTACGGGTTGACCGGGACAAAATTGCAAAGTAAGGTTTTTTTGCACCATAATGTTCATAAAAAATCGCTGAACAATATATCCAAAATCCACTAAAATCGCCCACCAAGAAAACCTTCTAGGACTGCTTAAAGAGAGTGTAAGGGGACAAGAAAATAGGTTTTTCCATTTTTTACATTTAGGAATCTTTTTTTATACTAAAATATTCAGAAAAAATCGCTGAACAACATATCCAAAACCTGCTAAAATCGTTCGTTGGAAAAATCTTCTACGGCTGCTTAAAGAGGGCGGAAGGGACAAAAAAATCGTTTTTTTTTCTTTTTTTGGCAATTAGGAAGCTTTTTTACACTAAAATGTTCAGAAAAAATCACTGAACAGCAAATCCAAAATCCGCGAAAATCGCCCACTGGGAAAATCTTCAGGGGCTGCAATCTTAAAGGGGGTGAAAGGGGTGAAATTTTTTTTTCCGATTTTTTTTTTTCTGTACGTTCGGGGACTCGATTCTGGTATAAATCAACTCGCTGAAACCACAAATGATGTTAATTTTATTGTAACACGTCTGTAACTTATATTAAACTATAAATAAGATTTTAATAACTCTGTCGCAAAAATAAAGGAAATAGCTTTTTGTACGAAGTGTTAGAAAGATCAGATCAATGGAAGCCTGAAATACTTCAACAGCATCACAGGACAATCTCGAACGGCAATTTAAAGGAGCAGAGAAGTATCCCACTCTTTGGTGCTTCGCTAATCGTTGGAAACCTGGTTATCCGATGAGAATCAAACGTGTGAAGACCAGACTGCAGAAAAAGGGAAACTATAGGCATAGACGCATAGAAACTTGAAAAATCATTCTTGTTATCGGCTTCTTTTACAGTTGGAAAACAAAAACATTAACACGTCTATATATAAATCACAGTTTTGATAATCATCGTTTTTAGATCACATAATATTGAGAATCATCATTTCGTTAATGAGCACTACAAAAGAGCACATCCACCGTTATTGCAAAACACTAAAATTATTCTTCTTCTAGAGATGTTGGTTCAGAGCTATTACAGCTTGTTTCCATGCACTCTCCGCAAGCAAGTGTGCAGGGCATGCCATTCTTACGGCAAGTGCATCTGGCCGTATCGCAACCTGATTTGTATTTGCAGTGGATAATTTGAAGAAGACTTTGGGGAGCTGGTTTCTTCTCCGTCATTACTGGGATGTAACTATCAACAGAGAGTCGCCATCTCCAGTTCTCCGGTTTCATCGCAGCAGCCTCGCTTATCCATTCCATTACCTGTAAATACATGCGAAAAGAATGGAACTTCGCAGCTGAGGGTGTGGGAAGCATCCGATCAGGGCAGACAAATGCGGAAGAGGAAGCGAGCTCGACCAACAACAGACGATGTCTCAAGGACACGAGAGTTTCTTCAGGCTTTCCTTTATAAATTCTCAAAAGAGCTTGTTCACCAGCTACAATGAGCTCGTCTTTTGTAGCTTTTGAGTCCATAAAAAACCTTAGTGGCCTCACGGAAAGACGGATTGGACCGGTACAATGACAGTCTGACAAATTTACCAATTCCTTGTAATCTCAAAATGGTGTCACAGCCTAGGAACGCGTGCAGAAATATAATTGCACCAAACATGTCCCTTAGTTTTTCTTTGATGGAGCAAATATTCCATAGCTTATGTTCATTTAAAGCTTTCGTCTCGGATCTGAAATACAGAGCTTTGTGGGTGGCAGTGACATGATAAAGGAGAAGGATAAGGAGGTCAGTGTCGTTACCGATGAGACACGTCAACTGAGTTCTTGCACTATGAATGGCTGTGGTCGCAATCAGGACATCCGCGTCAGCAGAGGCATGTTGTACCGAACAACCTTCTGAGGAGAATTTTTCTCCTATTGCTAGAATTATCCGCTGCTTGTTTGTACAGTTTTGCAAGAACTTTTCCTTCTTTTTTGTTAAATTTGTTGTACCAGTGAATTCTACCACTGGGCACTGTCTACCCCTGGAACATTTGAAGTGAACCATACCTTTTGTCGAAGGACCATTGTCATATCCATCAAAACTACCGAAGCTTTTCCAAATCTAGTGGTGACATACTTGACGTATCTTTCGCAAATGAAGTCAAATGTAGAGTTTGGTTGCCAAGTCAATATCAGGAGCAGCCAGCCGCCGTCAACGACATAGTGGCACGAGTCTAAACGCTCATCCAAATGGTCCCCTGGCGCCTTTCGAATTGCGTTTGACAGAGATAGTTTGTCGGCAGGACACAGAACTTCATAGGATCCAAAAAGGGATGGGGGATACGTACAAAGCTCATACGACAAAAGGTCTCAAAGATTGAATTCTTCCCGGTTGTCTACCGTAGCTAAGCGCTGGAACAGAAGCTCTTGATCTACATGAACCGGTTCATCAGGGATGTTAACAGCTGATTTGGATGACATTGTAACAGCCTTGTCTTTCTTCCGGAACGAAAATGAATCAGCTGCCTTCCAAGTCATTTCGTCTAGAATTTGGGCTCCAACTTCTTTCACGATGTCCGCTTCTATATTAGCTGATGCAGTTACGCCGGTAACGATGTTGAGGAGCCGTCCGTATTCTCTGAACGGAATCACGGTTCGCAAAAAGTCTAGGACCCCTTCCGTGTCATCAGTATCTCTCTTCATCCGCCACTGGAACGTATCGAAGTGTTGATCACTTGTTGAGTAACTCAGGCTAGTCAGACCTTGCATTGAGGCATTTACTCCAGCACAGATCGGCATCGAAAAACCCATATCAGACGCTGAGTTTGTGTGATCCCCCGTCCACCAGTTAGTCCACCTGTTGTCTTCAAACTGCGCATTAGAGCTTACTTAATGAATATATCCGGTGACAATCCTGCCCAGTACCGATCGCTTCTTCTTATAACAAACTGACCAATCTGATCTTTCTGTAAAAGCTGCTTCCTTTATTTGGGCAATGGAGTTATTAAAATCTTATTTTTTGTAGTTTAATATAAGTTAGAGAAGTGTTACCGAACGGTACGTCTCCGAACGTACCAAAATAACAAAAATCGAATAAAGGATTTTTCACCCCTTTCACCCCCTTTAAGCAACTCCAGAAGGTTTTCCCGGCGGGCGATTTTAGTGGATTTTGAATGTGTTGTTCAGCGATTTTTTCTGAACATTTTGGTGTAAAAAAGGGCTTCCTAAATGTCAAAACTAAAAAAAACTATTTTTCGCCCCTTCCACCCCCATTAAGCAGCCCCAGAAGGTTTTCCTGGTGGCAATTTTAGTGGATTTTGGATACGTTCTTCGGCGATTTTTTCTGAACATTTTAGTGTAAAAAAAAGCTTCCTAAATATCAAAAATGAGAAAACCTATTTTTCCGCCCCCTTCCACCCCCTTTAAGCAGCCCCAGAAGGTTTTCCCGGTGGGCAATTTCAGCGGGTTTTGGATATATTGTCAAGCGATTTTTTCTGAACATTTTCGTGGAAAAAACCTTTTGTTGCAAATTTTGTCCGGACTTTTTTGTTCTCCGTACTTTTACTAAACTATTTAGATTTGCGTCCAAATGACCCCTCTCTCGATCTCCTAGGACCGTTAGTTTAATAGATCACCCCCCGGAAGAAAAAAAAACAAAAAAAAAACAATAATAATAGTAAACACGTATCCGTGATCTTTGGTCTGGCAAAAGTGTCAAAATTCCCCATTTTCTCGATGGGAGCTTGAAACCTCTACAGTAAGGTTCTCTGATACGCTAAATCTGATGGTGCGATTTTCATTAGGATTTCTGGACTTTTGGGGAATGTTTCCTTCCTTTTTCGAAAACCAGGCAATTTTTTTTAAGCTCTTACCTTTTAATGGATGACACTAAACTTAATGAATCGTATATATTTGAAATTAACATCAAAAGCCAGTTCCTTTTATGTATATGTTAATATTGAAATTTCATTTTTTAGAGTTACGTTTACTATTGGACTTAGTCGCTGCTTACTTATAGTTCGTTACCACAAACTGTTTGAAAAAATGAGATTGTGTCACATTGAAATGGTATCTTCTGCCATTTTGAGCCACGATACTTAAAGTTTTGCCCATAGGGGGACAAACTCCCAGGAAAGCAAATTCGAACCCTGTCAATTGATTTGCGATCGTCTTAAATTCTCGAGATGGAAGTAATGAACCTTTTATGTTGAATATGGAAGATGTTTTTTACTTTAACCTGTTACCAATGAATTTGAAATTTTAAGGTGTGGGTGTAACTGAACCTCGTGCAGCTGAGCCCACATAAATCAACCTTCGTACAACTGAACCTTTAATCAACTGAACTCCCGTTTAACTGAACCTCTATTCAATTGGACGATCGTGTAAATAAACCCCGGTGCAGCTCAACCTCCGTTCGACTCAGGCTCCGACTCAGGCAAAAATGAGATTGTGTCACATTGAAATGGTATCTTCTGCCATTTTGAGCCACGATACTTAAAGTTTTGCCCATAGGGGAACAAACTCCCAGGAAAGCAAATTCGAACCCTGTCAATTGATTTGCGATCGTCTTAAATTCTCGAGATGGAAGTAATGAACCTTTTATGTTGAATATGGAAGATGTTTTTTACTTTATCCTGTTACCAATGAATTTGAAATTTTAAGGTGTGGGTGTAACTGAACCTCGTGCAGCTGAGCCCACATAAATCAACCTTCGTACAACTGAACCTTTAATCAACTGAACTCCCGTTTAACTGAACCTCTATTCAATTGGACGATCGTGTAAATAAACCCCTGTGCAGCTCAACCTCCGTTCGACTCAGGCTCCATGAAACTCAAACCCACTTAACCGAACCCTTATTCAACTGAGCCTCCGTAAAATCAACCCCCGTGCAACTCCACCCTATTTAACTCCAGCTTTATCTAACTCCACCCCCACATAAATCAAGTTCCGTTTGACTCAACTCAATCCAAGATCTTAGAACAGGTTTGAACAAGCGCTGGTTTGAAGTTCAAAAATTACTTCTCGCTTTTTTGGAGCTTCTAACTTAATTTACCAATCTTTCTAAGAACTTTTTAGACCCATCGCTATAATCATGGTCCAATAAAGTGCCATTTTTTTTAGAGGGGGAGAGGGATAGGGTTACTGCAAACTATGAGCTTTTCAATTTGTGTTCGGGAAAAGATTCGCAAAGGGCAATTGAGAACACTGGTTTTATACCCGGTTCATGAAGATCTTTCAGTTTGACCATGACAAAGAACCGACAGAGCCGCGGCTGTAACTAATTTTTGTCAGTAGTAAGGGGCCATAATCCCACCACCCTTATCCCCTGGGGCCTCCAATTCTCCGACAGCGTCCACCCCAAGGTCTTAATACTCCAATGGTGTCCCCCCAGGGGATCTTAATACCCCGATGGCATTCACTCCGGTAGCCTATGTACTTCGATAACGTCTGACCCGGGGACCTCTCTCTGTCCGACGGCACGCACCCCATGGTCCTTAGTACTTCAATGGGGACCATCTCAGGTCCTTTATCTATATTAGCACACCCATGTATGTGTTCTATCTATTCTAGCGTCTTCTACGACCGCCCTGGTTTCCCGGTGCCTCTATCTGTATGACCATCGTCGGTGGTCCGACATAACGTCCGACCCGGGAACCTCTTTCTGTCCGACAGCACGCACCCCATGGGCCTCAGTACTTCAATGGGGACCATCTCAGGTCCTTTATCTATATTAGCACACCCATGTATGTGTTCTATCTATTCTAGCGTCTTCTACGACCGCCTTGGTTCCCCGGGCCTCTATCTGTTTTATAGCATCCTCCTCGGAGTCTCTGTACGTCTGACAGTCACCCCCCTTCCTGGGGTTTCAATACGTCTGACGGTAGCTCCCTACTGCTACCATCTATTCCCCTATAGTCATAATGTTTACTACCGATCAACCCATGACTCAAATGGTTCCGGCCGGTTTTTCAGCGGAAGCCCATTAAAGTTCTCAATTGTTTAAAATAAAATCCTGCTAAAAGTTTGTTTTTAACGAAATATTTGACTGCTGTAGGATTTGAATATGAGCCCCATGCATTAATGAATGGCACGCTAACCGACATAGTTCTCAAGCTATTGTTATAGATTTGTTCTTAACAATAGATTCCATGGTTTCCGAAAGTTCTAGCATAGAATTATGTAAATCAGGACAGATGTGATTGCCCAAAGCCTCTCAAAGTTTCCCGAATATTATTCTCTAATTAACAGTATCTCGAACGCTTGTATCTGTTTCATTTTTTGCAAAAGCTGTCATTGCTTATTTTTAACATCAGTTTTGTAGAATAACCATTTTTTAATAAGTTCCATCTTAATTTCTTGGCTTAATTCAAGCCTAGGGAATAACAGTTTTCATTGGTGACGAACTTTGATTTAATGCATGTCAATATTAATAGCCTTGGGGGACATATTTTTACCTCTGGCCGCCATCCTTATTGTTCCTTAAGCATCTCCAAACGTTTTTTTTTCGATAAGAACTGCAAGAGGTATAGGGATGTCTGTATATAATATAATGAATTCTTTACGACTTTTTAGTTGTGAAACTAACTAACATTAAAACGCAATGCAATATAGATTATTATGAATAAAAGTTTTGATCTAAAAATGTCTTTTTATTGTGACTGTTCTATCTGTAAAGGTCATTGTCATGATTTCAGCACTTCTTATTAGCCTAATGCAGAAAATTTATAATTTGTGGACACTGGGATAGATGAGGAGAATCTTTAAGAGATGAAGAGAAACACACTGGATGAAATAAAATTAACAAGAATGAAGAGAAACTCAGTTTTATACAGTGCAAGCTCATCTGTTTCTTGAGTAGAAAGCGACAAATACAAAAAAAAAAGATAGGAAACCCTTTCTATTCCAAGAAGATTCACGAGCACAAGAAAGGTCTCGGAAAAGGAGATTCGATATGGTAGACAAGAATGGGAGATACAAAAAAAAGAGACGCAGAAAACAAGGTTTTCGGATGAGCAATACTAGCTTTTATGTATTGTTTTTATGTAAATACGTGTGTTTTTCCCAAGATATTTTTTCTTTGTTGAATACATTTAAGCAATAAACATGTTTTAGCTTACCCAGTCCTTATTTTTAGATTGGTCCTAGTTCATGGGTAAGGCCCTACTCTAGGTATATCACCCCCTCCACCTATTGTTTTAAGCCTTAACCTATGTTTATCAAATATCTAAGACAAAATTATGACAGAATCGAACATATTTTAAGCATATACCTCTGAAATGTTCATGTTACCCGTGTTGTAAAACAAAAGATTCATGAAAGCTAATTGAAAGAAATTACTGCTGGTTGAAACTGTCAACTAGGTCTTGACTTAATCCTTTTAAGAGGAGCGTTTCGACAATCACTATCCAGACCTAGAAAATAAATCTTTTCCTACAGAGACAATTCACGTTCTTCAAGACATAGTAGAGAAGATTGCTATGCGAGAACTAGACAGAGTAAAAAGTGTGTTAAAGCTCAATTAGTATTATGGAATCATTGTGTTTGAATGAACAATAGTGACTTTTCAGTAATATTTTTATGTAAATTTATGTGTTTTTTCCAATTTTTTATTTGTTGAATGCATTAAAGCAATAAACATGTTTAGCTATGTTTAGAATAATCTATGCTATGTTTATGTTTAGAATAATCCTAGCTCAATGGTAAAACCCTAATCTAGGTATATCAAGCCTTCCCCTCCGCCTGTTTTTTTTTAACCCATCACATAGGTTTAACAAAGACTTAAGACAAAATTATGACAGGATCGAATATATTTTTAGCAAATACGTCTGACATGTTCCTGTTACACGAGCTATAAAAAAAGGAATAATGAGAAGTAATTGCAAGAACCTACAGCTGGTTGAAACTGTCACCTAGATCCTCACTTATCCTCTGAAGACGAGTATTTCGACAATCACTGTCTAGCTGTTTGGGGTAATTAGAACCAAGCGCAAAAATTAGGGATTTCTATGCTATTAATTAAAAGAACTTTCCGAAAAATTGATTGTTTATTTAATTTATGTTCGTTTTTAGTTTCATTTATACTTCAATAGCAAAATATTTTTTTTTCGTTCTAAGCTTGATTTTCATATTCAATCTAAGCATTACTCGCTTTAAGATCTATTTATTCATTTATATTATTACATGTTGTATGTTTTTGCTATGATTGTTTATTTAATTTCTGTTGGTTTTGGGTTTCATTTATTCTTTAATAGTAATTTCTGGTCGTTTTGAGTTTCAATCTTAAAAGGTATTTGTATCTGCTGAGCTTAAGTTTAAAATGGCTTTTACTTTTCTTTGAAAAAATTATTTTTCGGAAAATTTTATTTAATTAATTTTTGTACGTTTTTGATTGCAAAAAATTTCAAGTTTTTAAAAATTCCTTATTTCAAAATCAAATTAAAAAAAATCAAATATTCATCAAAGTATCAAAACTGGTATCAAAGTAACACTATCAAAGTGAAAAAATGGGTTTGTGTCAACCTCGGAGTTCTTATTGTCTGATGTTGGAATTATTTTTAACAAAATTGCTATCTCAAAATTTTTATCGAATGGGTTTGGGGAAAAAGGGCGTGGGGGGACTAGATTAAGCTTTGGTCTCTTTTGACTCTTTAAAAGTGAACTAGAACTTTCTATTTTCAAGCAAATTATCCCTCTCTGAAGTTTATACGAGTATCCCTTCTATAAGAACCATATATATCCCCAGAGTATAACTTACAACGCCTGTCCCTGGGCCCTGGGGGGTTGTGTCGACCCTGGAGTTTTAATATCTGATGGTTGAACTATTTTTAACAAAACGGTCACCTGAATCTTTTATCGGATGGGTTTATCCATCCGATACACCCAAAGGCATGGAGGGTGGGAGGGGTTTGTTGCCCTCCGATCTTTTTTTCACTCTGAGAAAATGAACTACAACTTTTAATTTCCATTCAAATGAACCCTCTCTGAAGTTTATATGAGCACACCTTCCAAAAAAACATATATGCCCACAGAGTAATACTTACAACGCCTGCCCCGGCCCTGGGGGGGGGGGGGTTGTGTCGACACAGGAGTTTTTCTTATCTGACCTTTGAACTATTTTTAACGAAATCACCATACGTAAAGGAGTTTTTGTTATATGATCTTTGAACTATTCTTAACAAAATGGCTACCTCAAATTTTTTATCAGATATATTTGGGGAAAGAGGGCTTTGGGGGCCAGTTGCCCTCTGGTCACTTTTGACTCTTAAAAAGCGCATTAGAACTCTCCATTTCCAATCGAATGAGCCCCCTTTGAAGTTTATACGACGACCCCTTCTATATGAAGTGCCGCTGGGAAAAAAATAAATGGAGTATGGGGGGAGGCTAGCTGCCCTCTAATCACTTTTGACTCTTTAAAAGTGAATTACAACTTTTAATGTCCAATCAAATGAGTCTTCTAGGAAGTTTATACGAGCATCCCTTCCATAACAACCATATATGCCCCAGGGCATAACGTACAACGCCTACCCCTGGGCTCTTGGGATAGCTCTATCTCAAAATTTACCTCAAAATGTCTGTCTCAAAATTTTTATCTGATGCATTTAGGGCGTGGAGGAGGGGGGGATAGTTTCCCTCCCATCTCTTTTGACTCTTAAAAAGCGAACAAGAACTTTCAATTTCCAATTTCCTAAGTCTATACGAGCATTCCTTCAATAAAAACTATATATGCCCCTAGAGAATTACTCATAACGCCTGCCTCTGGGCCCTGGTGGGTTCTGTCGGCACAGAAATTTTTCTTATCTGATCTTTGATCTATTTTTAATGAAATGGCTATTATAAAAATTTTATCCGATGGGCTTGGGAAAAAAGGGTGTGTGTGTGTGTGGGGGGGGGGGCTAGTTGCCCTCAGATATCTTTTGGCTCTTAAAAATTGAAGTAGAACTTTCAATTTCGGATCAAATGAGCCCCTCTGAAGTTTATACGAGCATCCCTTTCATAAGAACCATATACGCCCCCAGGACAACACTTACAACGCTTATCCCCAGGGCCTTGCGGGGGCGTTTTTGTTATCTAATTTTTGAAAAATTTCCGAAACATTGGCTATCTCAAGACTTGTAGTGGACGGGTTTGGGGACAGAAGAGCGTGGGGGGGGGGGCTAGTTTAACTCTCTTGACTCTTAAAAAGTGAACTAGAACTTTCAATTTCCAATCAAATGAGCCCTCTATGAAGTTTATACGAGCATCTCTTTCATAAGAACCATACATGCCCTTAGGGCAGAACTTAGAACGCCTTCTACTGTGCCCTGGGGGGTTCTATTGACACCAGTTTTTTTCTTATCTGACCTTTGAACTTTTTTCAACAAAATTTATATCTAAAAAATTTCATCAGATGGGTTTTGAAAAAGAAGGCGTGGTGGGGGGGCTAGCTGCCCTCGGATCTCTTTTGACTATTGAAAAGTGAGCTCAAAATTTCAATATCCAATCAAATAAGCCCTCTCTGAAGTTTATACGAGCATCCCTTTCATACGAACAATATGTGCAACATGGCATAACTTACAACCCCTGCCCCTGGGCATTGGGGGGTTGTGACGACACCTGAGTTTTTGTTATCTGACTTTTGAGCAATTTTTAACTTAATGGCAATCTCAAAATTTTTATTGGATTAATTTGGAGAAAAGGGGGCGTGGGGAATACGTGATAAATATTACACTGAAATAGAATCAGCGTGGACAATCATATGGGCGAAATGATTTGAATAGTTATTTCAAACGATCCTAGGCTAGAATTGATTTGAGTGGCTGTGTGAGCAAAGATTTGAGTGATTATTTCAGACTGTCCTATTCTAGAAGCAATTTGAAGGGGGGGGGTTACCGTAATGGTTAAGGAAAAGGGCCTTTTGCTTTTCGTGAGTGTTTGGTTAACAAGGCTCATTAACTGGATTTTTAATTTTTGGTATTTTGTGTTTTGACTTGAGTAGTGATCTATATAAAGCTTTCACCCGTAATTGCGTAATATGTCTTACCTCTACCATGCACCTACTGATCCGAACCCTAGGCCTGAGGCATGAATATACAGTGCAGTCTAACTGGTACATTGACTAACCAAGGACAGTGATATAAAGGTTTCACCAGTGATTGCGTAATATGTCTTACCTCTCGCCTGAGGCATGAATATACAGTGCAGTCTAACCGGTACATTGACTTACCAAGGACAGTCACCTATTACTACGAATGATACATGGGTTATCAGACTGGTTTCTGAGGCAACACCAATCCTACGCCTGAGGCATGGATATGTGTCCAGTTTAACCGATACATTGGCTTACCAGGGGTCAGTCACCAATTGCTACAGACGGTGCATGTCTTACCAGACGGGTTTCTGAGGCAACACCCATTTTTGGGGCCAATCAGAGAGAGCGGATACAGAGGGTACTCCATAAATGGTAACTTGATTAGAGGCATGAATATACAGTGCAGTTTAACCGGTACATTGAGTTACCACGGACATTCAACCACTATCAGGACTGGTATATGCCTTAGCAGACAGGTTTCTGACTCGACAGTCAAGCCGCTCAGATTTCAGTCATAATTAAATGGTTTGGCATTCGAGACACCCGTTTGTGTAAGGCTGAAACCTGCTCCTGATCCAAACCTGTATTTGAATAAATTGAATTAAACTGAATTGAATACAATAAGGAATGGTAGCGCAATAAACTTTCCCGAAGCTTCTCACCTTCTATCAATTTCAACCAGGTCTTAAAGCTGGCTCGTCTTCTCTTAAAAAGGTCCTTGCGAAGTTTTGACCTTCTTCAAAATGAGCTCCAAGTATTAATTCAACGAACTGTCATAGGTGATGAGACCTCGGTAGAAAGGTGCTAGTTCTCTAAAATGTAGGAGGAGGATTTCATTCTTTTGTATGAAGATACATAAAAGGTTTTTTTCAAAACCTAGAGAGGAGGAGGGGACTTTTGTTTTTTGTTTCTCAAAGAAATATCAAAAACAAGTATTTTAAAAATTCAAAAGGGACAATTACATTCATCTGATCGCCCCTCGAATTGTCACCCTTGTATAGGCAACTGTTTAATCTTAGAGACAAAAGTGATAAAGCAAAAACAAAATAATCAGACATAGTACGGAGAAAAAGAAATTACAAAATGTATCATAGGCAGCGCGATAGGGCTGCCTAAGTAAAGAACGATGTGGGTAAATGTAAAGTGCAAAAAAATTTGTACTTTACTGAAAAAATACAAATGAATATGCATTGTCAGCTTAATATACATATACAGATATTTAGTAATCCAAGTGATAATATTATTTGATTTATTAAAGTTATAAAAGTAAAAACATTTATATTTTTTCAGTAAAGTGCAAATTTTGTTCTGACTTTGGGAAGGCATAGGGGTTTTGCGCGCAACTTATGTTAATTTCTGCTCGTTTTCAGTTTGACCTGGTTATTTATTGTAATTTCTGTTCGTTTTGGGTTTCATTTATTTATCGATGCTGATTTGTGGTAGTTTCTCGCTTGGTAGATTATTTGATTTTGATTTGCTCATTTTTTGTTTAATGGAGTTCTTTACTTTTCTTTGAAAAACTTGTTTTGTGGAAACAGTTTTTTTAATTAATGAAGAAAAAGAGGCAGATAAATCAAACATGAGATAAAGGAGACACAGTGCTCATGAGAAAAAAGGAGTGCTAAATCAGAAAAATTGACGGTGGCAGGACGAGGAATGATGGCAACTGTTATTAGTATATTAAGCGCCAAATATTGACCGAGTACCTTGATGTATGAGACACTATCACATCGCGAAATGGCTGTGGTTTCGAAACATTTCACATGACCACTAAAGAAAGGGGCAAAAGAAAATTTCTGCTATTGCGCGACAATGCAAGGCCTCATTCTACCGGACTAACTAAATTATTTTTGGATTTCTCTGAAATGACAGAATTTTGTTTACCCCGATTCCTCCCCCAATATCGATCCTAGTAATTCTCATGTTTTCTGTAGCTTCAAAATCAATATATGACGGGGGAGGGACATGGGCATTCGTAGCCTCTTCTCTAGGGGGGCAGCCGATTCTGCGATTAAAGGCGGGAGGCTGAAATTATACTGGCAGTTCACAAATCCTTACATTGCCAGCAAGTTCTATCATACCTATAAAATCTTTATTAATAAGTAATCACCAAAAATCAAGATCATCAATAAGCTTCAGCATTAATCAATTTTCTTGGATTAGAGCTAAGTCTTTCCAAGGCATTATTGCTAATTGCTTCTTGTTTGACTTTTATTCTGTCATCCCACCTGTTTATTTCCAGCTTTTTCAATCATCTACCTTTTATCAACTGCTTTTTTTAGCCATCTTCCTTTTTTAGCTGCTTTTTCAACCATCTGCTTTTCAGCCATTTCCAGTGTAAATTTGAATTTCTAGGGGGGAGATTCCGTACGCCCATGGGAAAGGATAATTTCTGTTTTCAATTAATTGTCTATTCTAATTGATGATTAACTCGAGGAAGAAGATAATGTGTAAGCTACGCGACAAAATTTTAGAATTTAAGGCGGTCAAGGACCTGTACAAAGTGGTTAAATTCCTAAAATGCATTAAATCCAACAAGATTTTGTTTACAGATAAACTACCATTACTACTATAGGGGAATCTTTTTCTCAAACATTTAAACATAATTGAGAATTTGTCTTTACAAGAGCAGAACCTGATTTAAGAATTAGCTAAAATCGTTAATAAACTGAGACTTGCTTTATTCCCTTGTATATATTGCAATTACTTTTTTTTTGACCTCGGTTTATTTCCCTGTTTTGATTAACTTTCAAAACAGTTCTAATAAATAAAATACTTAATTCATAGTGAAGAAAACTATATTTCTTGATCATTATTTGTTTTTATGGAGTGCCCTGTAGGGCCCATGCAGTCAAGTAGTGTGTTAAATTTTGTGCTTTGTCTACTTTGTCTATAACCAGTTTTGCTATTGAAGTTATCAGCCTTTCTTCTTCCCTCCTTCTTATATTGCTTTGTGTTTTCTTTTTAAAAAATGTTTTTCTAGTTGAGTGTTTGCTTGCTTTGCAACTTAGAGAAAATTTCACTTTGCAATAGAGAAAATTACGAAGGGAAGGATCTATCCATGGTACAAGAGGAAGTTAGGGAAATATTTTTTTTGGTGTAACAGCACTGTACGCGAAAGGGAATGTACCCACTGATAAACTTCTAATTGACAAATGCAAATCTGATATACCAATATTCAACTTGGAAGATTTTAATTGTGAGGTATTTCCGAGTAACATACACAACCCAGAGGACGAGGTTCGATTTTTTAGCAGATGGGTGACGAAAAATATTCCTTCTCGGAATGTGTGTATAAGATATCCCAGGAAGAAGAAGAACAACAAAATCCGTGAAATAGATTGGGATCACACCAAGTGATTGATGAACAATGATGAATTTTTATAACACCCATCACCCCCATGACTATCCAAGGGTTTTTAAAGACCAACAAATCTATAAACACTTCGTAACCATGGTCATATGAATCTTTTCTGTGCCTTGACAGAAAAAAAACATCGCATCGTACTAGTCTGAAATAGTTTTTTTTTGTACCATGTGAAAAAATTCACAAGGGGTTTGATGCAATGAGCGGCTAATCAGATCAACCCTCGGTATTACTTACCAAAACTCCAAGAACTGATTGCTGAAAACTAATTAGGCTCAAAAGGTAGTTTAGTTTTAATTATGTTTCCAAATATGTATAGTTTACTAGGTTTTAGACTGTTAGTAAAAGTTACAGACAAAAGCCAATCCTCATAAATTAAAGAAAAAGGGGAAACACCCCAGTAGGGACTGACTTTCGTATCTTGAGTTGAAGTACCCTTTATAAGCATTTTAAGATATCATGCAGTGACAAAGTGTCGTTTACAAGTGGTTTGTGCAGCAAAAAAACATTTTGGCCTAAATACAACAAAAAAGCTATCAAGCATAAAGGCTATGAGAAAGGCAATCAACTTAAAATTATCTAAAAAGTTTGTACACAATCTTCTATATTCTGAAGGCAGGTTGCCACGCGACATTTTTCATATTTGAGCATAAAAGCAGTAAGTTAAAAGTGAAATACTATTATAGGCAATGGTTCGGAAGCTTCATTTGGATTTGATTTTGATGTTGGATAAAAATTCAGTAATTTTTATAGAAAATGCATTAGTTTCACGGAAAACATCTTTCAGCGTATTTTAATTTTAAATGAAAAGTGTTAAATACAAATTCATTTTGGTTTTTATGTAGGATAAAAATTCGTTCATTTTTATAGAAAGTGTAATAGTTTCAAGGGAAGCATCTTTCAGCGTGTTTTAAATTTAAAAAAAAAGCATTCATTGAAAATTAAATTTGATTTTGATTTTGGATAAAATTTCATCCATTCTTATAGAAACTGCAATAGTTTCACGGAAAACATCTTTCAGCGTATTTTAATTTTAAATGAAGAGTATCAAATGCTAATTCATTTTGATTTCGCTGTTGGATAAAAACTCGTTCATTCTTATAGAAACTGCAATAGTTTCACGAGAATAATCTTTTAGTGTGTATTGAGTTTAAATGAAAATAATTAAATTCAAATTCGTCTTGATTTTGATGTTGGATAAAAGTTCGTTCAGTTTTATAGAAACTGCAATAGTTCCGCGGGAATCATCTTTTATGGGTGAATTGAGTTTAAATGAAAGTTATTAAATTAAAATTCGTTTTGATTTTGATGTTGAATAAAAATTCCTTTATTCCTATAGAATTTGCAATAGTTTCATGGGACGCATCTTTCAGGGTTTTTTAAGTTTAAACAAAAAGTAGTAAATGCAATTTCATTTTGATTTTGATGCTGGATAAAAATTCATTCATTTTAGAGAAACTGCAATAGTTTCACGAGAACCATCTTTTAGCGTATTTTAAGTTTATATGCAAAGTGTTAAATGCAAATTCATTTTGATTTTGAAATTCGTTCATTTGTAAAGAAACTGTAATACTTTCACAGGAAGCATCTTTCAACGTGTTTTAAGTTTAAAAGAAAAGCATTAAATGGAAACTCATTTTGATTTTGATGTTGGGTAAAAATTTAGTCATGTTTATAGAAACTGCAATAGTTTCACAAGAACTATCTTTCAGCGTGTTTTAAGCTTAAATGAAAAGTATTCAATGACCATTAAATTTGATTTTGATGTTGGATAAGAATCCGTCCATTCTTATAAAAACTGCAATAGTTTCACGGAAAACATCTTCTGATTTAATACATGCAATAAACTATCTAGTGTCGATAACCGGACATAGAGTACCAGTGGGAAAGCCGCATCGTGTCTCTGAACAAGCATAGAGTACGATTGTTAAAGCCGTAAGCATATTTCATGTCGTTTTAAGATACGTAAAAATCTAAGTGTCAGAGTGAATTGAATTTAGGTTAGATAGATTATCCTATTTGATAAAAATCCATCCATTCTTATAGAAACTGCAATAGTTTCATGGAAAACATCTTCTGATTTAATACATGCAATAAACTAGCTAGTGTCGATAACCGGACATAGAGTACCAGTGGGAAAGCCGCTTCGTGTCTCTGAACAAGCACAGAGTACGATTGTTAAAGCCGTAAGCATATTTCATGCTTACGGGTGTTATAAAAATTCATCATTGTTCATCATACGCTTGGTGTGATCTCAATCTATATCACGGATTTTGTTGTTCTTCTTCTTCCTGGGATATCTTATACACATATTCCGAGAAGGAATATTTATCGGCACCCATCTGCTAAAAGATCGAACCTCGTCCTCTGGATTGTGTATTTTACTCGGAAACACCTCACAATTAATATTTTCCAATTTGAATACTGGTATATCAGATTTGCATTTGTCGATTAAAAGTCTATCAGTGGGTACATTCCCTTTCGCGTATAGTGCTGTTACACCAAAAAAACAACATATATCTCTAACTTCCTCTTGTACCATGGATAGATCCTTCCCTTCGTCATAGAATGGATGTATCACTCTATCATATAAACCTAGTTTGTTTATAACGTATAATGTATTGCGCCACATGTCGCTGTTGTAGGCATACATATTGTAGTTGATATGCCAGTGGTAAAAAGAGACTTCTCTAAGATCTGTAGTCAGCAATAGAAACGCACATTCAAAAATCACCCCACATGATGACTTCTTCAAGCCAATGAATTCGCAATCGAAAACACCATACATCCTTGAAGTTAGCTTTTCAAACTATACAAAATTGTAAGTTGGACCTGTATTTTATACTCAAAGACTGAATATATTAAGATCTAACCTGGAGACCTCAATCTCGCATTTCCATATTGAATACGATTGCTATAGCCGTAAGCATATTTCCCGTCATTTTAAGATACGTAAAAAAAGTTGAATAATTTCGAATTCCCCCCCTCCAAAAAAAAGGAAAAAAAAGTGCTACTACAAACATTATTTTTCTAATAGTAAAAGTCACTACTAACATTTCTATATCATTCTCATTTTGAATTTTGAGAATATTAAATGTGATTTTCTTATGTTTTAAGTATGTTCCATGTCATTCCAAGAGAGGTGAAAAAAGGGTTGAAAAAAATACCACGTTAAAAAAATACAAAAAAAGTTAAAAAAATTTCAAAAAAAGTATAAAAAAATGGGGGAGGGGGTCAAAAAGTTGGGGGACGGGGCCCCTTGGAGGTTGGGGGTATGGGGACCTTTGGAGGTTGAGGTCCCTGGTGGTTAGGGTCATTGGTGCTAACGATCCTTGACAATTCATACTCATAATCGTCTCACTACTTGATTTCCAAGGATTTCTAATTTCTGTTTGTTTTAGGCTTCACCCATTCATCCATAGAAATAAAGGTTATTTCAAAGCCTATTATAAAAATTTTTTCATAATGTTTTCTCGTGATATGATACTTATTCCATTTCGGCGTCATAGTTCATTTTTAGGATGATATTTATCATGTAATTATAACAATAAAGATATTTTAATGCATTACTTCGTCTTTGTTTACATTATTTTTTTTAGGGTACGATGTCAACTCCAGAGGAAACTCAAAACTTGTTTCCCGTCTTTGCAAAATTTCAGGACTGAAGTGGAAACTTTCTATTTTCTTTTGAAAAAAAATTAGAATTGATCTGTAACTTTTTTTTCTTTGAGAAAATTCAGAAGGGGGGGGGGGTGAACTTTTTCTTCACTTTATTGAGAAAACTCAGAATTAAAGAGGAACTTGTATCTTCAGAAGAGAACTTTAACATTTTTACACCTCTTGGAGAAAACGCAGAATTAAAGAACAACTCTTTATCTTCATGGCGAATATTCACAATCAAAGTGTAACTGTTTCTATTTTCTACTGAAAAATTTAGAACAGAACGTTATGGATGTTCTTATTTCTGAAAACTATAACCCAACTTTATAAATAAAAAAAAATCAAATGTTATTAATAAAATCAGATGTATTTTAAAGTGGGATGTCCATATTTCTGAAAACTAAACCCCAACTTTATTAAAAAATCTGCAAAAATGTACCCAATTATTAAAATCAGATGTATTTTAAACATGTATGTTCTTATTTCTGAAAATTAAAACCCAACTTTATTAGAAAATCAAATATTATTAATAAAACCAGACATACACCCACGAAAGGTTAGGAAATCTAGCTCAGAAAAGTTCCGATTTTCCAATTTTTAATAATTTTACTTTAGGAATATGAAATGCTAGAAAGTGCAAAGATAATATTTAGAAAGATATTCATTTTTCAACAACAGCAAAATAAATCATTCTAATACCCTACTTGTTGCCAAAAGGAAGGGTCGAATACAAAGTGAAATCTTCTCTAAGTTGCATAGCAAGCAAACAGTCAACTAGAAAATATTTTTTTAAAAAGAAAACACAAAGCAATATAAGAAGGAGGGAAGAAGAAAGGCTGATAACTTCAATAGCAAAACTGGTTATAGACAAAGTAGACAAAGCACAAAATTTAACACACTACTTGACTGCATGGGCCCTACAGATAACTCCATAAAAACGAATAATGATCAACAAATATAGTTTTCTTCACTATGAATTAAGTATTTTATTTATTAGAACTGTTTTGAAAGTTAATCAAAACAGGGAAATAAAGCGAAGTCTAAAAAAAAGTAATTGCAATATATACAAGGGAATAAAGTAAGTCTCAGTCTATTAACCATTTCAGCTAATTCTTAAACCAGGTTCTGCTCTTGTAAAGACAAATTCTCAATTATGTTTAAATGTTTGAGAAAAAGATTCCCCTATAGTAGTAATGGTAGTTTATCTTTAACCAAAATATTGTTGGATTTAATGCCTTTTAGGAATTTAACCACGTTGTACAGGTCCTTGGCCGCCTTAAGTTCTGTAAAATTTTGTCGCGTAGCTTACACATTAGCTTCTTCCTCGGGTTAATCATCAATTAGAATAGACAATTAATTGAAAACAGAAATTATCCCTTCCCATGGGCATACGGATAGGGTAGAGAGGGCATCTCCCCCCTAGAAATTAAAATTGCACCGGACATGGCTGAAAAACAGATGGTTGAAAAAGCAGCTAAAAAAAGGTAGATAGCTAAAAAAGCAGTTGATAAAAGGTAGATGGTTGAAAAAGCTGGAAATAAGCAGCTGGGATGACAGAATAAAAGTCAAACAAGAAGCAATTATCCATAATGCCTTGGAAAGACTTAGCTCTAATCCAGGAAGATTGATTAATGCTGAAGCTTATTGATGATTTTGATTTTTAGTGATTACTTATTAATAAAGATTTCATAGGCATGATAGAACTTGCTGGCAATGTAAGGTTTTGTGAACTGCCAATATAACTTCAGCCTCCCGCCCTTCATCACAGAATCAGCTGCCCCCCTAGAGAAGAGGCTAAGTATGCCCATGTCCCTCCCCCCCCCTCATATATTGATTTTGAAGCTAAAGAAAACATGAGAATTACTAGGATCGATATTGGGGCAGGAATTGGGGTAAACAAAATTCTCTCATTTCATAGAAATTAAAAAATAATTTAGTTAGTCCGGTAGAATGAGGCCTTGCATTGTCGTGCAATAGCAGAACTTTTCTTTTGTCCCTTTCTTTTAGTGTTCATGTGAAATGTTTTGAAACCACAACCATTTTGCGATGTGATAGTGTCTCATACATCAAGGTACTCGGTCAATATTTGGCGCTTAATATACTAATAACAGTTGCCATCATTCCTCGTCCTACCAACGTCAATTTTTCTGATTTAGCACAGGGTTTCCTTTTTTCTCAAGAGCACTGTGTCTCCTTTATCTCATGTTTGATTTATCTGCCTCTTTTTGTTCATTAATTAAAAAAACTTTTTCCACAAAATAAGTTTTTCAAAGAAAAGTAAAGAACTCCATTAAACAAAAAATGAGCAAAATTAAAATCAAATAATCTACCAAGCGTGAAACTATCACAAATCAGCATCGATAAATACATAAAACCCAAAACGAACAGAAATTACAATAAATAACCGGGTCAAACTCAAAACGAGCAGAAATAAACATAAGTTAGGCGCAAAACCCCAATGCCTTCCCAAGGCCAGAACAAAATTTACACTTTATTGAAAAAAAAAATATTTTTTTTTACTTTCATAACTTTAATCAATCAAATAATGTTATAATTTGTATTGCTAAATATCAGTATATGTATATTAAACTGACAATGCATATTCATTTGTATTTTTTTCAGTAAAGTGCAAATTTATTTGCACTTTACACTTTACCCACATCGTTCTTTACTTAGGCAGCGCTATCGCGCTGCCTATGATACATTGTCTAATTTCTTTTTCTCCGTACTATGTCTGATTATTTTTCTTTTTGCTTTATCACTTTTGTCTCTAAGATTAAACAGTTGCGTATACAAGGGTGACAATTCGAGGGGCGATCAGATGAATGTAATTGTCCCTCTTGAATTTTTAAAATAATTGTTTTTGATACTTGGTTGAGAAACAAAAAACAAAAGTCCCCTCCTCCTCTCTAGGTTTTGAAAAAAAACCTTTTATGTATCTTCATACAAAAGAATGAAATCCTCCTCCTATATTTTCGAGAACTAGCACCTTTCTACCAAGGTCTCATTACCTATGACAATTCGTTGAATTAATGCCTGGAGCTCATTTTGAAGAAGGTCAAAACTTCATAAGGACCTTTTTAAGAGAAGACGAGCCAGCTTTGAGACCTGGTTGAAATTAATAGAAGGTGAGAAGCTTCGGGAAAGTTCATTGCGCTACCATTCCTTATTGCATTCAATTCAGTTTAAATCAATTTATTCAAATGCAGATTTGTATCAGGAGCAGGTTTCAGCCTTACACAAACAGGTGTCTCGAATGCCAAACCATTCAATTATGACTGAAATCTGAGCGGCTTGAATGTCGAATCAGAAACCTGTCTGCTAAGGCATATACCAGTCATGATAATAGTTGAATGACCGTGATAACTCAATGTACCGGTTAAACTGCACTGTATATTCATGCCTCTAATCAAGTTACCATTTATGGAGTACCCTCTGTATCCGCTCTCTCTGATTGGCCCCAAAAATGGGTGTTGCCTCAGAAACCCGTCTGGTAAGACATGTACCGTCTGTAGCAATAGGTGACTGACCCCTGGTAAGCCAATGTACCGATTATACTGGACACATATCCATGCCTCAGACGTAGGATTGGTGTTGCCTCAGAAACCAGTCTGATAACCCATCTATCATTCGTAGTAATAGGTGACTGTCCTTGGTAAGTCAATGTACCAGTTAGACTGCACTGTATATTCATGCCTCAGGCCTAGGGTTCGGATCAGTAGGTGCATGGTAGAGGTAAGACATATTACGCAATTACGGGTGAAACCTTTATATAGATCACTACTGACTTGTCTAAAGCTATGAATTAGAATAGGTAGTTGACTGTCTGGGGTTTTCAGACATAGATTTTTTGCTTTTAGGGTAAGTTTGGTTCTCGAAGCCTATTATTTGAGATGTTAAGTTTTTAACCGGTACAAATGGGCTTCACTGGTTTATTTTCAACTGTCAGATAACTAATTTCCTGATTTGAGTTACTTGATATGTACTTTTTAACAAATGTTATGCAGTTTAAGATATTAAGGTATATTGTTTCCCAAAGCTGAAACCTAACCCTCTTAAAACGTCTTAGCGAAATAAATAAAAGTCAAATACATTTTAAGCAATGTTACGACGGCCCTACGATAGAAATGGTACAAGCCCAAACATTTTCATCTAGTCCGAAAGGAACTTAAATGGTTAAATTTAATTCTGAGAAAACGTGTTTCATGATTTTAGTTACTTGAGATATACATTTTTATTATAGGATGCCGTTTGAGACATGAAGGCACATTTTTTCTAAAAACTGATAACTAAGGTTTTTAAACCGTTCATACAAAATTAATAAAATCGAATACATTCTAAGCAAATGCGTTTGAAATGTTCATGGCCGACTTGTTACTTGAGCTATACTTTTTAAGTAATTTGAATACGTTTGACCGGTAAAGTTACCAAGAACAGAGACACTGAAATGAGATTTGGAGAGGTTTGATTGGTAAGAGTACCAAATACATTAAAAATGAAATTGGATTTGAATCGATTTTATGGTAAAATTACCAAGAACAGGGAAAATGAAATGGGAATTGAATCGGCTGTATCAAAAACATCAAACAATTTGGTGAAAATACCAAAAACAGTGAAAATGAAATTGGATTTGAATTGGTTTGATCGTTAAAAGTACCAATAACAGTAAAAATGAAACTTGAATCTATACACTGAAAAAAAAAGAATACTTTAAGAATCTTAGGGGTCAGTTTTGAGAAAAAATGTACCTTTACGTCTCAAACGGTATCCCATAGTTAAATGTATATATCAAGTAACTTAAATAATGAAATTAATTATGTCGCAGTTAAAATATAAGAGTAAAGCAAATTTGAACCAGATAAAAACGTTGAGGCTTGTATCATCATAGGTAGTGCAATAGCACTGCCTAAGTAAAGAACGTTGTTGGTACAATGTATTATTTATTATTAATAATACAGTGTTTTTGGGTGTGTTGTCTCTCTCCCACCTTGCCTGTGTGACTGAGCGTCTGTTTGCATGTCTCTGTGTCTGTCTTTGTGTTTCGTGTGGGTTTGTGTGTCTGACTTTGTGTTTTTTATGAGTGTTTTCTATCTCCGTCTCCCACTTTGCTTGAGTGACTGAGCGTCTGTTTGCATGTCTCTGTGTCTGTCTTTGTGTTTTTGTGTGTCTTACTCTGTGTGTTTGTGTGTTTGACTTTGTGTTTTTGTGTGTGTTCGTGTGTGTGTATGTGTATGTGTGTGTTTTTGCGTTTGTATGTCTCTGGGTCTGTCTTTGTTTTTTGTGTGACTGACTCTGTGTATTTGTGTCTGACTTTGTATTTTTTGTCTGTTTTTTTTTGTCTCTCTACATGCGTTCCTGTCTGACTGAGCATCTGTTTGCATGTCTCTTAGTATGTCTTTCTGTTTTGTGTGTCTGAGTCTGTGTTTTTGTGTGTCCGACCTAGCGTTTTTTATGTGCGTTTTTTGTCTCTTTCTCACCATTCTTGTGTAACTGAGCGTCTGTTTGCATGTCTTTGTTTTGTGTTTGTGATTTTGTGTTTCTGGCTCTGTGCGTCTGACTATCGTTTCTGTGTTTTTTCTCTCTCCCACCATAACTGTGTGACTGAGCATATGTTTGCATGTCTCTGTATCTGTCCTTGTGTTTTTATGTGTCTGACTCAGTGTGTTTGTGTGTCTGACTTTGTGTTTTTGTGAGGGTGTTTTTACTCTTTTTCTTATCATGCCTGTGTAACTGGGCATCTGTTTGCATGTCTCTGTGTCTGTCTTTGTGTTTCTGTGTGTCTGACTCTGTGTGTTGAGTGTCTGACTGTGTTTTTCTGTGTGTCTTTGTCTCTCTCCCACCGCGCCTGTGTGACTGAGCGTCTATTTGCATGCCTCTATGTCTGTCTTTTTTTGTGTATAACTCTGTGTGTTTGTGTGTCTGACTGCGTTTTTGTGTGTGTGTTTTTGTGTCTCTCTTTCCCTGTGCTTGTGTGACTGAGTGTCTGTTTGTATGTTTCTATGTGTGACTTTGTGTTTTGTGTGTTTGACTCTGTGTGTTTTGTGTCTTACTGTGTGCTTTTGGGTGTGTTTTAGTGTCTCTCCCACCGTACCTATTTTTCTAACCGTCTGTTTGCATGTCTCTTTGTGTTTTTATGTGTTTACTCTGTGTGTTGTGTGTCTGACCGTGTTTTTGTGTGGGTTTTTCTCTCTCTCCCACCATGCCCATGTGACTGAGCGTCTGTTTGCATGTGTCTGTGTCTGCCTTATTTGTGTTTGACTCTTTGTGTTTATGTGTCTTACTGTTTTTTTGTGTGTTTGTTTTTTGTCCCTCTCTCTCACCACGCCTCCGTGGCTGAGCATTGGTTTACACATCTCTGTATCTATCTTTGTGTTTTGTGTGTTTGAATCTGTGCGTTTGTGCGTCTGACTTTGTTTTTTGTGAGTTTTTGTCTCTCTCCCCACCGTGCTTATGTGACTTAGCGTTTTTTTTTTAATTTTTCTGTGTCTGTGTTTGTTTTCTATGTCTCTCTCACCGTGTCTGTATGACTGAGCATCTGTTTGCATGCCTCCGTGTCTGTCTTCGGGTTTTGTTTGTCTGACTCTGTGTGTTTGTGTGTCTGATTTTGTGTTTGTGTGTGTGTGTGCGTATGTGTGTGTGTGTGTGTGTGTGTGTGCGTGTGCGTGTTTGTTTCTCTCTCTCTCTCACCATATCTGTGTGACTGAGCATCTGTTTACGTCTCTCTGTGTCTGTACATATGTTTTTGTGTGTCTGACTTTGGGTTTTTATGTGTGTTTTTTCTCTCTTTCTCTCTGTGCTTGTGTGACTGAGCGTCTTTTTGCATCTCTCTGTGTCTGTCTTTGTGTTTTTCTGTGTCTGACTCTACTTTTTGTGTTTTATTTTTGTATCTCTCCCCCCCTGGGCTTGTGTGATTGAGCGTCTGTATTTTTTGTGTGTCTGACTCTGTGTGTTTGTATGTCTTACTTTGTGTTTTTGTTAGAGCTTTTGTCCTTGTCTCACCATGCTTGTGTGACCGAGCGTCTATTTGAATGTCTCTGTGTTTGTCTTTGTGTTTTATGTGTCTGACTCTGTGTGTTTGTGTGTCTGACTTTGTGCCTTTTTGTGTTTTTGTCTCTCTTCCTCCGTGCCGGTTTGACTGAGTATTTGTTTGAATGTCTCTGTGTCTATCTTTTTCCTTTTAAGTGTCTGACCTTATGTGTCTGTGTGTCTGACTGCGTCTTTTTTGTTGTCTCGCTCCCACCTTGCCCATGTGATTGAGCGTCTATTTGCATGTCTCTGTGTCGTTCTTTGTGCTTTTTCGTGTCTGACTCTGTCTGTTTGTTTTTTTTTGTCTCTGTCCCACTGTGCCTGTGTGATTGAGAGTCTGTTTGCATGTCTCTGTGTCTGTTTTGTGTGTCTGGCTCTGTGTTTTTTGTATCTTGTTTTGTGTTTTTTTGTGTGTCTTTTGTCTCTCTCCCACCGTACCTGTTAGACTGAGCATCTGGATGCATGTTTCTGTGTCATTCTTTGGGTTTTCTTGTGTCTGAGTCTATGTGTTAATGTGTATGACTTTGTGTTTAGTGTGTGTGTTTTTGTATCTCTCACCATACTTGTGGGACTGAGCATCTGTTTGCATATATCCGTGTCTGTCTTTGTGTTTTTATTTGTCAGACTCTGTGCGTTTGTGTGTTTGACTTTGGGTGTGTTTTTTTTTGTCTCTCTCCCACCGTGCCTGTGTGACTGAGCATCTGTTTGCATGACTCTGTGTCTGTCTTTTTTTTTGTGTGTGTCTCACTCTGTGTGTTTGCGTGCCTGACTGTGTTTTTTGTGTGTGTTTTTTTTTGTTTATCTCCCATCATACCTTTGAGACTGAGCGTTTGTTGTTTATTTGCATGTTTCTCTCTGTCTACTGTGTGATCTGTGTGACTGAGCATCTGTTTACATGTCTCTGTGTCAGTCTTTATGTTTTTGTGTGTCTGACTTTGTGTTTTTTATCTGTGTTTTTTCTCTCTTCGTCTCTATGCTTGTGTGACTGAGGGTCTGTTTGCATCTCTCTGTGTCTGTCTTTGTGTTTTTCTGTGTCTGACTCTACTTTTTGTGTTTTTTTGTATCTCTCCCCCCCGTGCTTGTGTGACTTAGCGTCTGTATTTTTTGTGTGTCTGACTCTGTGTGTTTGTATGTCTGACTTTGTGTTTTTGTTAGAGCTTTTGTCCCTGTCTCACTATGCTTGTGTGACCGAGCGTCTATTTGCATGTCTCTGTGTTTGTCTTTGTGTTTTATGTGTCTGACTCTGTGTGTTTGTGTGTCTGACTTTTTGTTTTTTTTGTATTTTTGTCTCTCTTCCTCCGTGCCGTTGTGACTGAATATATGTTTGCATGTCTCTGTGTCTATCTTTTTCCTTTTAAGTGTCTGACTCTAAGTGTCTGTGTGTCTGACTGAGTCTTTTTTTTTGTCTCTCTACCACCTTGCCCATGTGATTGAGCGTCTATTTGCATGTCTCTGTGTCATTCTTTGTGCTATTTCGTTTCTGACTCTGTGTTTTTGTGTTTTTTTTCTGTCCCACTGTGCCTGTGTGATTGAGCGTCTGTTTGCATGTCTCTGTGTCTGTTTTGTTTGTCTGGCTCTGTGTTTTTTGTATCTTACTTTGTGTTTTTTTGTGTGTCTTTTGTCTCTCTCCCACCGTACCCGTTAGACTGAGCATCTGGATGCATGTTTCTGTGTCATTCTTTGGGTTTTCATGTGTCTGAGTCTAGGTGTTAATGTGTCTGACTTTGTGTTTAGTGTGTGTGTTTTGTATCTCTCACCATACTTATGGGACTGAGCATCTGTTTGCATATATCCGTGTCTGTCTTTGTGTTTTATTTGTCTGACTCTGTGCGTTTGTGTGTTTGACTTTGTGTGTTTTTTTTGTCTCTCTCCCACCGTGCCTGTGTGACTGAGCATCTGTTTGCATGAATCTGTGTCTGTCTTTTTTTGTATGTGTGTCTCACTCTGTGTGTTTGCGTGCCTGACTGTTTTGTGTGTGTGTGTTTTTTTATCTCCCATCAACCCTTTTAGACTGGGCGTTTGTTGTTTGTTTTCATGTTTCTTTGTCTGTCTTTTTGTGTTTTTGTGTCTGAATCTATGTGTTCATATGTGCGTGTGTGCGTCTTTATGTTTGTGTGTGTGCGCGCGCACGTGCGCGCACGTGCGTGTGTATATGTGTGTGTGGGTGTGTGTGTGTGTTTGTGTGTGTTTGTGTGTGTGTGTGTGTGTTTGTGTGTGTGTGTGCGTGTGTGTGTCTGTGTTTGTGTTTTTTTAGTCTCACACCATGCTTGTGAGACTGAGTATCACAACATCTGAACGTCTTGGAACGTCTTAAAAAACATCTTGAAGAAAAATGTCTTATAAACATCTTAAAATGTCTTGAAACGTCTTGAATAACGTCTTGAAGAAAAACAGCTTAATAAAATTCTCCCGCTTGACTAGTGGACTCTAACACGTCCTAATACGCAACAAGAAAAAAAACCTATGATGTAATAACCAAACCCTATTACACAACAACCAAAGCAAACTCCCTCAATTGCGCAACAGACACCTTGATCTCATGGAAAACATGGCTCTTGAAGAAGTTTAAAAAAGTGCCAGGATTGGGATTCGAAGGCATAGGACCCCGGTGGGATGCGTTATGCTGTCACTACTAAGATCAATATATAAGGTAGGGTGTTTACCAAATAGTCCCCTCATTTTCATGATTAAGTTTGGACTAAGCGGGTAAGATGGATTCTGGTGAAAGGGGTATCAAGTCCCTCTCTTATTGCGTAAATACGTTGAGAGCAAATCAAGAGGTTAAATTCGTTTGTTTATTTGCAAAGAGGTTGAAGTAGGAGGATCCTCCCGAATTAAAAGACTCGCCATAAGAGTCACCCTGGACAAACCAAATTGATATGAACTTTACTGTTAATATATTTTGACAATTAAACTACCTCCCTCTCCCCTGATCTATTATTAGAGTTATGCGTCTTTTGAAAAGTGACTATTAATTTCGAAGCAATGTCTTTCAAGAGTTATGCTAAATTGTTATAGAACTGTAAAAATGGCAGAATACTTAGAGTAGCAAAGTTGAAAAGTGGTTGATTCATAAGGAATCTTTTCTCTGGAGTCACGTGCATGCTTAAGAAATAAAGTTATGTTGGTATGTAAAGGTATTTACACAATTACCAAGGAGGATCCATATTGGATGAAAGGACCAGGGGACAGAAATACACCCCAAGACACTGTAAATCTGGGTGATGACAGGAGTCTAATAAACAGTTATTTCCAAAATTGATTGTATTTTTTTTACTTCATTTTCATCGGAAAGATAGTAAAACTATTTTTTACATTAATTAACTGAGTATGTTTCATTACTTCTGATCCGAGTAATAATTTTTTAAAGTTTTGCTTTTATTAACTTTGTTTTATAATATGCGTTTATTTTTTGGTAATCGACTCCCAAAGAATAAATTCAGCCAAGTTTTCAAAAATAAAATTACCTCGTGAAGATTGTTTCGCTGTTATTTTAAGTCATCTGTTTCTCTCTTATTTTCAAAAGTACCTGTTGCAAAAGAAATTACGTTTTTGTCGTCATCAGACATGTTTCTGTTTTCTTTCTGTCAAGACACTGTAGACACTGCTGCATCCATTAATATGAAGTTTTGTTCGTTTTCTATGTCATGTTGAATACATACTTGTGCATAAACATATTATCTTTTGCATAAACATGTGCATATACCTGCGCATAAACTGTGCATATACCTGTGCATAAACATGTTATCTTGGACCCAAAGTAGGTATTTTTGGGTACATACGAGCATGGCTTGTTTCCTCTGAGATGAACAAAAGAAAGACAAATAATAAGAATAAGCTTTCCTTAATTTAACATTTGGCTTGCATTCAGTTCTGTACATCTGTACATCTGGGTCTAAGTCCTGTTCTCAAATGTCTAGCAAGACGTCAGAGTCTAGACAACATCATTTTGGACCAATCAGGACTAGTGATGGTTGCAGGGGCAACTGCAACCTAGTAAAGAGCGAACCACAGCCCATAGTAATAAAAATTTGAAAAACGTGTTTTCAAAAAAACTGTATAGTGAGAAAAAATTATCATTTGACACTGAATCAGGAATGGTTTCTTCTGTCGTTTTTTTTCTTTATTGGTTTGATACGGTTATCCTTAGAAGATAAAAAACGCAGTCTGACTAATCATCTCAAGAAAAATGCAAAATTTTGTAACTCTGCAAACAGAAGTTTATAACTTACATTTTTAGGGTATTCAGACACGCCAAGTTTGATTACATCGTTTTCTGTGTTTTTTAATGGTTATTTTGATTTTGGTAATCCTTTTTCCCTTTTATAAATTTTTCTAATTTTCTTGTGCTATAACTTGTTTACCATCATGAAACAGATATTTCTTAATGGCCAATTTGAGTAAATTCTCTCTGAAATGCAATTCAAAAAGTTGTTTTGGTCAATCGTATAACCAAACACCCAGAAGTTACATTTTTTTTCACTGAAAAATATTCTGTCTATTTTTTACCCAATGATTTATGCATTAAAATCAAAACAAACAACTAATTTCCTAAGAATTTTCTTTGCTATTTCTTTCAGACGGGTCTAAGTCCTGTTCTCAAATGTCTAGTAAGACGTCAGAGTCTAGACAACATCATTTTGGACCAATCAGGACTAGTGATGGTTGCAGCGGCAGCTGCAACCTAGTAAAGAGCGAACCACAGCCCATAGTAATAAAAAGTTGAAAAAACGTGTTATCAAAAAAACTGTATGGTGAGAAAAAAATTTTCATTTGACACTGAATCAGGAATAGTATCTATTGTTTCGGTTAATTTTAGAAGTAAAAGTTTATTGCGAAAAGAAAATTATGGTGATTTTGAAAAAGAGCCTAAAACCCCTTGAAAATGGAGTCAAATCGAAATAAACAGTGCACCTTTGGAATCAGCATGGTTCAAAACCTTTTGCAGGATAATTGCAGTTCCCCACCTTGAACTCCAAGGAAATGACTTTTTTGCATGGGTAGCACTGATCTGTCTCCCTTTTTTTCTTTTTTTTTCAAGAAGGGCTAGGGGGTGGCCAGAGCATCATAGAGAGGTGTGTAATAGTTCATTCTAAAGTGAATTAAATTTGTAAGTGCCCTTCTTAAGTGACCAATAAGATTGGAGGGCAAATAGCCCTCCCCTCCCTACAGGCCCCCTCCCCCACCAACTAGTCCTATAAAAATTTTGAGACAGCTATTTTGTTTAACATAGTTAAAAGGTCCAATATATATGGTTTTGATGATGATATGGCCCTCCATTGTCCCTGGGGAAGGACTGTATGTGGTATCGAGCGTATCGATATCGCACATATCGGTATCTTGTGAATTTGTATCGCGTGTATCGTATCGTGAATATCGGTCAGTATTGTATCGGGAATATCGTATCGTATCGGTATCCGCCGTTGGTTTTTTTCAGTCATTTTCTAGGCTCATCAAACAGTTCATGATAATGAACTGTAAGTAAGGAGCGACCCGGCTCAATAGTAACCGATACTCTAAAAAACGGAATTTTTATACCAATAGATACATCAAAAGAATCAGTTTTTAATGCTTATTTCAAATATATAGGTTTCATCAAGTTAAGTTTTACCCATCAAAAGTTCCGCGCCTGAGAAAATTTGCCTTATTTTCGAAAAAAGGGGAAAACAACCCCTAAAAGTCATGGAACTTTAATGAAAAACACACCATCAGATTCAGCGCATCAGAGAACCCTACTATAGAAGTTTCAAGCTCCTATCTACAAAATGTGGAATTTTGTATTTTTTGCCAGAAGAGAGATCACGGATGCGTGTTTATTTATTTATTTTTTTTTATTATCCCAGGGGTGATTGTATCAATCCAGTAGTCCTAGAATTTCGTGAGAGGGCTCATTCAAACGGAAATTAAAAGTTCTAGTGCCCTTTTTAAGTGACCAGAAAAATTGGAGGGCAACTGGGCCCCCTCCCACGCTCATTTTTTTCCTGAAGTCAGCCAATCAAAATTTTGAGATGGCCATTTTGTTCAGCATAGTCAAAAATCTAATTAATATGTCTTTGAGGATGACTTAACCCCCAACAGTTCCAAGGGTAAGGGCTGTAAAATATAAACTTAGCTCATTGTTTACATATAGTATTGGTTATTGAGAAGTATGCAGACGTTTTCAGGAGGAATTTTTTCTGGTGGGGGGGGGGGGGGGTCGGAGTAGGGGTTAAGGGGGAGAATCTGTCCATGGAAAATGTTTCCTTGGGGGAAGGGACATTTCTATGAAGGGGCGTGAGAATTCCCAGCATTATTTAAAAACAATCAGAAATTAAATAAAAAACAAGTTTTTTTTTCAACTGAAAGTAAGGAGCAACATTAAAACTTAAAACGAACAGAAATAACTACGTATATGAGGGTGTTTGCCCCTAAGTCAATACCTCGCTCTTTACGCTAAAGTGTTTTAGTACTTGCAAAAGTTATCTATTCTAATTAACCGGCCTTTGTGATTCAGAGGTTTTTGATTCAAACAAAATTCAAACTTTAGCGTAAAGAGCGAGGTATTGAATAGGAGGTGAACTCCCTAATATACGTAATAAAAACATACGAATATAGAAATTCGTTACGTAAGTTAATTCGTAAGTTACGTCAGAACAAAATTTTGATAAAGCCATTTAGCCAAAAAAAAGGAAAATTATGCGGATTTCGTTTTAATTATTCATGTACGGTGAGCCCTAATCAAAGCTGCATTCATTCAAAAACGTTTAGAAATTAAGTAAATAAACAAAAACAAGTTTTTTAACTGAAAGTAAGGAGCGACATTAAAACTTAAAACGAACAGAAATTATTCCGTATATGAAAGGGGCTGTCTCCTCCTCAACGCCTCGCTCTTTAAGCTAAAGTTTGACTTTCTCACAACTCTTTTTTTTTTCAAACAATAAAAAACTTTAGCGTAAAGAGCGAGGTGTTGAGGAGGGGACAGCCCCTTTCATATACGGAATAATTTTTGTTCGTTTTAAGTTTTAATGTTGCTCCTTACTTTCAGTTAAAAAAACTAGCTTTTTTATTTATTTTTTTTAAAGGATGTCCCGGCAAGGTATCATGGCTGCAGCGGCAGCTGCAACCTAGTAAAGAGCAAACCACAGCCCATAGTATCCAAAAGTTAAAAAACGCGTTTTGAAAAAAACTGCTTAGTGAAAAAAAATTCACATCTGACACTGGCTCAGGAACATTAACTATTATTTCATTTCGTCTTAAAAGTAAAAGTTTATTGCGAAAAGAAATTTATGTTGATTTCGAAAAAAAAAGCCTCACACCCCTCGAAATTGGCGTCATATCAAAACGAAAAGTGCACCATTGGAAACAACATGGTCAAAACCTAATACAGGGAAGTTACAGTCCCCCTCTCTGAACAACAAATAAAACCACTTTTTTTGCATAGGTAGCACTGATCTGTCTCCCGTTTTTTTATTTAATTTTTTTATTTTTTTATTATTTTTTTTTCAATAGGTATAGCGGGCTACCAGAACATCATAAAGATATTCTTAATGGCTCGTTCAAAAGCTATTTCTAACATCTACGTGCTTTTTTATAAATGCTTTTCTCAAAGGGTGGGTACCAGAACATCGCTGGCAGATTTTTCATAGCTCATAAAAGATATTGCACATATCTACGTGTTTCATATAAATTTCACCACCATCAAGTTCAAATGGCACTAAAAACGACACTTTTGGTGTCGTGTCTCAAGTGGAAAAGCTGCGCTGTAAAAAAAAAATTGATTTTAAACAAAAAATTTGCTCGAATTCAAACAAGTAAAAAAAAAAAATCCAAATTTTCATTTGGAATTGTGACTTGCCTATCTAATTCAAACAAGTCACAAAAAAAATCCAATTTTTCTGTTGGAATTGTGACTTGCTTATTGAATTCCAACAAATTATTGAAATTATGGAGATTTATGTACTTTTCAGTAGAAAAAATGTAATTTTCACCGTAAATAGGCTATATCAATCAACACGGTTTGAAATTCAAGAGTAGTTTGAAGTTTCTTTAATGCCATTTTAAATTTGACTATAGGACCATTGAAAGTAATATGTTCATTATGAGCTCAATTCAAGTATTTGAATTATAGCAGAAAAAGGGGAATGCTAATTGAATTTTAAGTACAAAAAAATAATTATAAAAATAAGGAAATCTATTTTTACTTTGAAATAAGTTGAGCTTTCTTGTCTGCAAAAAGAACACGCATAAATTTATGTACAAAAATTATCTTTTAACTTTTACAATCGCTTTTTTTTAATATATTTTTTGTGAGTTTCTGTCGGTAGAAAATTTCTTAAGATGCTATCCTAACCTTAACAGTACTAACGGTGAAAATATATTACTTTCTGAATTCAATTTTTTCTAATTAATAACGAAAATCCTTTTGTGGGAATGTTTTTGCGATGAACATCATTTTTGTAATGAGACCCAAAAAGCGTTTCAAAAACAAATTCTTCCCTGGATTTGCCATAAATTTGCTGCTTACGCTGAATAACCAAGTAAGCAAATATATCGAAGAAAAAAAAAGACGCCTGTAAGGGTATTTACGTACACGCAAAGGAACCAAAAGCTTCCCCCAAAAAGAGAATTTTCTAAAATGGTGCACATTTCAACTGGCCTGAATCATGCTTCTAAAACTCCGGTTTGCTACAGGATTAATTAAAAAAAAAGGACGTTAGTCCAATAAGTTTTATCAAACAGTTCATAGTGTTAAACTAAAATGAAGGAGTGACTCAGCTCAATTGCAACCGAGACTCAAAAATGGAATTTTGATAACAATGGATAAGAATTGGGTTTTTATGCATATTGCAGATATATATATATTTCATTACGTTTAATATCTACCCACCAAAGGCTCCAAGCCTCAGAAGAAAAAGGGATTTTGGAAACAGGGAGCCTGATTTTCAAAAAAGGGAGAAACACCCCCCAAAAAGTCAATAAATCTTAATGTAAATCAGACCTTCAGATTCAGCGTATCAGAAAATGTTATTTTGGGGGTTATAATCTCCTATATGCAAAAATGTGGAATTTATCTTTTTGCCAGAAGACTGATCACGGATACGTTTCTATTTGTTGTTTTTTTGTTCTAGTGTCCTTTTTAAGAGACCGTAAAGATTGGAGGGCAACTAAAACTCCTCCCAAGACCTAATTTGTCTCTTATTTTGTTTTCGAATGTTATGATTTAAGATCAATTTGACAAAAAAAAAATCATCTCCTTCAACTACCTACAAACGTATAACACAGAAGTAGATTTAATGTTAAGACCTTCAAACGACGAAGCAACGATTTTGCCTAGGGGGCAGTCAGATCATAGAGAGAAGAAATTCTGATTGTGATGGTCAGTATTCAGTTTAGTTTACTAATATTGATAACTTGTGTCTTATATTTCCCAAAATATTTAAGATAGTACATTTTTATAATTAAAAAAAAGTCTGGTAAAATTCTACGGTACTGTTCTATTAGCTGTAAACCATTCAAGAGTGAAGTTTAGTTAATGTTAATGAAATAAAACAAAATAGGATAAAAATTTAATAATTTAGAAAAAAATTCTGTTATATATTTGCACATTAGGGGGGTGGGGGGGGGGGGTAAAGCATAGCATATATTAAATACGTAACCTAACTTAGGTGCCTTTTTCCCCCTAAGCCCCAAAAAACTAAAGTTTAAATATTGTAAACGCAGTTAGAAATCACTGTTTGCAATCCAATTCTCCGTTGAGAGAACCTGTTTGACTAGTTTCTTTCATCATCTATCTTGCGTGGCTTAAAGCTAATAGGACAGTACCAATTCTACTTTACCTACTTTTGGCTATCTTGGAAAGGGGTTAGGTTAGGAAAATTAAACTTTCAGGGATGTGTCTACAGACTAAAGTATGAGTACTTATGTACTATCTGGAACACACAAAAAATGAAGTTTGGTTGATGCTAATGAAGTAAAACAAAATAAGATAAAAATATAATAGTTTAGACACAAATTTCGGCTTTATATTTGCACATTAGGGGGGGGGGGGGTAAAGCATAGCATATATTAAATAACTAACCTAACCAAACCTAGGTACCTTTTTTCCCTTAAACCCCAAAAAAAACAATAGTTTGAATATTGTAAACCCAATAACAAACCAAACTTTACAATTTATTTCTCTATTGAAAGAAACCCGTCTTCCCTATATTGTAAACCGCTTCTTCCCTATATTAAATAAAAAAAAACAAGTTTTTTTTTAACTGAAAGTAAGGAGCGACATTAAAACTTAAAACGAACAGAAATTATTCCGTATATGAAAGGGGCTGTCCCCTCCTCAACGCCTCGCTCTTTACGCTAAAGTTTGTTATTGTTTTAAAAAAATAGAGTTGTGAGAAAGTCAAACTTTAGCGTAAAGAGCAAGGCGTTGAGGAGGGGACAGCCCATTTCATATACGGAATAATTTCTGTTCGTTTTAAGTTTTAATGTCGCTCCTTACTTTCAGTTAAAAAAACTTGTTTTTTTTATTTAATTTTTGAACGTTTTTGAATAAATGCAGGTTTTGATCTTGGCTCACAGTACATGAATAATTAACAAGGGCGGATCCAGGATTTTTTTCGGGGGGGGTTTACTAACTTTTGACTCAGTTTTTGACTAATTTTACTGATTTTTACCTAGGTTTTACTGATTGTCGACTTATTTTTGACTCGGTCAAAAATTTCGGGGGGGGGGGGTTCAAACCGGGTAACCCCCCGCCCTGGATACGGCCTTGATAATTAAAACAAAATTTTCATATTAATTTACTTTTATTTGGTTAAATGGCTTTCTCGAAACTTGTTTCATTTTATTTACGAACGTTTTTATTAGTAATAAATATACGTAACTTACGAATTAACTTACGTAACGAACTTCTATATTCATATATTTTTAATACGTATATTAGGGGGTTCGCCCCCTAGTCAATACCTTGCTCTTTAAGCGAAAGTTCAAATTTTGTTCCAATTCTTTAAAAATGACCGCTTAATCACAAAGGCCGTTAATTAGAATAAACAGCTCTTATGAAAGTACTAAAAAATCTTTGGCTTAAAGAGTGAGGTATTGACTAGGGGGTGAACCCAATCATATATGTAATATTTTCTGTTCGTTTAAAGTTTTGATGTTGCTGTTGTTGCAGTTGAAAAACTTGTTTTTTATATTTAATTTCTGATCTTTTTTTAAATAATGCTGGGAACTCCGGCGTCCCCTTCATAGCAATGTCCCTTCCCCCATGAAAACTTCCTTCATGGAAAGATCTTCCTACATAACCCCCGACCCCAGGCACGTACGCAGGAATTTTTTTCTGGGGGGGAGGGCAATTTGTGTCGGGGGGGGGGGGCAAATCCTTCAAACCCATTATTCTGTGAGAAAAATCAGAAAATTATGGGAAAATGAAAAAAAATCGTGAGATTTCGGGGGGCCCAGGCCCGGAGGCCCCCCCTGCGTACGTCCCTGCCCTACCACCCCCCCCCCACTACCAGTAAAAATCTCTCCTGAAAACGTCTGTACTGTATACTTCCCAATAACAAATACTATATGTTAACATTGGGTAAAGTTCATAACTTTCAGCCCTCCTCCCGGGAACTTCGGGGGATTAAGTCATCCTTAAAGACATACTTATATTATTTTCGAACGTGCTGAACAAAATGGCTATCTAAAAATTTTGATCAGGTGACTTTGGGAAAACAAGGAGCGTGGGAGGGGGCCTAGTTGCCCTCCATTTTTTTGGTCAATTAAAAAGGGCACTAGAACTTTTAATTTCAATTCCAATGAGCCCTCCCACGATATTCTAGGACCACTGGGTCGATGCGATCACCCCTGGGGAAAAAAATAAATAAAAATAAACACGTACCCGTGATCTTTCTTCTGGCAAAAAATGCAAAATTCCACATTTTTGTAGATAGGAGCTTGAAACCTCTACAGTAGGGTTCTCTGATACGCGGAATATGATGGTGTGATTTTCATTCAGGTTCTGTAACTTTTAGGGGGTCTTTCCCCCTTTTTTCGAAAATCAGCCAAATTTTCTCAGGCGCGTAACTTTTAATAAGTAGGGCCAAACTTGATAATGCTTATATATTTGAAATCAGCATTAAAATCCAATTCTTTTGATGTATCTATTTGTATCAAAATACCGTTTTCTAGTGTTTCGGTTACCATTGAGCCGGATCCCAATAACCAATACTATATGTTAACATTGGGTAAAGTTCATAACTTTCAGCCCTCCTCCTGGGGGCTTCGAGAGATTAAGTCATCCTAAAAGACATAGTTATAATTTTTTCGACCATGCTGAACAAAATGGCTATCTAAAAATTTTGATCAGATGACTTTGGGAAAAAAATGAGCGTGGGAGGGAGCCTAGTTGCTCTCCATTTTTTTGGTCACTTAAAAAGGGCACAAGAGCTTTTAATTTCCGTTCCAATGAGCCCTCCCACGATATTCTAGGACCACTGGGTCGATACGATCACCCCTGGGAAAAAAAAAACCAACAAATAAACACGCATCCGTGATCTTTCTTCTGGCAAAAAATGGAAAATTGCACATTTTTGTAGATAGGGGCTTGAAACCTCTACAGTAGGGTTCTCTGATGCGCTGAATATGATGGTGTAATTTTCATTAAGGTTCTATATTTTTTAGGGGGTCTTTCCCCCTTTTTTCGAAAATCAGCCAAATTTTCTCAGACGCGTAACTTTTGATAGGAAAAATTAAACCTGATGAAACATATATATTTGAAATCAGAATTAAAATTTGATTCTTTTGATGTATCTATTGGTATCAAAATTCCGTTTTTCAGAGTTTCTGTTACCATTGAGCCGGGTCGCTCCTTACTTACAGTTCGTTACCACGAACTGTTTGATAATATAGCGCACGTGTTCCAGATAGTACCTAAGTACCAAAGTATGTCCCGGGAAGGTCTTTTGAAGTACCTACTTCAACTCCTCTCCCTTTAGAGGATTCTTAAATTTGCCTACATGACAGGTCTTTACTTATTGAAAAAATAAAAGTCCAAAATAGGGATAAAATCCTTTTTAATAGACAGTGTATAATAAATTTCACAAAAAATACCAGATATTTCGGTCACATATACAGGGACCGTCATCAGTAGTAGAACTAAACTAAAACAATTTAAAACAAAAGTTTATATAATAAATCAAATAAAACTACATATTGTTTAAATCTCTAATTCTTTTCAAAGCAAAGGCGGAAGCTAGCTTCTTTGACCTTCTTGGATTCAGTTCATTAGCGTTCAATGATATAACAGTTGGACAAAGGTCAACTACATTGGGTGAATTGAACTTTACTCTGTCAGATTTTAATAAATTATCATAGATAGAGTTCAGCCCATATTCACCTGTATCCCGATTCAAAGCAATATTCTTGAATAAGATTTTCTTTATTTCAAGCGTTTCGCGAAAATTTTGCTTTAAACCCCGATCCCTAGAAATCAAAGAGACATTCTCGAACAAAATAAAATGGTCTGGAAAAATTAAAAATATGTTCTGAAAGGGCTGAAGTAAAATCTTCAGACTTATAATCTTGCTTTAAAGCCGAAGAAATGGAATCTTTATGTTGTAATAATCTCATTCCAAACTCTGGTTAGTACGTCCCACATATGATCTAACTTCACTGGGGCAACAAAGTGGGGTTTATCAGATCCCATGAACTTGCGGAAGCTCATATGTGGGATGTACTAACCAGAGTTTGGAAATGAGATTATTACAACATAAAGATTCTATTTCTTCGGCTTTAAAGCAAGATTCTAAGTCTGAAGATTTTACTTCAGCCCTTTCAGAACATATTTTTAATTTTCCAGACCATTTTATTTTGTTCGAGAATGTCTCTTTGGTTTCTAGGGATCGGGATTTAAAGCAAAATTTTCGTGAAACGCTTGAAATAAAGAAAATTTTATTCAAGAATATTGCTTTGAATCGGGATACAGGTGAATATGGGCTGAACTCTATCTATGATAATTTATTAAAATCTGACAGAGTAAAGTTCAATTCACCCAATGTAGTTGACCTTTGTCCAAATGTTATATCATTGAACGCTAATAAACCGAATCCAAGAAGGCCAAAGAGGCTAGCTTCAACCTTTGCTTTGAAGAGAATTAGAGATTTAAACAATATGTAGTTTTATTTGATTTAGTATATAAACTTTTGTTTTAAATCGTTTTAGTTTAGCTTTACTACTGATGACGGTCACTGTATATGCGACCAAAATATCTGGCATTTTTTGTGAAGTTTATTATACACTGTCTATTAAAAAGGATTTTATCCCTATTTTGGACTTTTATTTTATTGTCATGGAAAGGCAGTGTGGTCTTCGAAATTATCTATTACTTATTGAAATTTTGATATGACAACACTGTACCTTAATTTTCAGTTATAAGTTTCTTTTTCTCAAGGTTTAGTTCTAAAAATGCAATTCCTGTTATTTGAGTAGAACTTTAAGCCATATCAATGTTTTTTTTCTTCAAAATTTAGGAAATGTTTTTGGATATCTTTAAAACCTTATTAATTGGGATTGAGCAAAGTTGTGAAGCTGAAAAAAATTGTGTTGTACTTCATCTAAACAGAATATCTATTTTGCAAGGTTTCAATTTTATAACACACAGATTTGATGAGGCGGCAAACAAGAGATTTGATGAGATCTGATGAGTAAGTCAAAGGTAAACAGAAAGACAGGATTCGTGGCATTACTATTGCAACCGTTCACCTCTGGAGGTAGTAAGAAGGGAGGGAGTCTTTCTTTTATCTGTGCCTCGATTTGATTTCATCTTCACTTCAGGTCCTAGTGTCACTGTTTTCCTGATTGGAAAATATTTCTTACTCAAGTGTCTTCTGTCGGCCTGCTACTACGCTATTGATTTACTGATTTCCACCATGAAAAAATGCAGCCGTTAAGAGGTGTCATATTATCTAGGAGAAATTTGTTCTTGTAATTTTCTGTTCTTGTAAAATAAATGAGCTTAATTTTTTGTATTTATTGATGCTTCAGAAAGAAGAAAGGGAAACCGAATCCTGAGAACTAGATATTAGACTGTAGACCTAGGAAATTGAACCACACTAGTGATTGAAATCCAATAAAAGAACGGGAAATCCAGCAAATAAGATGGAAATCCAATAAGGATCTTAAAATCCAACATGTTGTTTTGTCAACAAACTGAAAGTTCAATTCGGGTATGGGAATTCAACATTTTTGTTTCTCAACAAATTAGAAACTCAATAATGACCATGGAATTCTAAAATGGTCTCCAATATTCAATTTCAGCTGTTGAAATTCAAATTTTGTTAAACATTACAAATAATTTTTGTTGTATCTCAAACGATTTTTTTTACAGTGTGGGGCTATTGGGCTAGCAGAACTTTAAAAAGTGATGTTTAATGGCACTCATTTTTAAGGCATATCCCGGGAAGGCAGATTTTAATCCTATTACTCAAATCTATGTGCTTTTCATCAATTTTACCATCCAAAAGTGCCATATAGCACAAAAAACGGACCTTTTGGTACCACTTCTTAAGTGGAAGAGTTTGGAAGCATAGAACTGAACCATTGCAATAATTATGGTCCATAGCCCTTAGCTGGAGGCTTAAAAGATCCCCTCACATATACTCCCCCTCCAGACCCTCTTAGTAAGTTTCATAATTCAACTAGTCATAGTAAAAGCAAAAGATTATTGCGAAAGCAAATTAACTCAAACTAAAAAGTTTTCAACTAAACATCTACCAAAAATTAAGCTTGATTGATCAACAGTTTTGAATTGAACCTTCAAGCTTCACTCTGTGATGAAGCCTGTGTGCTAGTTCTAACGGCAGTAATTGAGGGGAAGGGACGTTCTTGCCCCCTTAGTTGTTGCTCTTGCCTAAGTTTTGAAATCACCTTTTTTTGGTCATTTCATTTGAAAAGGCACTTCTTTCATTTAAAAAAGTTGGGGAAACAACCGAAAGTGCACTTTGTGGGAATGTGCTATCAAGTCACATTTATAAAAAGCGATTAAGTATAAATATAAGCTTTTAAATGAGCCTTTAAACAGCTATCTTTTGTTACAGTAGCCTTCCAGTTTCTGCTAGTCGGTAGGTGATTTAGAAAGCCCTGTCTCCATTATGGCTTTTTCAGGCGAAGTCGGCCGAGTAAAAACAGTGTTTTGCTCATCGAAAAACAAACGTTCCTGAAAAACATGTATTGTTTTGTGAAGTATGGATAATGAACTTTATATTATAGACTAAGATTTTTCTTAGCTGTCAAGGTTGTTTGCAGAATTTTTTAGAGCAGTCTTATCTCCCTTAGATCAGTGATAATTAGAAATTATATTAAAAATAAGTTTTTAACTTAAACTAAGAAGCCACATTAAAACTTAAAACGAGCATACATTATTCCATATAAATAAAAAAGATCATGGCAGCGTTGTTTCTGCATTAAATTTTAATCAAAAGCGAACAAAGATTAATTTTAAAAATCAAAGTTTTTCCAAGGGAAGTAAAGAGCGAAGTTGAAACTTAAAACGGACAAAAATTATTACTTCACAGCCTATTTAATATATATATTAATATAACTAGTACAAATGAACCAAATAATTATGTTTCCCCATGCTTTTATGATTATACAAAACTAGCGCTTTACTGAAAATGCAAAATAATATAGGAGTTTTGGTACAGTAAAAGCGAACCAATTAAGGACAACTTTTACAGAATCAAAATATTATCAATCTCTTTTAGGATCCATCCCTTTTAAGATAAAGCAACAATCCATTTTATTATTTTCTTTATTCTTTTTACGTTTAATTTGGTATCACTTCTTCACAATGACTCCGTTCAATAAACGGCTCTCGTTTTGGTTTGTAAAAGGACATGTCATGATTAGTTTGTAAACAAGTTCAAATTAAGGCCATCTTGATAGTATTAGGACTATAGACTAGCTTTAGAATTTGTACCATAGCTTGAAAATCACTCTTGTATAGAGAGAAATAATCGGATTTCCAGAGTTCATATTATGTCTTATTTGATCTTGATTTCAAGTGATACTAAAGCATATTTCTTGAAATTTAAGACTGTATATTACCCACTATTGGTATTATAGCTGGTGAGAGCGAAATGTTGTTTGATAAATCAATCCAATATTTCTGTATGCTGTTCAATTACTTCGCGTTTATTAAAAAATATTTAGTTTTATGCTTATGTTTTTAAGATAATTTTAATTGTATACTGAAAGTTTCTAATGTCACAACTTGTGTAAGACTATGAAAAGCTCTTCGTTTAGTGTTGTCAGGCTACATACTCATTTTTGACTCTTAGATCAATAATCCTGTTTTTATACTTGACTTTAGTGTTTTCAGTAAAGCGCTAGTTTTGTATAATCATAAAACCATAGGAAAACATAACTAGTTGGTTTATTTGTACTAGTTATATTAATATATATTAAATTGGCTGTGAAGTAATAATTTTTGTCCGTTTTAAGTTTCAACTTCGCTCTTTACCTCCCTCGGAAAAACTTTGTTTTTTAAATTAATTAAAAGCAAAGAAACAAATCATGAGTGTTTAAAGAAGACTTTACCTAGACATTGATTTATAGCTACACAAAAATGTGAATTCAGCTTTACGCACTCTCCTCAGCTTAGTATTTATAGTTAGAAGAAGGATTTTGAGATAATCAGTAGCTATTTAGTAGTTGAACTAAATTGAATTTAGTAGTTCTTGACCAGTAATTTCCCGTATCATCGTTAGGCCTGCTTGAATTTAGATTTTATCCCCAACCGTAAACCAAACAAGAAAATCGTTAATTTTCTTGAAAAAACATCACCGAAAGCAAAAAAGAATCAAAGAAATACAAAAATAGAATAAAAAATAGAATCAAAAAATAGAATAAAAAAATAGAATCAATAGAATAAAAAAAAATAGAATCAAACAAATACAAGGAACTTGATGTACATCTCGGAACTCGGGCACTTCTTTCTGTGCAGCAAAAGTCCGCCATACCGCATCTATTTGCGTCACAAGCGGCATGTCATCTGATGTATGTAATTTTTTGAAAGTGGGACGTCTCTCCCTTGTTCCTATCGTCAAATTTGAAGGGTTCACTTGTAAAAGTACTTATTGGCGTACTATCTTAACAATATTTTCGTTGTTTATTCTTTATCTTATGCACCCATTTATCGACCAAATAAATTTACGCTCTCCCTCTTTTGAGGAGAGTAATCCCAAACCAAACAGGATTAACATAACATTAGCCAAGTTTTAGATAGTCGTATCCCTTTTCCATCTTCCGTCTGTTAATACGATTATTTGATGGCAATATTGACTGACAAGAGGGGTTAGTTCTTCCTCTAAATATTGCATTGATGCTTCGCCAGAAGAAATGAGCCCATCGTTTACATAAAAGACTTCTTGAAAGGAGAGTGATTGATTGATTGCTTAGTGTTTGTCTAGCAATCTTTTGATAGCTATTTGATTAGATATTGTTATATATGGAAAATATATCTGTTTATTTCAGTCGTTGGAAATTAAAAAGATTTCAGGAGTTACCAAATGAACACTAAAAGCATAGCACCTTCAGAAAGTGAATTTTGATAATGAAAATTTAATGGAATGGATAGATGTAACATCTTTAATGCTGATGAACCACCGTATTTAAATATTAAGAAAAACAAGTTTTTTCATTTGAAAATAAGGATCAAAATTAAAACAAGCAGAAAATTTTACGCAGGCTATATAAAGAGGGCCACCCCCGCCTCAACCCTCGGTCTTTGCGCCAAAGTCTTAAAGTTTTTTTACAAATACTTCTCGTTAAGATTCAACGGCCTTTGTGTTTGAACAGTATTTGTTAAAGAATTTTGAAAAAAGTGATGCTTTAGCGTAAAGAGGTAGAGTTGAAAGACGGGAAGCCCCCCTCATATACGGAACAATTTCTACTTGTTTTAAGTTTTATTGTTTCTTCCTGATTTCGGTTGAAAAATATATTATTGTTTTTGTTTAATTTTGATTGTTTTTCAAATTATCTTAGCAATCTCTCTCTCTCTCTCTCTCTCTCTCTCTCTCTCTCTCTCCTCTCTCTCTCTCTCTCTCTCTCTCTCTCTCTCTCTCTCTCTCTCTATATATATATATATATATATATATATATATATATATATATATATATATTATATATATATATATATATATATATATATATATATATATATATTATATATATATATATATATATATATATATATATATATTATATATATATATATATATATATATATATATATTATATATATATATATATATATATATATATATATATATATATATATATTATATATATATATATAATATATATATATATATATATATATATATATATATATATATATATATATATATATATATATATATATATATATATATATATATATATATATATATATATATATTATATATATATATATATATATATATATATATATATATATATATATATACATTCCAACAAGTAAAACATCCTCTTAAAAACCCATCCCCCTTAAAATATATCCCGCTTTAGTAATTTCCGTATGTTTCCCAATAACAAATACTATATGTGGACAATGGGCACATTGCGTAACATACAGCCCTCTCCCTGCCCACTATGGCTCTACCATCCCCATAGGCATAAATTATTGAATCTCTCAACTATGCTCAATCAAACGGCTATATAAAAATTTTGATGGGATATTTTTGGAGGAAAATAAGGTTGTGAGAGGGGGGGGCTAGCTGCCCTTGAATCTTTTTGGCTACTTAAAAAAAGGCACTAAAACTTTCTGTTTCCGTTTTTGTGAGCCCTTTCTCAATCTTTTAGGACCATTAGGTTGATACGATCACCCCTGGGAAAAAAAAGATAACAGATAAATCCATGCAATTGTGATCTTTCTTATGACAAAAAATATAAAATTCCACATTTTAGTAGATAAGAACTTGAAACCTCTACAGTAGGGCTCTTTTTTATTTTAAAAAAGAAGTTGAATTTTTGTTGAAGTTTATTGTGTAATTTTCAGTCATGCTACTTTACCTCTTGGAGTTGTTTCCCTCCTTTTCATATAATCTGGCAAATTTTTTCAGGCCTTTTTGATGGGTAATACTAAACTGAATGAATGTTTAGAATCCGCGTAAAAATCTATAGAATTAGCGTAAAAATCCAACTCTTTTGATGTGTATACTGTTATTAAAACTCCATTTTTTAGAGTTGCGGTCCCTATTGGGCCGAGTCACTCTTTACTTACTACCACGAATTGTTCAATTGTTGTATTTTAAGCCAAAATTTGATCTAACAATTTTTATTAGATAGATCTAATTTTGGCCATTGGGTCCATTCATGTTTTGGCATATTGAATTTGAGGCTTCCATTGACTGACCACGAAATAAGCACTTAAAACGCCCTCTTCCGCTTTTGAGCTGCACTTCTATAACCTAGGATTGACATATTAGTGACTGAGAGTTCATAATTTAAATAACTTTAAACATTTATTTAAAAGTAATTTAAAACAAGTTAATTAAGAATTTCCTATGGTACTACCACTGCTTACTGGCAAGACATAAGTAGTATGGGTGTAACAGTTTCTGCGGGCCAGTCCCTCCACCATATAACGGGCCCACCATGCAACAGACCCAACATACAACAGGCCCACTATATGACAAGAGCCCTATTGCGAACGGTGCCCTGTCCCACCATAAAAAAAGCATATCATTCCTTAAACAGCCGTGTCCCTAATTCTTTCAACAGCCCTATACAACACAAGCACAGCCATATTGGAGTTACCAACCTCTAATATCATCTCTCTTAACTACAGATATACTCTAAGAGATCTATCATTATTTCGGAAACTTTTTTCTCGACGTAAGAAATACTTTTACTCCGAGCGAACACAAAGGAAATCCTTTCAAGAGGACATTCTTGTCTCGAATTATGCAATGAGGATTTCTCAGGATATTTCACTAACAGTGTCAACATTCAGAGCGGGTCTTTTGTTATATCAAGAACACGTGTAGAAGTGAATTTGAAGTGAAATTATGTCTTATAAACGAAAGTTTGTTATGGATTTTAATAAACAATTGGATGAGATTTTTTTGTACTCTAATGGTATCGAACCGATCATTGATTATTGACTACTGATTATTGATTATGATTACAACTGGGCAGGTATCATTTTTGTAATGTAATGACCCTGTGCTTTCATTAGATGAAGAGAGCGCTACTTTTTTCTTCCTTATTGGTTTAAGATCATGAAGAAGCTTTAACGGCGATTCCCCCAATGCTGCCAACTACACAACCAAAGCTATAGATGTGGTTATTGTTAACTATAATTATAGATGGTGACATGTTTTCTTTTCTAATGGTCTGGATTTCTATTGTTTGGTCTGGATTTCTAGGGTTGGCTCTAATTTTTGTGAATTCGTCTAGATGTCTATGCATTTGTTGTGAGTTCTATGATTTTCCCTGAATTACTTGCATTGATTATGATTTCTATGGGATTTTTTTGGATTTCTATGGACCGGTCATGTTTTCAATAGTTTTGTATTGATGTCTCTGGTTTAGTCTGGATTTTCAGGGTTGACCCTAATTTGTACGAATTAGTACCGATTTCTATGCATTGCTAACGATTTCTATTAATTCTTCCATATCTCTATGTATTGGTTATGATTTTTGTGAATTCGTTGGGATTTCTATGTACTGGCTATGATGCTTTTAGAGGTTTGTCTTAATTTCTACAGTTTGGTCTTGATTTTTATAGTTTGGTCTTGATTTCTATGGTTTGGTCTGGATTTCTGGGGTTTATCCTGATTTCTGCAGTTGGGTCTTGATTTTTATGAATTTTTCAGGATTTCAAGAGAATGGCCTTAATTTCTACAGTTTGGTATAGTATTTCTTGAATTTGCGGGAATTTCTGTGTATTGGTAATGATTTTCTAGAGGTTGGTCATGATTTATACAGTTTGGTCTTGATTTCTGTGGTTTGGTCTGGATTTCTAGGGCTGGATCTTATTTTTTTATGAATTCGTCTGTGTTTCTATGGATTGGTTATGATTTCTATGAATCCCCCTAAATAATGATGTATTGGTTATGATTTCGATGGGATTTTTCTGGATTTCTATGGACCGATCATGATTTCTGTAGTTTTCTCTTGATGTCTGGTTTAGTCTGGATTTTTAGGGTTGATGCCGATTTTAATGACTTTTTGTGGATTTTTACGCATTGCATATGATTTCTATTTAATTTTTCCGGATTTATATGTATTGGTTTTGGTTTTATGAATTCGTCGGGATTTCTGTGTATTGGTATTGATTTTTTTAGAGGTTGACCATAATTTCCACAGTTTGGTCTAGAATTCTATGGTTTGATATGGATTTCTAAGGTTGGCCCTGATTTCTATAGTTTGGTCTTGATTTTTATGAATATGTCCGAATTTTAAGATGATGGCCTTAATATATACAGTTAGCTCTTGATTTTTAAGAAGTCTTTGGGAGTTCAATGTATTGGTGAAGATTTTTCAGTGGTTGGCCATAAATTTTACAGTTTGTTCTTGATTTTTTATTGCTTGGTCTGGATTTCTAGGGTTTGCCCTGAAATTTTTTTTATGAATTTGTCTGGATTTCTATGCATTGGTTATGATTTCTATGAATTCCTGTGAATTTACTATGCGTTGATTATGGTTTCAATATTATTTTTCTGGATTTATATGGACCAGTCAAGATTTCCATAGTTTTGTCTTTATGTCTGGTTATGTCTGGATTTTTAGGGTTTACCCGGATTTTAAAGAATTTGTGCAGATTTCTATGCATGGCTTATAGTTACTATGGGATTTTCTGGACTTCTATGTATTGGTTATGGTTTTTATGAATTCGTCGGGATTTCTATGTATTAGTCGTGTTTTTTAAGGTTGGCCACTATTTCTACAGTTTAATCTTGATTTCTATGGAGTGATATTGATTTCTAAGGTTTCATCTCTATTTTAGGGTTGGCCCTGATTCTTATGCATTTACTGGATGTCGATGGACTGGCTATGATTTCTATTGGATTTTTATTGAATGCTATAGAACGGTCATGATTTCTACAGTTTTGTCTTGATGTCTTTTGTTTGGTCTGGGTTATTAAGGTTGATCATGATTTTTATGAACTTTTGTGGACTTCTATGCATTGCTTTTAAATTCTGACGGATTTCTATGTATTGGCTATGATTTCTATGGGACTTTTCTGGATTTCTATGGACCGGTCTTGATTTGTACAATTTTGTCTTGATGTCTTTGGTTTGGTCAGGATTTCTAGGGTTGACACTGATTTTTATAATTGTTGTGGATTTTTATGCAATGCTTATAATTTCTATTAATACATCCAGAACTTGTAAGGGGAAAGGTAACGAAACAGAAGACACTGAAAAAAAACTTGAAATTGAAACCTAAAAAAACGGGATACTTCGAAAAAATATTGAAGGTGAAACCTAACTCAGCAGAATACATTTTGAAAATCAACTTTTCAGGTGAAACCTAACAAAACGGAAGACACTCTGAAAAAAAGACTTTTAAGGGGAAACGTAACGAAACCGAAGACACTGCAAAGAAAATTCTAGGGTAAAATCTGACAAAACAGAAGACACTTTGAAAAAAATTAAGGTGAAACATAACAAAGCAGAAGACACTTTGAAAAAATCTTCTTGTGTGAAACCTAACAAAACAGAAGACACTGAAAAAGATATTTAATACCTAACAAAAAAGTTATCAAGATTCAGTCGGACACAGACTCGATGGTATCTCTAGAATACCCTAGAATTATAATGGAAACATAAAAAAGTAATGGAATGATATTTTTTTATTGAAATAACGACATATACAATGCTACATGTTATTAATATCATACGAAAAATTTAAATTTTTTGAATTCGTTTCATAAATGGTTCATCATGTTTTCTCTTGAAATGCCACTTATTCCATTTCGATATCATACACGACTTTTAACATGGTATTAGCTACAGGTTCAATATGAGTTTTGTCATTGGTATTATAGAATTCATTGACTGTATTTCTTGATAAACTGTCAGCAATAATACTACCGTTTGCTGGTGCTTTGCTTTTCATTGATTTATCTTTATATTCCTTAGTGATATTTCCTCCCAATGTCTTTTTTATCTTGCATGTAATTTCACTGTCTATCACAGTTTGGTCTGTCTGGATTTCTGTGCATTGGTTATAACTTCTATGAACTCTCTTGAATTTCTATGCACAGGTTATGATTTCTATGGGGGTTTTCTTGATTTTATGGACCGGTCACGATTTCTATAGTTTTGTATTGATGTCTGGTTTAGTCTGGATTTTTAGGATTGATCCTGATTTTAATGACTTTTTGTGGATTTTTATGCATTGTATATGATTTCTATTCAATTTCTCCGGATTTCCATGCATTGATTATGGTTTTTATGAATTTGTCGGGATTTCTATATATTGGTATTGATTTTTTTAGAGCATGGCCATAATTTCCACAGTTTGGTCTAGACTTCTATGGTTTGGTGTGGATTTCTAGGGTTTGCCCTGATTTCTACAGTTTGGTCTTAATTTTTATGAAGTCTTTGGGATTTCAATCTATTGGTCATGATTTTTCAGAGTTTGGCCATGATTTTTACAGTTTGGTCTGGATTTTTTATCGTTTGGTCTGGATTTCTAGGGTTTGCCCTGGTTTTTATTTTATGAATTTGTCTGGGTTTCTATGCATTGGTTATGATTTCTATGAGTTCCTCTGAATTTGCTATGCATTGATTATGGTTTCAATATGATTTTTCTGGATTTGTATGGGCCAGTCAAGATTCCCATAGTTTTGTCTTGATGTCTGGTTATGTCTGGATTTTTAGGGTTTACCCTGATTTTAATGAATTTGTGTGGATTTCTATGCATTGCTTATGGTTACTATGAGATTTTCCGGACTTCTATGTATTGGTTATGGTTTTTATAAATTCGTCGGGCTTTCTATATATTGGTCGTGTTTTTTTTAGGTTGGCCATGATTTCTACAGTTTAATCGTGATTTCTATCGAGTAATATTGATTTCTAAGGTTTGATCTCTAATTTACGGTTGTCCCCTTATTCTTATGAATTTATCAGGATTTCTATGGATTGGTTATGATTTCTATGGGGTTTTGATGAACTTCTATGGAACGGTCATGCTTTCTACCGTTTTGTCTTGATGTCTTTGGATTGGTCTGGGTTCTTAAGGTTGATCATGATTTTTATGAATTTTGTGGACTTCAATGCATTGCTTTTGAATTCTGACGGATTTCTATGCATTGGCTAAAATTTCTATGGGACTTTTCTGAATTTCTATGTACCGGTCTTGAATCCTACAATTTTGTCTTGATGTCTTTCGTTTGGTCAGGGTTTCTTGGGTCGACGCTGATTTTTATGAATTGTTGTGGATTTCCTCGCAATGCTTATGATTTCTATTAATTCATCCAGAACTTGTGAGGTGAAAGGTAACAAAACAGAAGACACTAAAAAAAACTTGAAAGTGAAACCTAAAAAATGGAATACTTTGAAAAAACATTTAAGGTGAAACCTAACAAAGCAGAAGACACATTGAAAAACAACTTTTCAGGTGAAATCTAACAAAAGAGAAGACACTCTGAAAAAAAACTTTTAAGAAGAAACGTAACGAAACAGTAGAAACTGCAAAGACACTTTTAAGGTAAAACCTGACAAAACAGAAGACACTTTGAAAAAAAAAATTAAGGTGAAACCTAACAAAGCAGAAAACACTTTGAAAAAACACTTTTAGTTTGAAACCTAACAAAACAGAAGACACTGAAAAAAATATTTAATACATAAAAAAAAGTTATCAAGATTCAGTCAGACAAAGACTCGATGGTATCTCTAGCATACCCTAGGAAAATAATGGAAACATAACAAACTAATGGAATGATTTTTTTTTTATTGAAATAACGACATATACAATGCTACATATTATTAATATAATATGAAACATTTTAATGTTTTAAGTTTGTTTCATAAAATAGTTCATCATGTTTTCTCTTGAAATGCCACTTATGCCTTTTTGACATCATACACAACTTTTAACATGGTTTTAGCTAAAGGTTCAATATGAACCTTTATATAAATGAGTTTTGTCATTGGTATTATAAAATTCATTGACTGTATGTCTTGATAAACTGTCGACGATAATAGTAACGTTTGCTGGCGCTTTGCTTTTCATCGATTCATCTTTATATTCCTTAGTGATATTTTCTGCCAATGCCCTTTTTATCTTACCTGCAATTTCATTGTCGATTACAACATTATTTTTACACTGGTAACAGTTCTGGCATGTAGACAAGATATGGTTTATGATATTAGTAGAGGAATACACCTCTCTCCTTTTGACCTTCCGTTGAATACTGATACCCGAAGGCTGGAGATAGGGTATATCCCTGGGTAACATGTTACCGCAATCACTAACAAGAAGATTCCCCTCTTCATCGATTATCATTTTTATGTTTGCGTTTTTCTTAGTGATATCATCTCTGGAGATCTCACTCTCGCATATCCACAAACATAAGAGTTGAAATTTTTTGCACTTCATAGAAATTTAATTTCTTACATTGTCATGACAATGCACGCATGCGTTTCCAATAATGTTACCACTAGTGCTTTTTCCGTAATTCAAATATTTGTCTTTGCAGCATTCTATGCTACAATGAAACTATCTAGTGCACTTTGTTGAAATAATTCATCTTCACTCTTTTATTTCATATAATACGTAAGTTTTTATCCATACAATGCATATTTCATAGTGGTTGAAAAAATACAATACACTAACTACTTTCGTTCAAACGGAAGCGTACAACTAACTACAGCTAACTACAGGAAGCGTACAACTAAATACAGAGTACAACGGTAGCAGTTGCAATATGGAATATAAGGATGAATCGATGAAAACCAAAGCGCTAGCAAACATTACTACTATCATCGAGAGTTAATCAACAAAAACAGTCGATGAGTCCTATAATACCAGTGAAAAATCTCATATTGAACCTGTAGCTAGAACCATGCTGAAAGCCGTGTATGACATCGAAATGGAATAAGTGCAATGTCAAGAGAAAACATGATGAACAATATAGCATAGCGTTTTAACTTTTAATGTCGCTCCTTAATTTCAGTTAAAAAAAACTTGTTTGTTTTTATTTAATTAGATATAGAACTCAGAACGCTATCATCAAGATAAAAGGCGAACCTAGTCAATCGCAAAATTGCAAAAATGTTCTCTGCTTCATATTTCACAACATTTACTCAGGTCAAATGTTTGTTTCCATATTTACGGTTTTCTTTTTCTCTATAATCTATAAGTTCTAAACTGGTAAAATTCTAGTTTAGCTGATTTTTGCTATCTTGGTAAGGGGTTAGGATAGGAAAACGAAACTTTCAGGGATGGGTCTACAGACTAAAGTATGTCCCGGGAAGGTATTTTGAAGTACCTACCACCACTCTTTCTCTTTCTAGAGGGCCCTGACCTTTTCTGACCTTTAAAAACCTTTGTGTTATAAAGTTGAAAACTTACAAAATAGATCTTCTGCTGAAATAAAACACAACAGAACTGTTTTCAGCTTCAAAACTTTGCTCAATCAAAATTTATGAGTTTTCAAAGATCCACAAATACATTTCCTAAATTTAGAAAAAAAACTCATAGATATGGCTTAAAATTCTGCTCAAACAAAAAGAATTACATTTTAAGAGCTAAAACCAGAGACAAGGAAACTGATAGGCTAACTAAAATTATGGTAAAATTTTGCTTTGTTAAGTTTCAATAGGTAGGGTAAAATTCTAGTTTAGCTACTTATTGCTATTAATTAAAAATACTTTTTCCGCAAAATAAATTTTTCAAAGAAAAGTAAAGAACTCCATTAAACTTAAAATGAGCAAAAACAAAATCCAATAATCTACCAAGCGTGAAACTACCCCAAATCAGCATCGATAAATAAATGAAACCCAAAACGAACAGAAATCACAACAAATAACCGAGTAAAACTCAACATGAGCAGAAATTAACTTGAGTAGGGCTCAAAACCCCTAAGCCTTCCAAAGGTCAGAACAAAATTTGCACTTTACTGAAAAAATAAAAATGTTTTTACTTTTATAACTTTAATAGATCAAATAATATTAACATTTTGATTAATAGATATCAGTATATGTATATTAAACTGACAATGCACATTCATTTGTATTTTTTCAGTTAAGTGCAAATTATCTTGCACAGGGCGTGAGAGGTGAGTTAGCTGATCTCAAATCACTTTCAACTATTAAAAAAGGCACAAGCCCTTTCAATTTCCAATCGAATTAGCCCTTTTGAAGTTTCTATGACAATACTTTCTATAAAAACCTTATATGCTCCCATGGCATAACTTACAACCCTTGCCCTGAGGGCTGGGGGGGATGTAATCCTCAAAGACCTAATTTCTAGAACTTTCAACTATGTTGAAAAAAATGGTTATCTAAAAATTTTTGGATGTGTTTGGGGAAATGGCGAGCATGAGAGGGGGGTTAGTTGCTCTCCAATCCCTTTCGACTATTAAAAAGGACACTAGCCCTTCGAGTTTACAATTGATTAAGCCCCTTTTCAAGTTTCTACGACAAAGCTTTCTATAAAACCTTATATGTCCAAGGGCATAACTTACAACCCTTTCCCTGAGGGCTTTGACGGGGTTGTCATTCTCAAAGACATAATTTCCAGAACTTTCAACTACGTTGAACAAAATGGCTATCTCAGAATTTTGATTGGATGTGTTTGGGGAAATGGTAGGCGTGAGAGGGGGGTTAGTTGCCCTCCAATCACTTTTGACTATTATAAAGGACACTAGCCCTTTCAATTTCCAACTGAATGAGTCATTTTTGAAGTTTCTACGACAGCGCTTTCTATAAAAAAACCTTATATGCCCCCAGGGCAAAACTTACATCCCTTGCCCTGAGGGCTGTGGGGGGAGTTTTATCCTCAAAGACATAATTTACGGACCTTTCAACTACGTTAAACAAAGTGGCTTTCTCAAAATTTTGATTGGATGTGTTTTGGGAAATCATGGGCAAGAGAGGGGGTTTACTTGCCCTCTAATCACTTTCGACTATTATAAAGGACACTAGCCCTTTCAATTTCCAACTGAATGAGTCATTTTTGAAGTTTCTACGACAGCGCTTTCTATAAAAAAACCTTATATGCCCCAGGCATAACTTACAACCCTTGCCCTGAGGGCTGTTGGGAGGGTGTCATCCTCAAAAACATATTTCCCTGACTTTTTAACTACTTCGAACAAAATGGCTATCTCAAAATTTTGATTGGATGTGTTTGGGGATATGGTGGGTGAGAGAGGGGTGTTAGTTATCCTCCAATCACTTTCGACTATTAAAAAGATCACAAGCCCTTCTAATTTCCAATCGAGTGAGCCCTTTTTGAAGTTTCTACAATATCACTGTCTATAAAACCTAATATGCCCCCACGGCATAACTTACGACAATTGACCTGAGGGCTTTGAGAAGGCTATCATCCTCAAAGACCTAATTTCTAAAACTTTTATCTACTTTGAACAAAATAGCTATCTAAAAAATTTGATTGGATGTGTTTGGGGAAAAATTCGGCGTGAGAGGGGGGTTAGTTACCCTCCAATCAATTTTGACTATTAAAAAGGGCACTAGCCCTTTGAATTTACAATCGAATGAGCCCTTTTCAAGTTTCTACGACAAAGCTTTCAAAAAAACCTTATTTGCCCCCAGGGCATAAACTACAGCCCTTACCCAGAGGGCTGTGGGGAAAGTTTCATCCTCAAAGATATAATTTCCGGACCTTTCAACTACTTTGAAAAAAATGCCTATCTCAAAATTTTGATTGGATGCGTCTGGATAAATGGTGGGCGTGGAAGGGGTGTTAGTTCCGTTCCAATCACTTTCAACTATTAAAAAGGGCACTAGCTATTTCAATTTTCCATCAAATGAGCCTTTTTGAAGTTTCTAAGACAACACTTTCTGTAAAAACCTTATATGCCCCCAGGGCATACCTTACAAACCTTGCCCCGAGAGCTGTAGGGGGGTTGTCATCCTCAAACACCTAATTTCCAGAACTTTCAACTACGTTGAACAAAATGACCATCTTAAAATTTTGATTGGATGTGTTTGGAGAAAAGGTGGGCATGAGAGGGGGTTAGTTGCCCTCCAATCGCTTTCGAATATTAAGAAAGGCAGTAGCCCTTTGAATTTCCAAACGAATGGTCCCTTTTTGAAGTTTCTACGGCAAAGCTTTCTATGAAATCTTATATACCCCCAGGGCATAAGTTACAGCCCTTGCCCTTACGGCTGTGGGGGAGTGTTCCCCTCAAAAACATAATTTCTCTCTGGAAATCAATTACACTGAACAAAATGGCTATCTCAAAATTTTGATTGGATGTGTTAGGTGAAATGGTGGGCGTGGAAGGGGTATAAGTTGCCTTCCAATCACTTTCGACTATTAGAAAGGGCACTAGCCATTCCCATTTCCAATCGAATGAGCCATTTTCTAAGATTCTACGACATCTCCTTCGATAGGATGTGCATGGTATGGAAAAAAATAATTTGATACTAAGTCCCCCAAAAATGTTTGGGGGAATGATTAGCGTGAGAGGGGGGTTAGTTGCCTTCCAATTACTTTCAACAACTAAAAATGGGACTAGCCCTTTGAATTTCCAATCGCATGCGCCCTTTTTCAAGTTTTTGCGACAACGCTTTCTATACAATCTTTATATGCCTCCAGGGCATAACTTTCAAACCTTTCCCTGGGGAATGTGGGGAGAGTGTCCAGCACAAAGATAAAGTTTCCGGACCTTTCAAATGCATTGAACAAAATGGCTACCTCAAAATTTTGATTGGATGTGTTTGGGGAAATGGTGGAACTGGAAGGGGTGTTAGTTGCCCTCTTATCACTTTCGAATCTTGAAAAGGGAACTAGCCATTTCAATTTTCAATCAAATAGGCCCTTCGAATATTAACAAGTGCAATAGCCCTTTGAATTTCCAATCGAATGGTCCCTGTTTGAAGTTTCTACGACAAAGCTTTCTATAAAAATCTTATATGCCCCCGGGGCATAAGTTACAACCCTTGCCCTAAAGTCTATGAGGGGACTTTTCTTCTCAAAAAAATAATTTCTATCTGGAAATCAAGTATGATGAACAAAATGGCTATCTCAAAATTTTGATTGGATGAGTTTGGGGAAATGGTGCGCGTGGAAGGGATGTTAGTTGCCTTCCAATCACTTTCGACCATTAAAAAGGACACTAGCCATTCAAATTTCCAATCGAATGAGCCCTTTTCTAAGTTTCTACGAAACCTCTCTCGATACGAAGTAGCCTAGTATGGAAAAAACAATATAGCCTTAATAATAATAAAAATAATTATATCTTAATAATAAATAATAAGGCATAAAAACCTTATATGCCCCCAGAGCACAACTTACAAACCTTGCCCTTAGGGCTGGGGGGGGGGGGTGTCATCCTAAGAGACCTAGTGCGAGAACTTTCAACTACTTGAACAAAATGGCTATCTCAAAATTTTGATTGGATGTGTTTGGGGAAAAAGTGACGTGACAGGGGGGTTAGTTGCCCTCCAATCACTTTCGACTATTAAGAAAGGGCACTAGTCCTTTAAATTTCCAATCGAATGAGCCTTTTTTGAAGTTTTTACAACAACGCTTTCTATAAAAATCTTATATGCCGAGGGCAAAACTTACAACCCTTGCCCCGAGAGCTTTGGGGGATTGTCCTCCTCAAAAACATAATTACTATCTTGAAATCATTTACGCTGAACAAAATAGCTATCTTACAATTTTGATTGGATGTTTTGAGAAATGTTGGGCGTGGAAGGGGTGTTAGTTGCTTTCCAATCACTTTCGACTATTAAAGGGGGCTAGCCCTTCGAATTTCCAATCGAATGAACCCTTTTAGAAGTTCCAACGACAACTCCTTAGATACGAAGTACCCAGGTATTGAAAAAAATATAATAGCCTATATTGTGCCAACATCGTTCTTTATTTAGGCAGTGTGATTGCACTGCCTCTTATCTTGGAAAGGGGTTAGGCTAGGAAAATGAAACTTACAATAATGAATCCAGGGCCAAAAACATACTCTTGGAAGGTATTGCCAAGCTTCCATGTTAACCCTCTTCTAATTTCTAATTTTAGGGAAATTTGGCTACTTCAAAGGTCTGGGGGGTCTGGGATCTATTGACACTTTAAGTCTATATCAATTAGATAATATCTAATAGAAAGTCTGACAATTCTCCAAATTCTCTTATTTTCAATTGAAACTTCTTATAAGCGCAGATAACGTCCTATTCATTAAGTTTTAGGACTTATGTGCTAATATATCAAACAGTTTCTGGTAACGAACCATAAGAATGGAGTGAAACACCTCAATAGTAACCAAAATTCTAGAAAGGGAATTTTAATATCAATCGATATGTCATCAGCTCGTTCTATTGATTCCACATGTATAAAATTCATTAGACTTCGTTTTGTGGTGACGCTGCCTAATTAAGTCAAAATTGGACTTTAGTAAAAAAAATAAGACGAAATACAAAGTTTCAGAATACCCCTTTTTATTAAGATAAAGAACACAACCTGGTATGTGTATACTTAATAGAAAATTGAGATATCACCCCAACTAAGCTATGTGCGTCAGTTGGCCCCGACAAGATATGGTCGATGCTATGTATAAAAGATACATTTTATGGGAACGGGGAGCTTGACACTAATTTTATGTTGGACTGACCTCTGGTCCTTTTATCTTAGAAATACCTTGGATTATATGTCAAATATCGTAAGTGTTCAAGTGTCTTATTATATTATATCATACCATATTATTCTTATAATTGTTTATTCCTTGGGACAACTAGTCCTAGTAGCCTCTTTATAGCCAGAACCTCTACTGTTGTGTGTTAGCAGAATAAAAGTATTGTATTATAGCCAACCTCTCTACAATCTTATTTTAGTCCCTCGAATAATCCCAGCTGGTACGCCCAAGCAGTCAGGTCACAGCCTAAGGCACGCTACCAAAGTTTATTTACCTCAGGACCATAATTATCTGCCCTATAAAGGGAGAAATAAGGCATCAACCACAACTTCACTTTACAACCATAAAAACACTTTACCACAGCTGGTGGCAGTTGGAAAAACTGGGTCGAGAGGACTAAATAAAACTGTGTATTGGAACAGAAATGGCTTTGTCAGAAGGGGAGAGTAAATGGACTTCGCTTTTAGTGGCGCTCAAATTAGCAAAACTTGGAGTAGCTGTGCTCGAACTTTGGCTACTACAAATGGACAAAATGGAAAAAAGGCTAAATTAAGAATTGTAAAATGAAAAAAATACAGTATCTAGTATTCAACAAGTAGAAGTAAGTGTACAATTAGTAGTTTTCTTAGTGTTAGTAATAAATACAATGCAGTAACGCCGTATATCACAAAATAATAAAGTATTTGTACCACGAATTAACAGAATAAAATAAAAGATAATAAATAAAGAAAAATCTAACCGGACCGTAGAAACCTTGGTAGAAACAGAAGAATTTTAGGCATAATAGTAGCAAATAGGGTCCTTATTCAGCCTTACTACAGGACAGGCTATAGACTTATCTTTCACGGATAACACTGCTATAATTTAGCAAAGGAAACACATAAATTCTGTTCCGAACCATTATAGGTTAGAAGCTGCCATTTCCGAGTGTTTTAGGAGTAGAGACGCTTCGAAAATATTGCATTTTACGAAGTAATAAGTATTAAAATTACCTTTGTTAAAGCTAACCCAAATATTAGGTTAGTTGTGTAACATCACAAGCAAAGGCAAACATATAAAAATATGTAATTAAAGCACTTGAGGAAAGGGATAAAAAAAGAGAAAAGTAACCTTATAAGTAATAAAACAAATGTGGAAACTTAGCAGAAGTCTCTGAAGGAAGCGAAAAAAAAGAATTGCTACCAAACTGTGATGGGATGTCTGCATAAGGCCAGAAATTCTATAAGAGAAACCGATAATCACAGAAAATGGAGGCATGGGGATGGGTCTTAAAAGGGCCTAATTTTCCCAAATAGAGGACCTTCATCTGAATAATGGTGTTAGAAAAAGTTCAAATTCTGAATTAGCCGCACAAAATGCGTCCGAAGAAAGTTCAAATTTGAATTTTAAACCATTACTGCTTTCGAGCTATGTAGATGTAAAGCAAGCCAGTTTATGAAAACTGTTATGCTTGTTTATTTAGAATATAAGCCCACATTAGGACGAACGGATAAGGCAATGCATCCTTTTGGGATAGCTAATATTGATAATTCTGGTCCGCTCTTACTGTTACTCAATGACGAACCACCATCACGTCTAGTCTAATTATAAATCAGTACAGTTTAGTCCAACAGACAAAATATGAAAAATAAGTGAAAAAAAGCTATGATAAACCTTACGAAAAAGGACAAAAAGTCATTATATCCTTAAAGAAACAAAAATATCAAAGAATAACTTCAATAATCCACAGTCAGAAGTTGAAAAGAACGAAAAATTTCAAAACAGATCAAGCAGTTGCAAACAGGGCAGAGATTAAAATATACTCTACCCGAAATTCCCTCAGCCATCCTCACAAGTAGGAAACTTAGTGTGAAAAAAACTCAGTAATTTCAGCACAAAATTATAAAATATTACATTTCCACGTAAACGAACAATTCAAAATGAACAGAAGGCTTCTCACTTTGCTCCAATTAGTCGTTATCAAAAGAGTATTTTCGCTTTAAAGAGATTAGTTCCTTCATGAAATCTGCCAATCGAAATTAGAGTTATAAACATTATAGCTAGAAAAAAAAATTGAAACCAGATCATCGCCAGAATTACATTTCAATAGGACAAATTATTGTTTAAAATAAAAATTATTAGGCTTGAAAGACCTTAAATAAGAAAAAAAATGCTAATTTAATACAGTATTTTACGGAAGGGTGCACGTTAAATGGCATATATGTGCAAACTGTTCGTAACAAGTATTGCTTTTTTTTATGTGTAAAAAAATGTAGCTTTCATTGTACTATTCCAAACACTAATGAATGGAAGTAAATCAGGTCATGATTAAAGGCAATTACGTCACTCAAATTTAATTAAAAATGCTCTAAGAATCAAACGGAACATACAGTGCTTATAGAACACTAAATAAACACTTTTGGACTGAGAAAAAAAAGGTTTGTGCGAATAGACAACTCCCCACCCCCTAAAGCATGGAGGGAACGTGAAGGTTGTTGCTGGAAACTTCTAATGAATAAAACAGGAAACATATAAATATATGCTTAGAAAAGACCTATTGTACTGAATAAGCTGAAAAAGACTTGAAAACAAACCTTTAGGCTTCATTGAAGTAAATAATAAAAAAAGGAATAAAAGGACTAAAAAGTTGAAAATATAGCCAGACGGAAGTGAAGTAAAAGAAATTGGGTGAAGTCGGCTAGACTTTGATATACGTGCATATTGAGCTGACCAAACAAGACTAGTAAGACATTTTTGTACTAAATGAGTGCAAATAAGTAGTATATTATGCTAGGGAGCCACCTTGACAGAGGCGTAATCCTGGCCACGAGTAAATAGAAATACTAGAGATATAGTTCAGGTGGAATTGAAAAATTATACTGTTCATATGGGAGTTATTTTTGAAAAAATGTCTAAAATAGCATAATCTATTTTAAAAGGGTACCTTAATAGCCTAAATGACACAAGTTGAAGTTTAACTTTAAGGCAAGACCACTAAAAGCTGGAAAGTCAAAGCAAAAACAGTCATGTTCACCTATATGTCTTAAAAAAACTACAGTACGTAAAAAAAGAAATATGGAGATAAGGATATATTCCTTGGAAAAGAACCACCTTTTTGGTAAAGGGAAGAGCCTACGAGAAAATTGTAGCTACAAATAAAGAGTGTAGCTATAAATAATAGATTATTGTGTTCACATGTTCATAATAAACCTATTAGCTTCAACAGAATCACAAGGAAAACTGCTGTTGAACCTACCAGACGCTTTTTATGGTGATCAAGCACCAAATAGCTATTACTGAGGTGAGGGCACAACAAGAAGGTAAAAAGTCAGAAAATTCCATCTCAAGCTTTTTCAAAACTGATTCTCAATCTACAAGTTTAGCTATTGCTGAATATAATTGGAAAAAAAGATATCAATTTGTTACAAAAACAATAAACCTTGAATATATGAATTATTACAGTTAAGCCTAGTACTATTCAAAACAAACTGGTCTCAGGTTTTTGACAGCACTTGAGCACATGTAGCGCATGGGGCATAGACGTAGTGTGAGTTTTTGAGCGCATAATAGCGCATAGAACTGTAATTATATTTACAACCTCGTGCTGATAAGAAATGAACAAATTAAACCGCGCTCCGGAAAAGAGGCTTACCTAGACGGAAGTGGAAAGAATTACTTATTATAAAAGCTTTTTAGCCTCAACTTGGGGGGTTTCATAACTGCTATCGTAATTGTGGAATAGATCTTATGTGTTTTTAAATACTGGTATTATAGGAAACATCAAACATTCAGAGGGAAAGATATAAAAACCCCTGTCTGCAAGAAACTAAAATCACAGAGAAATTAATTAATTCCAAAGAAAAAGAAAAAACTTATCTGCCAACCGCAGACAGTTAAGTAGGCATGTAATGGGGGGGTTTGTTGAATATAATAAAGCAATTCTCTAAGGAAAGGGAAGTTTTCAATAAAAGGGGTTTGTTCTTCTACTTTTAGTTATTCCCTTGTATTGGAGTTTTAAATTAATTATTTCAATGGGGATATTCAGTTAAACTCTTAGTCGACGGTTCGTGATCAGCATACCTAAGTGGAGGCGGAACTTCGTGTGTAGGGAGCTTAAATTAACAGTACAAATGGGGAGCTCGCATTAACGGCCATACTGAGTCGAAATCAGATTGAATGGATTCAGGTTCCCTTGAGAGCAAGTGGAGCCACAAGGACAAGCTATCTTGAGAAATACTAACGTAAAGAGAATAAAGTAAGAAAGTGATGCATTTATTTACTCAGAAAACTGGAACAGAGCTTCGGTATATCAAAACACTTGCAGCAAATGACACTAGGTTAAAATTGCTCACTGGTAATACAAGTAACGTTCAGTACTATTGTCTATTAAATTCACTTAAGATATAGGTTGAAATGAGTCTACAATAAAACTGGCCCGAGTCTCAAGTAAGACTCTCGTAAGATTCAAACAAGATTG